>CM023483.1:127654661-127757603 GCA_013339685.2 Hyalomma asiaticum | reverse complement strand
GCACATGCGAAGCACGGATGTTGTAAGAGAACAGATAACACACCATACAAAAGACAAAAATTGATAAAACACACGGAGAAACAACGTGGCACTGCCTAGTTCTAAATGATTTGACACGGGCTTTGCATAGCACCCTTAGCGGTTTGTCATAAATTCATCTCGTTATCATTGAGATGTACCGAATGTTCACTAACACATAAATCGGCACTCAACTTCCTGATATGGAATGCTTCGTCTATCTCCGTTTCCAATTTTCCGCGCTCTCCTCCCCCACTATCGATACACTGTGAAAATCTGCTTCACACCCGCACCTTTTGTAATGAAAAAAAAATCCACGCATATCCATGGAGTGTATGATGATGAGTGGGCGAAGCTCCGGAGGTTCATCGTAGATCGTGCCCGAGTTCCGGATTAATTTAGTTAACGCGCACGCTACGATCCTTATGGTTCAACTACGCACAAGTGAAATCTCCCACCGGCACTTCATTGCAAGTCAAGATCCAGTGCCTATATATATATAATATATATATATATATATATATATATATATATATATATATATATATATATATATATATATATATATATATATATATATATATATGGGTGGCGGTGAACGGTTCTCTAACGCGAGCAGTCGGTATTTCTCAATCAAGAAACTCGCTAGGAGACGCTGCCTGCGTCAACGTTGTCTCTCGCGGGTGAGGGCGTGTTCTCCTTGCGAGCAGGTAGAGCGTTCATCGAAGAAAGAGCGTTTCCATAGTCAACGCACGCCTTTCGCTCTCTCTCTCTGTCTCTTTCTCTGTCTCCCTCACAAGACAGCACATGGAGGAGTGAGAGAGCTCGCGCGCCGAGTGCGAGCGTGAGCGTGGCTGCGACGCGACAACGAAACAGCGAGCGCCGCAGCGGCATCTATTGATCAATTCACGTACTAGCTAAGCAGCACCGCAGCGCCATCTCGTGATCATTCTGAGATCATTCAAGAGCGAGCACGAGACCTAGCGGTCTCGTGCGCCATGCGCTCCCATACTACGCGTTCCCATACATCTGAATGAAGTGAGCACCGCAGCGCCATCACGCCATCTAGTGAGCACTTCACGAACTAGACGAGGTTGACTACGAGGGACAACTACAAGGGATGAACGACACACGGCGTAAGGAGCTTCGCCCCTAAAAGGTAAATACCCCCTAGTACCTGTTGGGAGCACATTGCAATGCTCACTCGCGCGTTCATTTATGTACCGGCCAGTCTGGTCCACGTAGGAACCACCGCACGCGAGGGCAATCTGATAAATTACGGATGTTGCACAATTAGCAAACTTGCACCATTTCGTGGGATGTTTTTCCGCAGTCGCTGCTCGTAAGTTTACTCTCTCCTGTGATCCTCCTGAAGAGCTTTGCCAGTTTTCTGTGCGCTGAGATCACTGGGGTTACTCCGTTCTTTGTGGCCACACGGTTAAGGTCGTGCGACAAGCCATGCAAATACGGCATGACTACGACCTTTTTTTTCCTTTTCGAAGATTCTGCTGACACTGTTTTCTGTCTTTCGCCTAAATAATGTTTCGGCCACAGCTGCCAGGATTGAGGCTGGATTTAGTTCAAGGTATGCAGGGCCGGCGTGGTGTTGGTGGTCCAGCTGTGCGAATACTTCAAAGCGCAGAAAGATTCCCCGTACCGCGGTGTACCATTGCCGAAAACTAGGAACACATGTCGGCTCCGCGGAAAAGAAGCACAGAAGACCCCACGCAGGCTAGCGGGGGCGCTGTCGGAGGACAGTGCTGCCTCCGCGCTGGCAACAAAGAAACGAGGAGATAAAGAGTTGAATGGAAAGCGAGCCGCGAGAGGGAGCGAAGCGACGCACGACGTCTGGGGTCAGTCACAGCTTGAAATCCGTATGCGTCCTTTGCGGCCGCTCCGTCAGATGCGACCGGAGAATGTTTTTGTGTACAGTCGCATTCGGGCCGCAATTACGGTTCTCGAAGCGTGCAGGGTTTTAACGACGAAGGTCGTTAAAATGAAATATGATGACAGGGCGAGATGAAAACTGACATATCGTTAGTGGACCCAAATATTCTCGCGGCTGTGTGGCGGCTTCTTGAAAGAGACGTGGTGCGTGGGCAGGTTAGCGCGAGCAGGGCCTGCGGCGCCGGCGGTCGTCTGGGCTAATACACAGGCGACAACGTAGGAGAGAGAGGGGAATGACGTGTGTTGCGCGGTGAACCTATCCCCTCGGTGTTGTAGATTGTGACGTATGTTTGACCAATGCCGTGTGTGTCATAAAAGTGTTTGTGCGATTGGTTTGCGTGAAGCCAACCACCAAGTGTGATTGGCTTGTTGGGGGACTCTTTGTCGAACCGACGGTTGAAGTGACGACGCCTTGGATGTGAGCGAGAGCGGAGGTTCGGGCTTGGACCCGGGCAGACGCCTGAGTGTGGAATAAAGCTTCTCTTTGCCGGGCAACGGCTCTTCCTTCGCGCTACCATCGTGTACTCGGGCCATCGAGGGGCGCCGATTCGAACCCTCAAACTCCTTCCCTCCTTAGCTAGTGTTGAAGCTAGTGGAGATAGGGAAAGGAAATCAACTCCTAGATACCCTGTCGAGCCTAACTTGGCCACCTGAGCGTGAAAACCTTCCTGCATACAATGTAGACAGCTCTTGTTCATTGCACCGATGAGCATTAGGAAACAATACTTCGCTTTACTAATTTCGAATGAAACGAGTAGTACGGGACAAGCGCTTTTGTCGACTTAGGACTGTACCTCCAACAAACATGACTGTCACACTGAAATTTTACATCCAGGTCAAGAAATATTATCGAGATTTCCTTGCAAAGTTCGTAGGTGAAGCCAAGCTCCCGAGAGGAATTCTGGAAGCATATTGAAATTCTTTTGGAATTCTTTTGGCACTTGATTGTAAACAGTCATCTGGGCTGAGCTTTAAACGCACCAAGAAATCGTCTACATATCTGAAGACGCGCAGAATACGGTTATCGTACAATATAGAATTTACATTCCTGTCAAAATGGGATGAAGATATGTGACATAAAGTAAGGGAAACCTTAGAACCTATGCAAATGCCCTGTTTTGAATGAAGAGACGATGGTTGAAAGACACTCAAGTGTTTCACAGGTAAAAAGAAAGGAGTTCCATAAAAGACTCGAGTGTGAAGCAGATGAGTTCCTAAAGATTACTTCCCTTTGTTCTTTAACAACATCACGTGAAACAGTAAAAAGGGCATTCATGAGGAATAGAATGAAAAAAGTCCTCAATATCAATAGATATTGCAGCATTGGCACACACACTACTCGACTTTAACCAGTCAACAACGTTTGAGGATTCCTGGACTCCAAACGAATCCGAAGTGTCCAGTGTCTTCAATGCACGCTGCACGAATCCACTAACTAAAACCTGCTAAGAGTCTGTCTGTAACAATAGCCCGGAAAGTAACCTCAGGCTTGTGGGTCTTTGCCGCAAAGAATACGCGTAGAACATCTTCTTTACTTTCTTTCACGGCTTTCGCGAGGTTCTGAAGCTGTAATTCTTAAGGAGTTTTAACGCTTCAGCCTTTGCCTTTAGGACGACACAAGGGGCCGGAAATTTTAGGGGCGAAGCTTATTAGGGCATAGGCTAGTCCGGCGTCGTTGTCGTTGTCGTTGTCGTAGCCGCCTCTAAGTCTCAGAATGATCACGAGATGGCGCTGCGGTGCTGCGGTGCGGCGCGCCGGGAGGCTCGCGCTCGCACTCGGTGCGTGCCTCCCGGTTGCGCGAGCTCTCTCACTCCTCCATCTGCTGTCTTGTGAGAGAGAGAGAGAGCAAGAGCGAAAGGCGCGCGTTGACTATGGAAACTCTACCACTCTAACACTCTACCAGCTAGCAAGAAGGAGAACGCACCCTCACCCGCAAGAGAAAACGTTGACGCAGGCAGCGTCTCCTAGCGAGTTTCTTCATTGAAACAAGAGAGCACCAAGACCGTGGCATGTAAATCATGTCGCTCATGACATGCATGTCATGATGTTCATGTTATGATCTGTCATTTACGTTCGTGATGCAGTCATCTTGTGGCATGCCAATTTTCGTATACATCCCGTTAACGAAACGCATGGCATGTAAATCATATCGCTCATGACATGCATATCATGATTTTCATGTTACGACCTGTCATTTATGTTCGCCATGCAGTCATATTGTGGCATACTAATTTTTGTATACATCCCATTATAACGAGACGACCAGAAGAGCAGCAAGACTGTGACATGTAAATCATGCCACTCATGACACGCATGTCATGCTTTTTATGTTACGGCCTGCCATTTATGTTCGCCATGCAGTCATGTTGTGCCATACCAATGTTCGCATATATCCCATTAGCGAAACGGCCAGGAGAGCGCCAAGACCGTGGCATGAAAATGATGCCGCTCATGACATGCATGTCATGATTTTCATGTTGTGACCTGTCATTTATGTTCGTCATGTAGTCATGATGTGGCATACCAATTTTCATAAGCGCCCCGCCACGGTGGTCTAGTGGCTAAGGTACTCGGCTGCTGATCCGAGGGTCGCGGGATCGAATCCCAGCCGCGGCGGCTGCATTTCGATGGAGGCGAAATGTTGAGGCCCGTGTGCTGTGCGATGTCAGTGCACGTTAAAGAACCCCAGGTGGTCGAAATTTCCGGAGCCCTCCACTACGGCGTCTCTCATAATCAGAACTGGTTTTGGGACGTAAAACCCCACAAAACAAAACAACAATTTCATAAGCATCCCATTAGCGAAATGGCCAGGAGAGCAGAAAATCGTAAGCGGCTAGATAGATAGATAGATAGATAGATAGATAGATAGATAGATAGATAGATAGATAGATAGATAGATAGATAGATACGCTCAAACTCGCCGAAGTTCGCTATCGCATTTAAAATACCGACTTCTCGCGCTGGAGAACCGTTCACGGGCCACCCATATATATATATATATATATATGGGTGGCCTAACCACAATCAATCTTAGAGGAACGCTACCAGTTCGCAAAGAAGGAGAACGCGCCCTCACCCGCGAGAGACAACGTTGGCGCAGGCAGCGTCTCCTAGCGAGTTTCTTGAGTGAGAAGTACCGACTGCTCGCGTTGGAGAAGCGTTCACCGGCAACCCACATATATATATATATTATATATATATATATATATATATATATATATATATATATATATATATATATATATATATATATATGTGACGCTATGAACGGGAGCCGTGCCGTGGTTGATGCGCCATGTTTTATTCTACTGCACGCGCCCCTTCTTCTTCGTCGCCTTCTCCTTCCACCTCTTTCTTGCTACGTACGTCACATGATTCCCCCTCCCCCCGAAAGAAGCGTTGGTGAGAAATGAAAATAATGAAGCAAGAGCAGCAAGAGAGACAAATGAGTGAAAAATGAAAAATTCACAAAGTTCCATGTCCTCAAGAAAGTCCCGCGAAGTCACTACACTTCAGCTGAAGATGTACCAGTCCGGGGATGTCTGTCACTGCTCAGGTGGGCGAGGCTGGCTGTTCCAGTCTGGACAATTTAAGTATGGGCTGGACATCGACACTGATGAGCACACAGTTCGCAGCCCTGCCACAAGTGCATGAGATTTGGGCATGTTGTAGCATCCGCACATCGGATGTCGTGAGCGCCGAACTGCTTGTTGTGGCCGGTGGACACGTGATGCTTCCAGGTTGCGCGTGCGTTGCGTGAGGCTGCTGAGGCGACGTCCATGTTCTTTCGAAATGGATAGGGTCGGCTTGGGTCTTTGTCGCGTTTCGTGGCGTTGTCCCAGCTCTGTTGACTGTAGGCGCTGCCTGGACCTCTGGGATAAAAGGCGTTCTTCATGGCGTTTACTTCGGTGAAAGTGTCCTTTATTCCGAACTTGCCTTCGCTCTAGTCTGATTTTCTCCAGACGACCTTCTTTAAGCCGCAGGTGGGCGTTTGATAACGTTTTCGTTTGGTGATGATCCTCCTCATGTCGCTCTGGCTGTTGCTGAGGCTCGTCGGCTTGCCCGTGTTTGGCTGTCTGATGTTGCTCCGGAGATTGTTGATGTGGCGCTCTTTTTCGGTCAAACGTCTGATATTTATCACATGTGGACGTGGTTGTCAGCACAAAGCTGTTACCCGGTGGAGTATTTTTAAGCTTGACGGGTAGTGATGATAGTGTACCATAATTGGTAGAATGGTCTCCAGAGGCTTCTTCGATGCTGTGCATTGTCGTCTTGCTTTCGTTGTTGAGGCTTGCACTCACGGCTACTTCAACATCGGTTGTACCTTCAGGTGGCTGGCCGCTGGATGATAGAGCAACATGCACGGCTTGGGCGTGTGTCGATTGAAACTGTGTGTCGTCTTCCAAAATCATTGTGCTGAACCCTTTTTTCTCGTGGGCCTCGGTGAAAGGGCCGTGGCTTCGCCCAGCATTCTCCCGCTGGATCAGCTCGTCTACCGTGGACGTAGTAACCCTGCGAGGCATGCGGGGGTCATTGCGAGCCACAGAAGAGGCATTCGTTGCAAAGCCAGGTAGTGGCCTACGTGTGCGAGACGACAAATCAAGTGCATGCGATGGTTGAGCAATGATTCCAGCACTACAGCCAAGCGAAGAGGTAGACGTTGGCGACTTTTCAGCAGATCGGAAGGCTGGTGGGAGGTTGGGCCTTTTGGGGATATGGCTTCGATGTGTTTCAGGTGGGGCAGGGTTTCGGTTCACTGTTGGGAATGGTAGATTCGTGCTCGGCGTTCGAATGCGTTTTGCATACTCAGGCGAATTATAATATGGCACAGTCGTTGACAAATTCCTAGTATGATGTGTCAGGCAAACAGGACTGCTGCGTGGAGACGACTTGTGACGGCGCCGGCTGAACTGAATTGTCTCTATCTGGTAGGGTGCAAGCGGGTCTTCATGATATTTTTTAAATCGTGCGACCATTTCTTCTTTGATTTTTTTCCACGTTTCATTCTCTTGAAAGATGTGAGTGAGATAAAAGCGGAAGGCCTCACCGGTTACGTAATCATTGAACTTGGCGACCATCTCCCGTTCCGACCATGATGCAGCGGTAGCGTGGAGTTCGAAGAGGTCAAACCAGTCCTCCACGGGTCCATCGTCCGCTGATCCGGTGTACTTGGGGATGTCAAGGTCCAACGATGATCCTTCCATGTGGCTGGTCACAGCATGCAGCAGACTTCCGTGTCTGAGATCGACTCTCGGTCAAGGTATGGTGCTCGGGCAGCCGTTGATGATGTGAGGCTGATGAGGTGGCTGCCAGGTCTCCATCCTGTCGACTCGTGTGACGCTATGAACGGGAGCCGTGCCGTGGTTGATGCGCCATGTTTTATTCTACTGCACGCGCCCCTTCTTCTTCGTCGCCTTCTCCTTCCACCTCTTGCTTGCTACGTACGTCACATATATATATATATAAAGAGCGCTTCCATAGCCAACGCGCGCCTTTCACTCTCTCTCTCACACACAAGACAGCACAGGCACGCGCCGGGAGGCACGCGCAGAGGGCGAGCGCGTGCCTCCCGGCACGCGGGTTACGCCTGACGACTGACGCGTGTCAAGGTTAGACTAAGAGGATCTTCGCCCCTAAAACACAAAAGTCCTATTCACCAAGTCACTCGGGCGTCTTCTCAGCTCGAAGCTTGCAGGTGGGCTTGTCAGCTGGCTCGTGGAACAGCGTCTGAGTCACGCACGACTTGCTTCTACTTGCTACTCTTCTTCTCTCCCCTTCTGCGGCCCGTGTCTGACTGCTGTCCGACTGCGCTGGGAAGCTGTGCTAGAACGTTTGGCGCGGCCCACATGATTCAAAGCACACACAAAGTTGGGAACCTTCTCGCCCATTCTAGGTCCTCCGTAGGGGCGGCGCCTCTTTCTCTCTCTCACTGCGCGAGGAGCGTCGGTGTGTACTCTCCGCCTCCTCTCTCTCCTTACGTCTGTCCCGCACGCGCGCTCGCCGCGATACGAGATTCCACAATATTCTCCCCTTTTGGAGACGCGGTGTGACCTTGGGGGCCTCCTCCGTGTGCGCCGCTTTTCTTCTGGTTTTGGACCTTCCCTCTAGTTCGACGCCGGATTTCTCGTCGAAATAGGCACTATTTTGTGACACAGTATGCATATTGATAAGTCTACAAATCCTCGGTGGAAACATACGGTACCGGTTTTATGATGTTCTTATGAGATTCTCCAAAGCGAATAGTGTCAAAAATAAATGTAATTACTCCATCTATGAAGAAAACGCTACTGCAACACGAACAGTTGTTTCTAAGGGCGCCTGCAGGTTTAAATGAGAGGTGGGTATGTTTTTCAATGCTTGTTATATTGTACATTTGTGCTTATGTGTCATGGTGACTTGGCCCTCCATGCTACGCATCTAGTTATTGATGCCAATACTAGGCATTAAGGCTTTGGGTCCATACAATTTGCTTACATTAAATATTTGATGTAACTAAAGCACAATCACTCTGTCTTGATGAGTTCATCTAGTACAATATATATAAACGAAGCTTGGCTTTCCATCAAGCAATTTTTTTTGGGCCTGCCCATTTATTGAATACTTATTAGGCCATAGTAAGATAACCAACACTACATCTTGAAACAATGCAAGTAAAGCAGAGCAAGTAAAACTGCCAATACAAACCAACACACATTTTCTGGTAGCGCTCATGATATTTACATTTTTATGGAATATATATACATGTACAAACACAAGGGTTGGGTGATGCAGCTTCCTTTAATGAGAATAATAATATTGTCCTTGCACACGACCACGAAGCTTGTGACTGAGGGAGGGGGGCCTATGTACCCACTGTGATGAGAAAAGTGCTGCAATCTTGCGGGCAGCACGGCCTACAGGACTGGCCCACAGCACGACAAAGCACCAGTTATCACATGAGAAAACCAAGCACCTATCAAACGCACCACACACTTCAGAGTGATGTTGCAGTTTGAGAGGTGCATCTGCTCAATCATGACCCAACGGTTACAGGAAGGGCAGCCGTGCCAGAAAACATGTAATTTCTCCATTGTTCATGCATATTTTTATAGCGCTCTAGGCATATATCACCCACTGCATGGGAAGTATCTAACAGAAAACTTGGGTGACTATTGTTCAGAATATCCTAATGGAAGGCGACGTGCATCCTTTATTTTCAGAGTAGCAGAAAATGGGACACGTTCTTGACATCCATGTCTGGGTGCAGCGCAAGAGGCACAGGAGTCCCATGTTTGCTTTGTGGCGAGCTCATGTGCCGTGGTGCCACAAGTTTTATGACGAGAGGCTGTGCTGTCACCAGTTATGAGGCTCTTTATGCACTGATATTAGCTGAACGCTCGGGAACGTGTCTGATAGTGAACTAGAGTGATGTACCTCTTTCTATATTCTGGCAGTATGATGAAGAAAGCTTGTTTAATGAGCGGAATCCCAGCATTTGAAAAGTACAAACACCGGATGTGCACTTGGGCAATCTAAAATGCGGCGACTACACATGGCTGATAGCACTGTGTTGACAGATGTATGTAACAGCGGCAATATACTAAACCAGTGCATCTTGCAGCCACAAGGTTCTTTTTTGACATTATCCAACATTGACTGCTGTCGAAATTGAGTGACAAAATATCAGTGCCTGCAAAAGGCGACAATCAGATTATGCAAGTAATAAATGTCAATTTTGTTCACACTAAATTAGAGGTTCCTGGAAGACGAAATTGGCGTGGTGCACAGCGTAGAAAATTGTTATGTTGTTATGTGGGGTTTAACGTCCCAAAACCAGCTCTGATTATGAGAGACGCCGTAGTGGATGTCTCCGGAAATTTTGACCACCTGGGGTTCTTTAGCGTGCACTGACATCGCACAGCACACGGGCCTCAACATTTCGCCTCCATCGAAATGCAGCCGCCGCAGCCGGGATTCGATCCCGCGACCTTCGGATCAGCAAACGAGTACCATAGCCACTAGACCACCGTGGCGGGGCACAGTGTAGGAAAGACTAGGACAGATGCAAGAGAAGGACAAAACACTGGCGCTAACTTAAACTAAGCTTTATTTGTGTAACCGCCAGAAATATATGGACGAAAAATTAATCGACATGAGTGTAATAATGTAGATCACATCACGGCCGCCACGGCGGTCTAATTGCTCTAGCACTCGGCTTGTAAAGTTCACTTAGCAGAATGTAGCCTGGCAATTGCAAATATTTCAGCTGCTTTCAGTAGCGACTGCATTTCTATATGAAGGCAACATCAGACAAACGAGTTCAAAGGACAGGTGCATGAGACAGCCTTATAAGAAAGGTTAAGAGGACTTAGTGCTCTGCTTGAGAGTTTTACACTATGGCAGGAAAATTAATTGCTGTACTTTTTAATATAGACAAGATTTCCTTTCATGTTTTGGAATTATGAACCTAAACTAAATGTCTCAATCACAGATATACAGATATGTGTTCCATCACTTCTCAGACGAGATTGTGTTTTCCCGACTAAATGCACCTCTTTTTATGGAAAGTCGTGTAAAGTTGGTTGCTCAGCAGAATTTTCTTTTCCTCTTTCTCATGAAACAGCGTCTTCACCAGCCTATATGGTGTATTCCTTTATCCATCTCACTGGCATAATAAGTAGTATGAAGCTTGCAAGTTTGAGTCTGCATAAAGGCATGCCCGTCTGTTCAGCAATTGGTATGAGTAAGACAATGGAAACAGTCCTCATGCCACAAGAAAATTTATACATTGCAAACAACATGATACATTGCTAGCCTACTGTGCCGATATAGAAACAGCAAGCATAAAATCTTATATGTATGGCTGCCAATTTTGCAAGATAAGGGCCATTCATCTAGGCATGCTTGCATTGAACACCAACTTTATGCATGTTTACGATTTGTGCAAAATAATCACACAGTGCCTTGACACTATTGCCTATGTACTGATTGAGTGTACCTTGTGACTTTTGCATTCAACACTTGTGTGGAAAGCTTTTTTGGTATCACGACTGTTTTTTTTTATTGCATACGTCAATGACTTTCTGCCAACAGCAACACTGTGATCATGAAAAGTCAATATGCCTTGTCACAGGCAAAACACCTTAGAGGGGAACTATGGCGACTGTTTAACCGTATTATGATATCGCAGTTTTCCAACAGTAGTGATATTGCTGTGGCAGACAGTGTGGTTCACTTTGCTCAGAAACTCACCAAGCCTTCTGAATAGCTGAATAAACTGTGTGTCCAAACCGAAACAGGTAGATGCTTTATGCAGCGCATGCTATGATGTCACACCCTCCTCACCATCATAAATATGTAGTTGGTGCCAGAAAAATTAAAGTAGCAGGCTCACCCGACAATGTATTGAGTTACGCAACTTCTTTCTCAACTTGCCAGTGACGATTATAGCATTGAAGCATCGCCGTTTTGCTTTTGCCGCTTTCTCGCCTGGATAGGCAGTGTTGTAGGTAATGACGTTTGCAACGCAAGGCGGCCCACATGGGAATCCGCTGAAATATTTAAAACTACATTTGCAGGAAAAATTTATGGCCTGGCTTGGAATATTACGACAGTACCGAGGAGAACATATATTTTTCGTTGAGATCAATGGACACTGAGAAACCGCTGGAACATACCTGGGAACTTCTGCACAGATTTGTTATCATAGTATAGTATGATATACATAGTCATACATGCATACATAGTCATATATGACTATGTATGCATGGGCGGTGGGGATGGCATGTTGTGTAATAGGAATGCATTGCACATTGCAGGAAGTGGGGTAGTGGGAAAAAGGCATGAATGCATGACAGAAAAAGCAGCATGGCACGCGCACAATCACATGTTGCATCAGCACTCATGTAAAAAAAATTGCTGCTGCAAAATCTTCAAGTGGTTTTGAAGCATGCCTGCTAAAAAAACTTACTTTTCATCAGGTTCACCGCAAGGTAGACTTGATACATAGCAGCATGAGCAAACTTAAGAAAATGCATTCTTGCTAACTCGAAAGCTAGCAGGAATGATGCGGTGTGCCACCTTATTTTCATCCAGCAAGAACTACGAAAAGTTTGGTTGCTACACGTGCAAGCCGCTTGCCTCCCATGATTCAAGACCTTTACCTTGCATGTGAGAAATTTCCTAAGTTTTCCTGCTTCTGCCAATATCAGCATGACAAAAACATACGCACAGCTTGCTGTTTACACATGCTATCGATTCATGCTTTCTGGCTTAGTGCATGTCAGTCCACGTAAAATATCGTTACACTTTATTTCCTGTTGTTTTGTGGGGTTTTACGTCCCGAAACCATCTCTGTTTATGAGAGACGCCGTAGTGGAGGGCTCCGGAAATTTCGACCACCTGGGGTTCTTTAAAGGAGTACTGACACGAATTCTTTACATCCTCGTATTATTGCTGTAAATGAAAGCACTGGCATGTAAAACCCCAAAAAGAGTAGAAAGGTGCCTCGCAAGGCAATGAATATATTTTTAATACTGCTTCCTTAAAAGCCCACTTTCGGTTTCGATTTCGAGGGGGCGGTTTCCTAGTGACGTATCAACATAGTCGGACAACGTCTGAGTCACGTAGTGACAGAAATTCGTGGTAGCGTCGCTGCAACTCTGTCGTCTGTGGTAAATTACACGTGGGGCACGCAAACAACGACGGTTTCACGGTCGTCCAGTGATTCTGACAGCGATTTCGGCCATTTTTAATAGACTGTGCTCATACGTCATCGTAGTGTCCATTGCGCTGGGGCTGGCTTGCAGTGCTTGGCGACGAAAACTTTAAAACCAATCTAAAATACTTTGTACGTGTTTCCTGGCTTCCTTGTTTGGAGGGCGTTAACAATACATGGCGAGGGAACGAAAAATGCACATTTTGAGCCGCCGCAAAATCGTGTCAGTACTCCTTTAACGTGCACTGACATCGCACAGCACACGGGCCTCAACATTTCACCTCCATCAAAATGCAGCCGCCGCGGCCGGGATTCGATCCCGCGACCCAAAGCAAAGGCAGGTTCGAAAGCAAAGGCAGGTTGACAGCACACAACACATGAACTTAGCAGCATCTTATGATCGTGTAAACACAACACGCTGCTGTCTTCCTCGGTGATTGCATGCATTGATGAAAGCAGGAAGGCTGCGTTGGCTTGCTTCCTTTCGGTGACTACTTCCGCCACTGTTGGATAACTCCACTTCCTATCACAATAATGAAAACAAACTTATTTTCGGCGTAGCTGGTGACTACGCCTCGTGCCCTGCTTGAACCGTTTCGCCTTGATTCAAGCAAGCGCCATGTTGGCCGGTGGACACGTCTCATCAGTCTCAATCCTTTGCCATCTAGTGTCAGCCAGTCAGTAATTGAGAGAGTGACCAGTGCCGCACCACCCGCACGTAGCCAAAAAGTTTGTCTCCATCCGTCCGGCCAGCCGGGAGGCGGAACGGACCGCCGAAACGGTGTGCAGAGTGGAGTGCAGTCAGAACAGGCCCTGTTCAATTTCACAAAGAGCACTGTTGTACCAAACGTTGCGAGCAACTGCGACGAGCACAGCGGTTTGGTGCATGATTTCAACTAGATTCGTCTGTTCAAGTCTGATAATTTTTCATCCATGTATTTCTGGCGGTATTACCAATAAAGCTCAGTTGAAGTCAGCGCCTGTGTTGTGACCTTCTCTTGTCTGTCGTTTTTTCTGCACTGTGCACCACATCGATTTCGTATCACCAACCCTCGCAAGCTACCACTTTATTAAGCCACACTCCTGGATGAAATGGATGTGGCAAACTGAACGAACAAAGGCCCACATCTAAATGTACTCATTAGCGTTTTTTTTAACAAAGGTTGCCAGTTTTAACAACACGACCTTGGCTCTTGCCAGTGAAGAAACATCAGCAGCTATGTTTCCTATACGTTAATATGGGGGTTGTTGGCACAATATCGTCACGTGGTAGTGACGCACGCAGCACTCAAGGCGAAGCACGCAGGACACAAGCGATGTCAGGGGAACTGTTTATTTGGCGAACTTGTGCCCAGCAAAACAAAGCCAATGACAATGCACAGCAGTAGCGGCGTGAACAGTCGTCGGTCGACAGAAAGACTGACAAGCGGCGTAATGCGTCGGCTTTTATATACGCGTCATAACGCGTTCCCGCATTATCTCTGGAATTCCAGAGGTCACTGAATGTACGCGTCAGCCATGCAAAGTTTCAAGAATGATCGACACGGTTGCCGAAGTGACAAGCAAGATAAACGCGGACGGCATTGCGCGTAACAGAAAGGTGATAACGGCGCTCCCCGCAAACAATCACAGCAAGCGCGCGAGTTAGCGCGGTGGTAGCAAGCGACGGTGATGAGGTTGGCGGCTAAAATTGCCCTGCATGACTTGGTCAAGAACATGTCACGTGATCTTACGTTACGTTAGGGTGGCTAGAATGGGGAGGTGTGAGTACCGGCGGCGCTTGACTACGGGCGCGCGTGACCCGTCCTCGTACCGATGCCACCAGGGGGAATGTGGCGCTGCCGCTTCCAGCGGGGTAAAGTCTGCGGGGTATCGGGTAGCTGTGGCCGCGCCGGTAGCACCGTCCTCGCCAACGCTACCGCCGCTGTGAGCTGGTCTCGTCGCCAGTTTTGGACTGTTTGATGGCGAGATGTAATTGACAGCGAAAAAAAAAAACTGAGCTTTGGTGCGCCGTGCCTGGTTGCAACACAGGGCACAGAAAAACAGCGGAAAAAGCTTCTCTTCCGTGGCCCTGCCTGCAAAGAAGCGTTTGATCCGAAGGTCGCGGGATCGAATCCCGGCTGCGGCAGCGGCATTTCGACGGAGGTGAAATGTTGAGGCCCGTGTATTATGCGATATCAGTACAGGTTAGAAACCCCAGGTGGTTGAAATTTCCAGGGCCTTCTACTTCGGCATCTCCCATAATCATAGCATGGTTTCGGGACGTAAAGCGCTAGAAATCAATAGATCAATAAATCAATCAATGAAGCCTTTGCCAAATGGGCTCGGGCAATCCCAAAGGCTGACAAGGTGTTGCAGGAGAACTTGGCAGTTTGTTGTAGTGGTCGTTCATTCGAAGAAATATGTACTGAAGACCGCAGTAACTGCTCTCATAGCTGCCAGAAGATGGAGGGAGAGGGCAAGAGGGACTAAAAGGACAGGGCGAGCCAGATATATTATTTGTAAAAAATATGCACGCAAAGATCTCGAAGTTCGTTTCATATGCGGCCACCTCGGATGTTGTCGCCCGAGCGAACACTGAAACCTTGCGTATTATAGACCAATATGTTCCCGTCAGTTTTCCTTTTTTGCCCCCACTTGTGAATAAACGATGTCACGGTCATATTTATTGTTTCACTGCTTGCAGTCATAGTAAATTGCTTGAATCAGTTCGAAATTACATGCCACGTCTTGAAACAAAAGGAATGGCTGTGTCCCCACTGTCAAGAACTGCCGAAATGGCTAATGTGGGTTTTGAGGCATGCGCCGCTTCTCCACGATATAAAATCACTGCTTAATTAGAAGGCAAGATGGCGTGCGCTTATACAGGACAAGTAAATGCCGTTCCTGAGCCGCAGAAGTATCACAGGCACCTAATAAAAAGTAGGAAAGTGAATATTAAATATAAACGTCCAAATATAGAAAACACTGCCAAGAGAATATTTACGGCTCTGGGAAGGGTGAGTGGTAGATTTACGATAAAATTGACCATTGGAACCACACCCTAAAAAAAGAGCCACCTTTTAGTAAATAACTACGAGAACAGTGGCGGGGACACGATCAAAGACGAGAGCATCATTAAGTGGACCAACTTAACAACTGGCACGCATGTACAGCATTTTTTAGCTAAATGTTTTCCCAAGAAAGCTAAATTTAAGCTGCCTTGCGAGGCGCTACGCTGTAGAAAGTCTTAGTGAGAGGCTTCATCAAATGCATATATGCAGTCTTCCTTAGTATGTGCACCACATGTTGCTCTGATTCCGTCTAGTACAAGTGCTTTAATGGACATCACCGAAGAACACACTGCGCGGTCAGACAGCTGCACGTTGGTACGCTCGCTAAGGAAAAAAATCAAGAACAAACTCTCTCTCTCTCTCTCTCTCTCTCACACACACACACACATTTACGGTTCTAAACTGGAAGTAGCTCTCAGTGTGCGAGGAGCGCTTCGCAGTGCGTCGTCTGCTCCGTTCCCCGCGCTCATGCCTACAGCGCTCCTTGCGGCATCGGTGCGCTTTGGGGTCACGTTTGCGCCGCCGTTGCTCACACCTCCCCATTCTAGCCACCCTAGTTACGTGACACTTTGGGGGAATATGTCACGTGACATTCAGTTAATGATCTGTGCAAGAACATGACACGCGACGTTTTGTTACGCAATGTTGCGGGGACATGTCATGTGACATTTCGTTTACGCGATTTGGCGGGAACGTGTCAGGTGAGATTGCTTTACGTAATTTTGGGGTAGTATGACACCTGACATTCCGTTGAGTGAGTTTTGATGATCGCGTGACATGTTCCCGTGGCAAAATCATGTAACGCAATGTCACGCGATGTGTTCCACGAGAAGATCACATGACTATCAAGTCACCTGTTTTAGCAAGCTATCGGTCAGCTTCGCTGTGATCTGACCTTGCGCCACCTAGCGGAAGCTTCCTGCCATTTTTTTCTTTTGTTAATTTGTTTATTTCCCTCTCTTGATATGCTTGAGCTTATTCTATAATATTTGGGCATTGTCATTATTACGATCACTGTATATCCCCAATGAGTATTCACGAGCTTTTTCGCATGTTTCCTGCTGTGGGTATGTGTCATTGTGCCCCTCACAATGAGTAGTGTTTTCTAGGGGCGTCGAGCATCGCCACCTTGGAAGCCGTGAAGGGGACACGAATCCTGCGAGGGCGGCGTCTTCCATGGATTCGGGAGACGTGTCGCTCACGCCGCAGCCACCAGAGAGCGTGCTCACGGATCGTGTCGTACGGAGGTCCTGCTTCACGGACCAAAGGATGGTGAATATATCCTTCCTGTGGACGATTACAAATTACAGCATCTGCCGACAGCCCACGTCGCGAGCCCTGCTCAGCTCAACGTTTTCAGCGGGCGAGTACAAGACCACCACGTGGCGCCTCCGGCTGTACCCTAGGGGTGCCAACGAAAAATGCGAAGATTACGTGGCCCTCTTCCTCGTGTCCTACAACACGAGGCGGGTTTCCGCCAAGGCCAAGTTCTCCATCGTCGACGCTAGAAACGAAGACGCGAACAGCCGAGTGACCCGAACGCGAATTTTTTCGCGACGTGGCGAGACCTGGGGCTACAAAAAATTCATCGGAAGGATGTCCCTGAAGCAGAATGGCGGGAACCTTTTGCCGAACGACACGTTAACGATCAGGTGCGAAATCACCGCCTTGGAGAGTTCCGTGTGCGCGCCTGGGACGAGCAGCGGGACTGTCTCGGCTGAGCTACCCGAGTGCCGTCTCTCCGAGGACTTCGAATGGCTCCTAGCGGATACAAAATATGCGGACGTCACGTTTAAGGTGTGCGACCAGAAATTTCAGGCCCATAGAAACATCTTGGCAGCGCGGTCATCGGCGTTTCGTGCTGCGCTCGAGCACCCTGGGGAGGGAGCGACTCCTGGGGAGATCATCATCGAAGACATCGCGCCTGAAGTTTTCGCCATGATACTGAGATTCCTCTACACAGGTCGCGTACCAGTGCCTGTGGTGAAACCCGACGCTCTCCTGAAAGCGGCCAACGGGTACAACATACGTCCTCTTAAAGAGGCCTGCGAACTGGCTTTGATTTCGGGCCTCTCTGTAGACTCGGCTGCGGACACTCTCATCCTAGCCGAAGAGTGCAACGCCCCTATGCTGCGGAACGCCACCATCGACTTCATCTGCTCGAATATCGGCGCCGTAGAGAAGACTGCCGGTTGGGATACCATCCGCAAATTTCATGCCGGGCTACTTGAAGGTCTCGTGACGTCGCTGCGGCCGCCCGCGAAGCGCTGGAGGAAATGTTGAACTGCACGAGGACGCGGCCGTTAAATTCGCCATTACTTCTGCAGTACAAGGATTGATTCGCATGTCAGACTCATTATGATAATTTTTAGGGCAGGGTATATCTAGGGCTTTACAGGAGGACCCTTCACTAAAATTCTGGAACAATTAGTACACGTGTCGATTATAAATAGAACGTTATATGTTGGCTCATAACATTGACGCATTTCTTTCACTACATTACGTTACTAGCATTCTCTTATCACTAACTATATGCTGCCGCGCTGTGTAGCATGAACAAAGCGTTACAAGGTCTGACGTATTCATGTGTACTGAAAAAGTTGTCTGCTTAACGAGGGCTTACGAGGCACGTCTACAGCACTGTTGCTTCAATAGGGGCAGCTCGTAGTACGAAGTAACGTTGGTACTAGCAAGATAGCACAGACCTAAGTTTCACCGAAGAGAAGCGAACGTTGAACTGGTGCGCACATGATCAGCGACGCTTGTCGGCGTCTGCCTCCGCTGTCAAGGAAAGACAGACTTGCTTGTTCATGGTGGTAGATATGTAATGTTTATTCCATTGCTAATGAGAAAACTAGCCGGCGCCGCAACCACAACTGAGGTGAGACAAGTACCATCGTCGCGACCGGTATTGAAATACAGTAACCACTACTAATGATGCTACTGGCGACGTGCACCATGTCGTTAGTTGCGGTCTGTTTCTTGTAGCAAGTTTGTGCCTTCATGCCTTTCTGATGCATTCAAACCGCCGGCTAAAACAATGCTACACGTTCTTTTTTTCTGACTCACGCAAAATGAGTTTTCGTAAAATTTTTGACGTCTATTTTTGGTGTTGCTTTTTGGCACAGCCTTTAATGATGAAAATTTGAACACATGTGGCTAATACCTGGATTCCGATCCAAGGAATGGGGGCTGGAGTTTGCGCCGTAAAGCAACATATATCATCAGGAATGCGGGTATGCGTCGCGCATGGCTGCATTATCGTTACTTTCGCACTAATTACAAGCATGTAATAGATAAGATAGCAATACCTGATGGCGTTTTACGTGCCAAAACAATGACATGATCGAGAGGCACGCCGCGCGGTGGAGGGCTCTGGAGTAAATATGACCACATGGACGTGCACCTAAGTCTATGCGCACGGGTATTTTTTAAACACGAAAGGGTTTTATGCCAAGTTCCAGCAAGATTTTAGAGCCAGGTTCCATCAATCCCACAAGGGAAGGCACCCTCACCGCTGTGGTCCTAATCCCCAACGTCCAGGGATGGGTCGAAAGGTGCTGGTCGTTCAACCCACTACAGCACCGAGACACGTGGGAGATGCGGAACAAACCGTCCTTATACATTCACAACACCGCTTTACAATTCGCATCGCACTGGTGTTCAGTTAAAGTGAAGGTGTTTAACAAGCAAAATTACTCTTAAATTAACACCGCCTCCCTTTGCCTACCCTCTAGGTTCGCAGTACACTGTAAATGAAAACATGCCCAGCTGGGAGGTCCTGCAAGTATACCTTGTAGGCGTTATTCTACTAACACTACTACTGCTAGCAGCGGCATCGCCGCCAGCAACCCCCTGCAGTGGGTTGGAGCACTCGACGAGCAGAGAGTGTGGTAGTTGCGTCCGCGCGCTTGCTATCTCAGCCATGCATAGCCGCGTTGCCGCGCGCGTCGGCTCGCGGCCCGTCTCGAGGCAGGGCAGCACGAACCGTCGCACGCGGCGAAAGAGGAGAACATTAGGCGTCACTCTCCCAGCATGGTAATTTAATAAAACACGTTAAATGAATCAAATAATACAAGGTCGAATCCAAAGTCGAATTAAATATTAAGGACAACAACGATAAACAACAAGCGAACACAATAACACAAACAAAGGACAGTAACAAAGAACAACACGCGAACACAGAATAACACACAAATATACCATGCAAGGATTAGAGCCTAACCACCGGCCAGCGCACCCGCGACCGCGCGCCCCCAGAAAAGGAAAATAGAAAAGAACATACAGAGATGGATGACGGTCGCAGGCCGCTGACGGGGTCGCTGGGGCCCGGGACGACGAGCGGTCCGGACGACGAGGCCTCGTCGTCCGGACGGTCGCAAAAGCACGTCCGCACCGTTCCGGGTCCCCGCGAGTTCTCCCGAGCATCCCCAAAACCCGAACGCGCGAAACGTCAGAAATTATTGCTGTCCAATGGCAGCCTAGTTAAAACCACATGCGGCGGAGCGGGCGGCCCCTCGCAACGGTGGGCCCACGCTCCGTCCAGCTGGGAGAGGGGGATGCGAGGCATTTCGTGCAAAACATGACATTTCGTTCAAAACATGGCGTCTCGCTGGACCCGGTCCCCCCCAACCTCCCCGCAGACTCCCATGATCACGACATATACGCCCACCCGTCGCGGCCGATGAGGGCACATAGGGCACATTCCGTCATCAACCTCCCTAGGGACTATAACGGCGCACTTCCCTGACGATACCACCATGGATGTTGATGAAAAACCCCCACCTCATGGATGGTGATGAAAAACCCCCTGCAACGCGAAACGCGTTCTGGCTGCCGGCGGATGGACGTCGCAGCCCGACCGACGGGTGGGGGGGGGAGCCAGAAATAACATGGCGGCCGGACAAGCGACCACGTCGGACAGACGCGAGACCTTTGAGAAGCGGGCAAAGGCTATTGCCACGTTACGAAAAGGGAAATCGTTTCGCCTATCCTGCGAATATTACAAGCGCCGACGAGAGTCAACGGTGGTTATGATCTACAGTGTCAAGCGTCGAGGGAAGTCAAATTGTGTGCCGGTGTTGTGCAGTGAACGAATGCAACCACGGATAATGGGCGCAGCGGCCGCGCTGGTGAGTGAGCTCTGTATGCTATTTCAACTATTTGTCTTATTTTGATATACAAGGAGTGAAGTTCGGTACCATTCGATGTGTCACTATTCCTGATTCCTGGTATAAACTAGTCTCGAAAGGAGTAGTTATAGTACACAAGATATAGCTGTAAAGATCTGCCGAATTAATTCCGGAAAATCCATTGTTTGGAGCGCATGTTCGGAGAGCGAAATAAATGCGACTAACTTGCGCAATTTTGAAGATAAACCTCTACATATTGGCATACTTAGCGACTGCCTAAATTTCTATATCATCAGTGAAAAACATAGTTGTATCTATTTCACTTACAGAGTTATAACGAGTTTACTGTTAAGAAGCTACTTTGTTGTATTTACAATAAACGTAAGTTAAATTTCCGTGCGCTAACAAGCGCTAGTTAAATATCTGTCACCAGGTGCAATTTATTTTCAGCTATCTTGTAAACTGACCAAAGAAAAACGTAAAAACTGAAATCGGCAATATAGCTTTTTATGAAATTAGGCAATTGCGCTAAGGATTCCTGTTTTGTATCGACTTTAAGAACACATCGATGCGCTCATCTTGGTGAAAAAAAAATGCTTTAGAAGTATCACAAAATCAGAGGTATCGACTTAGAAATTTTATGAAAGGATTTCTGTCGTTCTCGCTTTCTTTTCGTTCACGAAACCGTGGTCTTTTTTTCTTATATTTTCCTTCTTTTCTATGCTTCTGCATGGCGGGCAAGCCAGACCGGACTGGACGCGTTCTGCGAAGGACTAAAGAGGGACATTCCACAAGCGAGTCAGCAAGCGCCTTTTGTGTGGACACTGTTTCTGCACTGTTCCGATCTGCATGCCTTGGCGCCAGCTTCGGCAGCTTCTGCAGTACCCTCTCCAGTTTTGAACGCTCCAGGGATGCATAGTGGACGGTGGCTTTCCCGCAGCTGTTCCCGAGCCGACGGTATACGAGCCTGGGCGAGCGACTGCACCGCATGTATCTTTTTTGTTGCCTTTCGAAAGACGCTTAATTGTTAGCATATAGTGTCTGCCCTTCGTGCGGGTGCATACCCTCGCTCTCGTGAGGCCCCCACCACGTGTCAGGTGAACGCGGCGACCGAGGACTATTTGTACGGAATGCATCCTTGGCAATCTGTGGAACCAAGCCGTTAGAGGTACTATCCTTTGTAAGCGAGAGATGATATCTGTACATGATGGTCTTGATTATTTCAGTTGTCCGTTTCTCCTTCTTTTATTCTCGCTTTTGTTTTTGTGTTGTTGTTTTTTTTCAATATCAATATCATGATGTTAGGACAGCTGGCTGTAATGCTTCCTTCCTTCCCACGTTTTCGTATTGAAATAAGAAAAAAATACTAGAACAGTGTTTCAGCTGGGAGGAGTCAAATGAGAGAAAGATACCAGACACTCAAGACACTTCACATGATAACTATGCGTTAATACAAAAAAGGGGAAGATTTGTCAAAGCTTATTTTCACTTGTGCAATCATCAATAATTTTAACGAAATTCTCACTTTCGTTTGCAAGGCTAGTGACTTCACATTTTTTTCTTCCTGCGATGACAGGCGGGGGGTTCATATCCACCACTAGGGCAGCGTAGCACAGGAAAACATCTACTCGCATTTTACTAGCCTGGTTGCAATACTCCTGCACCTATTCATTTATGCACTGACCTGCTTGCCTGATGTAACATACGTCGCAGGAGAACGGGATTTGACAAACGATATACATTTGCCATAATAAAAATTTTTCTTACGCTGCTTTCAGGGGATCTTCATGGGATAACATTATTATTGTTATCACTACTACTACTACTACTACTACTACTACTACTACTACTACTACTACGACTACTACTACTACTACTACTACTACGAAGACTGTGCTGATGGAAATAGTACGTTGCCTCAAGGAGATGGTTTATTTAGATAGGGAATGCATAGCATGACAGCTTCATTTTTATTATTCATCTCACAGGCTGAAGTACAAGAGTAGCTTTGGATGCGCCAGGAACAGTTGTAGTAGCCAGTGTTTCCGTATGTGTGTGATGAATTTGCACTGATCATAGGCGAATCTCCCCTGATTCCCCTGAGTCGTTCTGATTGTCGAAATACCTACATATGAAACTATTAAGCTCCCGAACATTCAGTGTGCGATGAGTGATCACCTCACGTGTTGGTGTTGTTCAGCCAGGGCTAATGGCGCACTTATCGCCTTTCTTTTCACCCCTTCCAAACTAGTAAAACGTGATCTTGCTAAGGCAGGTGTTTATTAATAAAGCGCCTATAAGTCCGGTCACACTTATTGCAAGCTTGTTTCGGTGAGCAAGATTCATCGTTTGTAAAAGCCGGTGTATGGTGTATCCAACTCTAACGCTATCCTATGTATACTTCTAAGAAACGTACTCTGGTGGTGTTATTCCCTACAACAACCACGTTTCCCTTAATGCGAGGAAATTAGCCGCTGGAGAAAAGGTGCAGATTGTATTAGTATCACTATTAGCAAACAGGGCGATCTGTGAAAGAAAAAGGAAGAGGGAGCACTGATCCCACAAAGAAGGCAAAGCGTGGTTGTCAAAAGAAGCACAAGCGAAAAAATCTATCTGAGTGCAATTCCGGTCTCATAACTCTGATCCCGTTGTCCTGTGCATGTTACATTGGGAAGACAGGACGGTGCACAAATGAGTGGCCATTCAAGAGTGTTGCAACATGTCCGTTAGAATGCCATAAGATGCCTTCCTCGCGATACATAGCCAAGATTGCAGATATGAATGTATTTGATAAAACAGTTATCTTTAGAAAAACAAACGTGAAGTGCCCTCGCGTTATGATTGAAAGGGAGCAGATTATTTGCGTCAGTACTGTTTCTATGAGCGGAACCTTATCGTTGTCTGACAATGAACAGAATTTTCCGCGCATGCAGTAACGCACGATATGAAGTCTTGGTGTTCTATATACCGGGTGTTTTAAAGAACGATTTCAAGTTTCCAAAGATAGGCTTTCTGAGAAAAAAGAAAACAAAAGCTTTTTCTCACGGAACGACCTCTAAGGTTGGGCGCACGTGAGTAGTCGTAAGATACTTGCAGTTTGCACGGTAAATAACTAAGATCGGACAATCCTTTTCTAATCAGCAACCTCTTCAGGTTCCTGCCATTGAGGAATTCGCACCCGAAAGACCCCGACGATGCTTATCTGCTTTTAGTCTAAAACAAAGAAAAAATTATTCGCCGTGACCCAGCGACCTAGCGTTTTTTGCCTCATGGAACTCGCTGCAAAAGGAGCTCCGGGAGCCGCGTGGGAACACAGCATCCGCTGGTGACGTGTTCTAGTGCATGCGCCAGTCAATTCGATATGCATGGGCTTTCCAAAGTCGTGGCTGCGTAGTCTGTGATGATAGCGTCATGCAGTGAGCGAATAAGCAAAAGATAAAGGAGGCTTCTGCATATGCAGAGCGTCGAGGAGATCGTACATTTCGAATTGGCTGGCGCAATCTTTGCTACACGTCAGCAGCAGTGGTTGCATTCGCACGTGACTTCTGGCGTTCTTCATGGGCGCTTTCGTGCCGCAAAAAGCCCAGGATTTCTAGCGCTGCAGAGCTTTCTACAATTCGTTTTTCTTTGTTTTAAAGGCTCCATATGGCATCGTCATCAGCGTGGCTAAAACTCGTCCTTTGCAGTAATCACAAAAGGTTTAATTACTGTTGTAATTAGTAAATATTACTTTTCTATCCAATTAATAAGTGCTTTTCTGAGCCTTCGTGGCGTTTGCCTCAGCGAACAGTTTCTTTATGAGGAGGTTTTCCTTTTTTTCTTGAACAGCCTATTTTTAAGAAATTTTGCAAGTTTTCACTGGAAGACCCTGTATATCCTTACATTGTACTTGTGTTGCGGCGCGATTAATGCGATCAGCGGGGCTATTATTCTGAGAATCATTTTCTTCGCTCGCTGAAGGAATTAAGCGCCAATACTTAGCGGCGCGGATGGTGCTGGTGTTTTTTCTTGCATGTGCTAGTCAAACTTCTGTATCATTGAAACAGTCCGTATATGATTGCTTGTTTTTTACCACATATGCCTTTTAGGGGCGAAGCTCCTGAAGGCGTGGGTCGTTCGTCCCTTGTAGTCGTAACCACCTCGTTCTAGGATTGCGCTCGATAGCTCGCGCCCCGGGAGGCTCGCGCTCGCCCTCGGCGCGTTCCTCCCGGCGCGCGAGCTCTCTCACTCTTCCATCTGCTGCCTTGTGTGAGAGAGACAGAAAGAGAGAGAGAGCGAAAGACTGTCCGCATAGACCGTTTCTAACGATGATGATGGGTTTGTGCTAGCGCGTTACGGCGCGTGTAAGAAGCTGGTGTAATACGCTGTGGCCTCTCCTCCTTATACTCTCTCAGCAGTCATGTGATGGCGTCGGCAAACGCGGTGCGCGTTCCGGCCTGTGTAAGGGGCTGCGTAAGACGCTGTGGCCTCTCCCCCCTTACTATACTCCATCTCACAATTACCTTGCAGCACTGCCGAAGCTACGAGGAGTACACAGGCAGTGCTCTTGCGCAGCATGTAATATAGTTCCGGGCATAACTGTTTCATTATTAATCACATACAAGGGATTTAGCTGTGCTTCTTCCATGACGCGTCACAGCGATGCGAAGTACGTTAGGCATGTGCTTCGCAAACTCTGAATTATTGTGGCAGTTACCAGGTGGCAATCGTAATATCCTCCCTAACCACGATGACGTAATGGAACATGGCAGCCCCCATGCAGCCCAGACCATCCGCTTCCATCCGAATTCGCGCTTTTTACTGGTTCTCTACCCAGGCAGCAAAAAAATAAATGTTATAACCTGTCATCGCTTAGTCTGATCTAACGCTGAGGGCGAGGCATCAGGTATATTTTGTTGCTATTATTTAGATCGCTCCTTTGTTTACATGCTGCTAGGACTGCCAAGGTGGTGGCGATCCCTAAAATCGGTTTCATGTAAACATAGCAGATGGCGCCACAACATTAGCGCTGGTGATGCGTCCACGATGAGAGACGCCCCGGATGACTAAAATTGTTTGCTGCGCCGATAATTTTCTCTGCCGCAAAAGACCAGTGCCCGATGGCTACTGAAGGTGCGTCAAATGAATCTGCAGAGCACTACAGAACAAAGATCAACTATTTTACAAAAGAAGCAAGGTTAGCGGTGCTTAATGTGTTTGGTGCGGTGAAAAAAGAACTTCGTGAAAGCGCAAGCATGAACGCTGTCATAAAAGGAACCGCGTTCCTCACAAATGCTAGCGAACGCTCCGGCTACAAATGGGTTTCTAACAAGCGGCGAGGTGGCGTCCCCGAAGAAGTTCTTGCAGGCGAGCCGACGCCAAAGAGACGTCCAGCTGACGACGAGCAGACGACGCGATGCGGATGAATATCTTGAGGGGCTTTCGCGTTTCCCATTGGCTAAGAAGACCTGCAGCTTCCACAGTGCTGCAAGGCACTTCTGAGATGGAGTATAGGTAGTACCAGGAAAGTCCGATACAAAAAAAAAAAAGGAAGAAAGGACCGTTATACAATTTCTAACAGCCGCAATTGGCTGAACTATGGGGCGCACACAGAATTTAAAACATGTGCATTCACGCAAGGCTACGCGTACGAGAGTGAGCGGCTGGTTCACGTGCCGCTTTAAAGGGCCACTAAACAGGCTCCTACTTTTTTTAATCGGTCGGCCTCCCCACCCTTCTCTGCCGAGGAGAGGGTAGGCGCGGCGCGCTGTCGAGACTCCGCCCACTTACAGAACGCGCGCCGCGTTTCAGGAACGCAGATCCGACTTGCGTGACGTAACTGACAAGTAGAGGAGGTGATGCGGAGGCCTTTTCTTCTATTGGCTCACGCCGGTGGGATGGCCAGAGGGTCTGACAACAGACCTGATTTCGACCAATCAACGAGCTACAACTGCGCAAAGTTGTTCACGGCGCAACATGACGACACATAGGATGTAAGAACGGCTGGTCAATCGGCTGGTCAATCGCAGGAAAGAGAGGCGGGAATTTTTTTGTTTGAAATACGGCGTCTGTGTAGCGCGCAACGCTGCCATATGCGCAGAATGTGGTCGCCGCAAGCGTCTCTATGATTGGGTCAGCTTGTTTGGGCACGGCCGGTCTGGACGCGCGCGTTCGCTCCGTCTTTGAGCGAACGCGCGCGTCCAGACCGACCGTGGTTTGGGTTAAAAAAAGTAGGAGCCTGTTTAGTGGCCCTTTAAACACAGTTTTCGGACTGCGAGAGCGGAGTACACTGCGTCGATGGAGCCGAAGTAGTGGGAGATCAAAGAGTGTGCTCTTTCGTTTCAGCCACAGTGAAGACACAGGCTATCCGTCGACCTTTTGCAAAATGTTTATGTTAAAACTAAAAGTGTTTCCCATTGTACTAAGCCAATGAGCAATTTTTCGTGCGTCACATCGAACCTTAATGAGAGTTCTTATTAATACAGGGAGGAACCGTGTGATGTTCGCTTTTGTTTTGCGCCCTTGCCATGCGGCCGCTGTTGACGTGGGAAAGACGGGCTACACTTCCTCGACGTAACGACGAAAAAAATTACAGCATATCCACGGAGTGAATGATGATGAGTGGGTGAAGCTCGGGATGTGCATCGTAGATCGTGCCGAGTTCCGGATTAATTTAGTTAACGCGCATGCTACGAATCCTCACGGTTCAACTATGCACAATGCACAAGTGAAATCTCCCACCGGCACTTCATTGCAAGTCAAGATCCAGTGTATATATATATATATATATATATATATATATATATATATATATATATATATATATATATATATATATATATATATATGGGTTTTGCCGGTGAACGCTTCTCCAACGCGAGCAGTCGGTATTTCTCAATCCAGAAACTCGCTAGGAGACGCTGCCTGCGCCAAGGTTGTCTCTCGCGTTTGCCGGGGCCAAGGAGGTTTAAAAAGAAATTCTGGAGTGGCGATTTTGTGCTAAAAGTGAAGCCGGCGGCCGGCATCTTACTCAGGGCATCGATTAACAGCATTCAAACATCACAAAAGGAAAAGCGTTTTCCTCACGCTTCTAATACCTTTAAAGCGATCAACTTTGCTAGGCAGACAATCCTTGATGTGCCTGTTTGTTCCACCGGTTTTTGGATGAAACATGAACGTCGAGAAAATTTCTGTGCAACATCGCGGCATTGATAGTGGTTCAATGGTAGTCTATTAAATAAAACAACGTGCTTTTACATTACAATTAGTCTAGGGTGTACATTAGCAGCTCAAGAACGCTTGAACTATACTGGTTTCTGGACACTTAGGCAAGCTTTTAGGGCTGAACTAAGGGCAAACGCCGGCTTCACTTGTCGCGGTAAGGTTCAGCGGGCGCTGCCACTCCAGCATTTTTTTTAAACCTCCTTGGCCGGGGCAGTGTCGAGTTTGCCGGGGAGCGCGTGGCTCCCGGCGCTCGCGGCGAGGGCGAGCACCAGGTACCATATATATATATATATATATATATATATATATATATATATATATATATATATATATATATATATATATATATATATATATATATATATATGTGGGTTTTGCCGGTGAACGCTTCTCCAACGCGAGCAGTCGGTATTTCTCAATCAAGAAACTCGCTAGGAGACGCTGCCTGCGCCAACGTTCTCTCGCGTTTGCCGGGGAGTGCGTGGCTCCCGGCGCTCGCGGCGAGCACCAGGTGCCACGCGCTCGCCCTCGGCGCGTGCGTGCGCTCCAGCAGGCACGCGCCGGTGGCTACCTACTACTAACTACTACTACTACTACTACTACATACATCGGGGACGCACGAAATGGCTGCTAATGGGGAATGAGAGACAGAAGAATTCGGCTTTTAGTTAACGCGCACGCTGCGAATTTTTTATTTGGTTACGCACTACTACGACTACGACGGGGGACGAACGGGTGCCGCTTTAAGGAGCTTCGCCCCTAAAAAAATTGACGGCAGATCCAAGAGGTGAATGATGATGAGATTGGGCGAAGCTCCTGGAAGTAATCATCGGTTAAACCGTGAAATTTCTTCCGTTAATTCGCCCGATAAAAATGACGTGAAACGATTGATTAAATGTTTTATCAAACTTTTATTGCTGGTTTCCGTTGTCCTTTGATTATGACCGCTTTGTGGTCGGTGAAATGTAAGCTAAGTGGTTCTTGCACTGGTTGCAGATGAAAACCATTGCTTTACCTGGCGTCTTTCGTTAAGCAGCTGGCGTCTTTTCGTTTTGCTTTAGAAACATCTGGCGTCTTTTCGTTTTGCTTTTAGAAAACATCTGACGTCTTTCGTTGGTTTATTTCATCAATCAACGGCGTTTTGAACAAAATTTTTATTGTTTAATCACGCACAGGAGAAATCTCACCAGGCACTATCTTGGAGGTAAACAATGGCTGCTACTGGGAATGAGAGACAGCATAAGTCGGCTTTTAACACTTCTACTTCTACTAACGTTTCCTACTGGAACATGCCAATGGCTGCTAATGGGGAATGAGAGACAGAAGAATTCGGCTTTTAACGCGCACGCTGCGAATTTTAGGGGCGAAGCTCCTTATAGCGGCACCCGTTCGTCCCTCGTCGTAGTAGTGTGTAACCAGTCTTAACGCTAGTACCACATCTTGACCTCCAAGGTGGTGCCGGTGGGAGATTTCTCCTGTGCGTTGTTGAACAATAAAAAATTCGCAGCGTGCGCGTTAACTAAAAGCCGAATTGTTCTGTCTCTCATTCCCCATTAGCAGCCATTGGCATGTTCCAGTAGGAAACGTTAGTAGAAGTAGAAGTGTAAGTGTTAGCTAAAAGCCGACTTCTTCTGTCTCTCATTCCCATTAGCAGCCATTGTTTACCTCCAAGGTAGTGCCTGGTGAGATTTCTCCTGTGCGTGATTAGACAATAAAAATTTTGTTCAAAACGCCGTTGATTGATGAAATAAACCAACGAAAGACGCCAGGCACCCGCTCGCCCTCAGCGCATGCCTCCTGCCCTCGGCGCGTGCTGTCTTGTGATAGAGAGAGAGAGAGCGAAAGGGGCGCTCTTTCTTAGATGGAAACGCTCTTTCTTTCTTAGAAGGAAACGCTCTTTCTTAGATGAACGCTCTACCAGCTCGCAAAGAAGTAGAACGCGCCCTCACCCGCGAGAGGCAACGTTGGCGCAGGTAGCGTCTCCTAGCCAGTTTCTTGATTGAGAAATACCGAATGGTCGCGTTGAAGAACCGTTGACCAGCCACCCATATATATATATATATATATATATATATATATATATATATATATATATATATTTAGGCACTGGTCTTGACTTGCAACGAAGTGCCGGTGGGAGATTTCACTTGTGCGTATAGTTGAACCATGAGGATTCGTAGCGTGCGCGTTAACTCAATTAATCCGGAACTCGGCACGATCTGCGATGAACCTCCCGAGCTTCGCCCACTCGTGATAATTCACTCCGTGGATATGCTGTAATTTTTTTTTTATTGTTCAACAACGCACAGGAGAAATCTCCCACCGGCACCACCTTGGAGGTCAAAGCGTAAGACTGGTTACGCACTACGACTACGACTACGACGAGGGACGAACGGGTGCCGCTTTAAGGAGCTTCGCCCCTAAAATGTGCATTCACGCAAGGCTACGCGTACAAGAGTGAGCGGCTGGTTCATGTGCCGCTTAAACACAGTTTTTGGACTGCGAGAGGGAAGAACACTGCGTCGATGGAGCCGAACTAGTGGGAGATCAAAGAGTGTGCTCTTTCGTTTCAGCCACAGTAAGGACACAGGCTATCCGTCGACCTTTTGCAAAATGTTTATGTTTAAACTAGAAGTGTTTTCGATTGTACTAAGCCAATGAGCAATTTTTCGTTCGTCACATCGAACCTTAATGAGAGTTCTCATTAACACGGGGACGAACCGTTTGATGTTCCCCTTTGTTTTGCGCCCTTGCCACGCGGCCGCTGTGGACGTGGGGAAGACGGGCTACTCTTACTCGACGTAACGACGAAAAAATTACTCCATCTCCCGCTAAAGGGAACCATGTGTAGATGCAAAGCAGCGGGGAGATGGTCAGCTTGAGCGGGAGATGGTGTAATTGTAATGAGAGGACGAATGCTAATGTATAACAGAGAGAACGCGGTGGTTGCGTGATGGCCCGAGCGCGATCTCCCTGTCAGCTACGTCACGCAAGTCGGATCTGCGTTCCTGAAACGCGGCGCGCGTTCTGGAAATTTCTCGGTGAAGGAAACGCTAGAGCGGCATTGCGTGGAGCATGCTGCGCCAAAACGCGCTTGCTTTTCTTCGATTGTGCGTGGCTCTTCGTACACGGAAGCTCAAGGATGCCTGTGTGTTGTTGCTCACCGAACTGCAATTCTAATTATGACGGAGGACCAATTGTCCGAATGCACAAATTCTGACCTGACCCAGCGATGCGGGCAGCATGCACCAGAGCTGTTCCTAGGAAGTACTTCTCGCCAACGAAGTACACAGTGGTAAGCATTTGTTCTCTGTGTTGTGATTCTGGGTTTCCAGCCGAATAGGCTTCGTCAGCATAGTGCGCATTGTACCCGTGCATGCGTGCACAATAGGTGTGTGGAACGTAGTATTTACAAGCGCGTAAACAGGCGCAGACACCCATTTATCGTGCACGCCTGCGCAATATATGGGTATCTGCGCCTGTTTACGCGCTTGTAAATTGTACATTTCGGTCGAGCTTCATATTTGTCTTTTTTTTTTCAGCTCTGTGACAAGCATTTGTTATCGTCAGATTATTTCTAGGTGCCCTGGCGTGAGAGAAGTGCCTGATGCGAAAAGAGCGAGCTTGGAAGCCGCATCTTTTCAAAAAGCAATGATACCTTCACAGCAAACCCAAGCAGAAGAGCACGCCAAAAATGTTGCTAGCTTTGCGGACTTGCTGAACGCCTTGCCAAGCTTTCAGAGTTCGGACTTCTTGACAGCAATTAACGAGGGCTCCAAGGCTTCCGTTTTGGAATTGTCACTTCAATCTACTCCTGTAGTTTGTACTTCGGTGGTCGTGTCGACGGACCTGCACGTCGAAGTAATTTTGCTCAAACTGGTGCGAGGAAGTGTGGTCGTGTTTTAGTTCCTGAAAAGCTGTGCGACTTGAGAGATCTGAAAAGTCTGTTACAATTCATCGAACAGACACATAAGGATACGAGCACAGAGCACTCTGAAAAGGCCCGTCATTTACTGACATTCCTTTCAACGTTGCTAGAGGAAGTAAGTGGAAAAGATTTCGGATGCGAGTTGCAACGATGCCATTTGGAAGTGCTTAGACTCTTGAAGAGTCAAGTTGATCTTGTTTTGAATAATGCTGGCCGATATCCCCAGATTTGTTGGCTTTTTCTAGCCCTTTGTTCATAGTCTCACCTCATGCATACAGATTCTTGAGAACGTCGATGAAGCTTAAGATGCCGCATCCTGATCGATCAGAACACTGGGTGCATTGTACCATGTAAGCCCTATAACGGAGCAGCCGGAATCTAGTTTTCTTTCCTATGAAAAGCGTATTGTAAACACATATAGAGAGCATGAAAAGACCGTAACGTTATTGATTGGTGGGGTTAACCTTCAATCATTTCTTTGTTACGAGGCTGGCTTTGTTACCGCTGCTGCCTGCTGTAAAATTCATCGACTACAGCAAAAAATGGCTCAACATTTTATGAAGACCAAGAAAAGCCTACAAACAAGGCGGGTGGGAATAAAAGAAACACAAGAGAGAAAAGAAAAACGGAAGCTTATTCTATATTAGACTCAGTTGTGCGTGACACTTTAACGATAAAACTTTCCCGAATTAGTCTCGATATTCCTGTGTATAGGGAGGACTGTTTTACAAAATGCAAAAGTAAGAATGATATATGTATGCTAAAAATTTATGATGTTTGTTTCAGAATGCAGTTTGTACCATTTGTGAATAAAATATATTACATGTCCTCAATAGACAGCTTTGCTCTTTCTTTCGTTCTGCTAAGGCTAAAGGAGACTAAGCGGCATGCAGTTTGCTTGTCTTAGCCGAGGCCAAACATCCGCAACGACAATAAAAGAGGTCATTTTACGATACACCCATAAAACAATGTCATCAGTCAATTAATCTAACTTAATTGACTGATGAATTCGATCAAAATCAAGTTAATCAAAATATGAAAAAAATGTGGGTTATTATGATGATTTGACTGCGGTGAACCAGGAGCTTCCCCTTATACGTGTCTTGCTTTCGAATGGAAATACATGTATATTACTATGTTGCTGTCCCTTTAAGGACAGCGCTGATTTTCCGAAGCGGTATAGACCTTTCCATCGGCACTCTCGCACCGGCGAGCAGGAACCTGTTATTGTGGTCTGCTAATTCGCGGAAGACAGCTCTCCGCGCCACGCCCCCCTTCGTTGGGCTGTTTGTTGCGCCGAGCCGCCCATACGTCTTGCCGTGCTTCCACGGTGCGCGCGCTGTTTCTCGCTTACTAGAGGGATTTAAAATATCCTTTAAGAACACTCTATCGACAGGGCATCACTGCATTGTTTACGGTTGCATGTACAACCAGAAGAAAAGAAACGCTACACGTAAACAGCTGTGCAGCAAGCACAACGTTACGCAGGAGGAGTGCGGCTGCGCACTCACTGACGTACTCGTGCCAAAACGCCGGACCGCTCATGTTCCCACGTGGTCTAACGCTGATGTCGGCAAAACTCCCTCAACCGTAGTCAGTGCCGTTCTTAGCATATGGTGCGAATGTCCCAGATTTCTTCTTTCATTCTCTCCCTACTCGATTAGCTTCAACCATGAGAGCTAAACGCGTTTCACGGTACTACCAAAGCAAGGGGTTTTAGAACGGACATTCCTTGTTCTCTTCCTTTTTTTTTTTTTGCTCTTGTCATGCTTCTGTATGCCTGTGCAGTGCAAACCAGGTGGGCATGTTTTGTTGAACGGCAAACGTGCTTCAGCACCGTATGTGACGCGGATGCTTCCTTCAAAAGGAAAAAAAAAATGTGGAGAGCTGGACGGAAGTCGATAATGAACTAGGCTGCGAGAACGGAGCCCAATGATTGCTTCTTGACCACGCGTGCGATAAATGGAAAACGCGATTAGAAAAAAAAATCCAGGTCTCACGCACCGTGGGAGCCAATGTTATACCAAGATGCCTGCGATGTAATTGTAAGTATTAGCCAAAGTTATTCATTAAAGAGAAAGTCAGCACGCAATAGCTGACAGTTGAACGAACTCCAGCCAAGAGTAGCTATCTAGCGCTGGTTTTAATTGAGTAAATGCCGCACATATGCCATGGCTTATACATCATGCCACAACAGTTTAACGATGTTATGCACACAGATATACGTGTGGCATTTACTGACTGGCCATCACACCTTGTTAAAGTTTACTTGCTTTAATATCAGTGTCCGAACGCCGTTGCACTACTTATTGAGTTTGTCGTTATGTTGAGTAATGACCATATCGAGCCACGATCATGTCGGGTCATGAACACGATTATAAAATATCACATCCCTCGAGCTGTACCTTTAGTTTGACACCCATTTCAACCCCCCTGAACGGACCGTCTACCATCTTTCATCGCTCTCCCGTTTTTTGGCTCAGGAGAAAGCGTACCTTTCGAAGTGTCCCAGCGTGCAGTGGTTTCTCAAGAAACTGAATAGAAATTATTAAAACACAATTTTTTATCTACGAAGTCGCTCCTTTCCTAGTGTAGGCATGCCAGCAACATTGGTTACCGGCGCATGATGCGTCGTCGTCTACCCGCAAACCCTTTCGGGCGCGGGAGGCTTCTCAAGAGGGACCTTATTCTCAACAGGAACCGGTTTCAAGGTCGACATTCCAGAGGTGACGAGGAGGAGAAGAGGCGAGGGAAAGTCGGCGCGCGAGGGTGTGCCTCGGACATGCAGCGGCGCATGCATGACAAGCGCAGTGCTACGCGCCTGTGCAAGCAGACGAATTCGAAGGCAGCGCCATCCGCGCCACCGCGAAAGCAGGGGAAAAAAAAAGAACAAATTGCTCTTGCACGTTATAACAAGGTGTCTCATATGGTGAAGTACGCTTGTAAGACATACATAGTAGTTTTTCAGCAGAGTATGTATGCCTGCGTGGGCTGGCTCTCGTACACTTGGAAAATGAGGAACACGCTGTTGGGTGTCGCTAGCGGCGTTTCTTTCACCACTTTCAGAGCACAATTAAAAAAAAATCATAGCATATCCACGGAGTGAATGATAATGAGTGGGCGAAGCTGCGGAGGTTCATCGGTAAACCGTGAATTCTGCCCAGTACATCATCAACGACGTGAGATCGTGCGCGTTTATACTAAAGGGTCGATGAGAGTTATGGTGACTTGCAGCTCACTTTAATTTTACATGTACGCTGTGAATTTTCATTGTTTAATCACGCACAGGAGAAATCGCACACAGGCACTACCCTGGAGGTCAAAATCCAGTGCCATATATACGGGAAACAAGAAACTCGCTAGCAGACGCTGCCTGCGTCGGCATCGCGAGGCGAGAGAGAGGGGGGGACCGTTGAACGGTTGTGAGGGAGAGGGGGAGGGAGGGAGGGAAAGGGACGGAAAAGGAGAGAATGGGGCGAGAGAGGAGAGAGAGCGGGAGCTCGACGAGAGCTCGACCACGGCATATTCACCGTGTTGACGCCATCTAGTGTCCAGTCACCCAACCGCCATAATGCACACATCTCTATGGGACAACGCTATCTAGGAAACTAGACGAGAAAGGGGGATGACGACCAGCGCCATCAAGTATATCGTCAACCAACTGCAGTTTGCATGCATCTCTATGGGACAGCGCCATCTATTGTATGCTACGGGAGACACTACTGGCTACGGCGGATGGAGATACCGGACGGGCCGCAGGTGATGCCATAAGGAGCTTTGCCCCTAATACCTTTTTTGTGAGGTGAAAGCGTGCTCGTTCCCGTAAATGTGACGCACGACCTGCCCAATTTTACCACAATCTTAAGAACTTTTCCGAGCTGTAGACAGTCCCATTACAGCTTTCATGTTGCGTGATAATCATGTCGTGCCATGACCATATCTTGTTATTAAAAATGACTATAACTCATATCACATCTCCATCTGTGCCTTTCGTTTTACAGCCGGTATGGAACGCCCTTTTGCATAATGATGCTCATGTCATTTCATGTAAGCGATGTCATGAACATGATTATATCTTACATCACATCCCTCGAGGTTTACTTTTCCTTTGAAACCCATCTTCACACCCTTCCGTTAATTTTTGCTCTGTCATGCTCATGTCATATTACGTATTTCATGTCATGAACATGACTAACTCATATCGCCTCTCTCGATTCATATATTTCGTTTGGCACCGATCTTGACCCCTTCACGTTAATTTTTGCTTCGTGATGCTCATGTCATATCATGTGTTTGATGTCATGAACGTGACTACTCGCGTCTCTGGACCTGTATGTTTCATTTGACTCTCATCTTGACCTCCTTCTTTTACATTCGTTTTTGCAGAGTCATGCTCATGACATGAGCACATCATGCCATGTAATGAACGTCACTATGACCAATATTACATTCTTCGACGTGCACTTTTTGGTTGACACCCATATCGATCCTCTTCCAGTGGTTTTTTGTTTGCAGAGTCATGCTCATGTCATAGCATGACCTGAGCACATCATGTCATGCCATGAACGTAACTACGACCAATATTAGAGGCTCCTCTTAGTCTAACCTTGTCAAGCGTCAGTTGTCAGGCGTAACCCGCGTGCTGGGGGGCACGCGCTCGCCCACGGCGCGTGCCTCTCTCTCTCTCTCTCTCTCTCTCTCTCTCTCTCTCTCTCTCTCTCTCCCGGCGCGTGCCTCTGCTGTCTTGTGAGAGAGACAGAGAGCGAAAGGCGCGCGTTGGCTATGGAAACGCTCTTTCTTAGAGGAACGCTACCAGCCAAAAAGAAGTTTGTCTAGGTGGCGTTGTACCAGCTCGCAAAGAAGGAGAAGGCGCCCTCACCCGCGAGAGACAACGTTGGCGCAGGCAGCGTCTCCCAGCGAGTTTCTTGATTGAGAAACATCGACTGCTCGCGTTGGAGAAGCGTTCACCGGCAACCCAGATATATATATATATATATATATATATATATATATATATATATATATATATATATATATATATATATATATATATATATATATATATATATATATATATATATATATATATATATATATCTTTGCCCTACTGGTGTAGTTTACCTCTTCGGTGACTTCAAGCTCCCGCTGATTGATTGGACAAACTTATCACCATGCTGCCTTTCCACAGAATTCATTAACTTAGCCTTGGACTTTAACCTCTCGCAAGTCATTGATCAACCAACCCGTGGTTTAAATACGTTAGACCTGTTGCTGACTAATGCTCCTGGTTCAGTGAAGACAGTCTCTTGCCTAAGGGGCTTCAGTGATCCCAATTTAATCGAGGTAACGTTGGACTTACCTGTACCATTTGCAGGAATATCCAAAAAGAAAATTCGGGATTACAGCAAAGCAGATTTTGGCAAAATAAGTGCACAGCTCGAAGAATTTTTCAGCAAAGACCTCTTCCCGTCATTCTACAACCGGTCTGTAAATGAAAACTGGGTGCTTTTTAGAGACAAGATGTCTTCATTGATAAACCAATATATCCCTGTTATCACTGTTTCTAATGATATATCTAATCCCTGGTTCACTAAATCCCTCCGTAAGCAAAGAAACAAGAAAAAACGCCTGTACTGCAATGCCAAACGCATTGCTACGCCATCCGCTTGGGAAAAATACAAGCAGTACTTGACTGACTACTGTAAAGCAATATGCAACGGCAAAGAAAAATATTATCACAACGACCTACCTTCTCTTCTGCAAAATAATCCAAAGAAATTCTGGCGCCTCATATCCCCTGACCACGGTTCCAACCAGTTGTCATTACTTAATGAAAACAACCTTCCGCTTTCAGACTACGATGCTCTACTACATTTAATACATTTTTTTCATCTGTATTTAGCCAAGAAGATTCTTCTGACGTACCACATATCCCTGATTACAAGTTCCAATACATGCAGCCTATTGAAATCACTGTGGATAGTATCGCGTGTCGAATTAAACAGATTAAGGCATCCTCATCAGCTGGTATAGATGATATGAACTCTAAAGTACTTAAAAATACTGTTTCCATATCTAGCATTACACTACACCACATTTTTCGACAGTCGCTATCGTCTGGAAAACTTCCAGACGACTGGAAAATAGCCAAAGTAGTACGTATTTTTAAATCCGGAGATAAGAACTCACCTAAAAATTATCGTCCAATCTCGCTCACATGCATATGTTGCAAACTCCTCGAACACATAATCGCCTCCCACGTATACAGTCACCTCGAGACTAACAAATTCTTCTTTCCAAACCAGCACGGATTCAGAAAGGGCATGTCATGCGAAACACAGTTACTAGAATTCACTACAGACATTCATTACAACATAAATAATGGCCTACAGACTGATTGCATATTTCTTGATTTTGCCAAAACATTCGATCGTGTCGCCCATTGTCGCCTTATTTCAAAATTATCTGCCCTCCGGTTAGACTCCCTCACTTTATCTTGGCTACGCAATTTTCTGTCACTTCGCAAGCAGTTCACAATCGTTAATAATTGCTCCTCTCCCTCTTCGTATGTCTCTTCTGGTGTCCCACAGGGGAGCGTTCTTGGCCCATTACTTTTCCTTATCTACATCAACGACCTCCCAACTAACATATCATCGCATATCAGAATCTTCGCTGATGACTGCATGCTCTACAGACCTATAAACTGTCCTAACGACCACTCCATCCTTCAAGATGATCTGAACACTATTTCTGACTGGTGTAGCACTTGGCTTATGAGGTTCAATACTAATAAGTGTAAAGTTGTTTCTTTTGGACGTAAACAGGTCATGTCTAACTTCACTTACCATATACAAAGTGACAGGCTCTCCACGGCGACTTCTTACAAATATCTTGGCATCCACCTTACACCAGGGCTTTCCTGGTTTGATCACATCACCAACGTTTGTGCAAAAGCCTCCAAAACATTGGGGTATTTACGCCGAAACCTTCGTCATTGTCCCACTAACATTCGTAAAATGTCATACCTAACTTTCGTCCGCCCGCAACTTGAATATGCTTCTCTGTTTGGTCCCCTTCCGCTCAGTATCAAATTAACATGCTGGAAAAAATCCAGAACAGAGCCACCCGTTACATTTCTAGGAACTACGACATCAATTCTAGTGTGACTCAGCTTAAACTCCATCATTCCCTCGAAGCATTAAATGTTCGTCGTCACGTGTCCTTGTTATGCCTATTTCATAAGTACGTCTGTAGTAACAAAACATCGTCGGGGCACCTTCAACGCCCGCTCTACACGTCACGCAGATTACATAACCATCTCAGCTTCACTCGCATCTTTGGAAACACAAACGCGTTCAACACATCAGCACTACCACAAGCCATACGCATGTGGAATGATCTTCCCGACGATATCGCCTCTGATAATAACCCCAACACGTTTCGGCAAAAACTTCAGATGCATTTCATTAATATTTCGATTGATTGGTGGGGTTTAACGTCCCAAAACCAGTTCTGATTATGAGAGACGCCGTAGTGGAGGGCTCCGGAAATTTCGACCACCTGGGGTTCTTTAACGTGCACTGACATCGCACAGCACACGGGCCTCAACATTTCGCCTCCATCGAAATGCAGCCGCCGCAGCCGGGATTCGATCCCGCGACCTTCGGATCTGCAGCCGAGTGCCATAACCACTAGACCACCGTGGCGGGGCCATTAATATTTCATCTTGATGTTATTTTACTTGTTTTCCGAGCCTTTTATGTTACGGAGTTTTCTTATATATTTCATCACCATGTTTACGTATTGCTGACTAATTGCTTTGTTAAATTTGTGCACCGCATTTTTTTTTGTTGTTATTACTAACCGACATTGTACCGTTGTTGTTCGGAAATTTACATGCGTTTTTTCACTGTAACCCCCCTTACTCAATGCCTTCGGGCCTGTAAGGTATTTTCAATAAATAAATAAATAAATAAATAAATAAATAAATAAATAAATAAATATAGGCACCGGATCTTCACTTGCAATGAAATGCCGGTGGGAGATTTCACTTGTGCATAGTTGAACCATGAGGATTCGTAGCGTGCGCGTTAACTAAATTAATCCAGAACTCGGCACGATCTACGATGAACCTCCCGAGCTTCGCCCACTCACCATCATTTACTCCGTGGATATGCTGTAATTTTTTTTTCTTCTAGGTGGCGTTCTCTCAGCGCATCGCGGTTACTATATCGCTTCGGAAAATCAGCGCTGTCCTTAAAGTGACAGCAACGTAGTAATATACATTTGCTTCCATTGTAAAGCAAGACACGTATAATTATAAGAGGAAGCTGCTGGTTCACCGCAGTCAACATCATCATAATCACCCACATTTTTTAATATTTTGATTAACTTGATTTTGATCAATTCGATCAGTCAATTAGGCTAGATTAATTGACTGATGACATTGTTTTACGCGTGTATCGTAAAATGACCTCTTTTATTGTCGTTGCGGATGTTTGGCCTGGGCTAAGACAGGCAATCTGCATGCTGCTTAGTCTCCTTTAGCCTTAGCGGAACGAAAGAGAGAGCAAAGCTGTCTATTGAGGACATGTAATATATTTTATTCACAAATGGTACAAACTGCATTCTGAAACAAACATCATAAATTTTCCGCATACATGTATCATTGTTACTTTCGAATTTCGTAAAACAGTCCTCGCTATACATAGGAATATCGAGACTAATTCGGGACAGTTTTATCGTTAAAGGGTCACGCACAACTGAGTCTAATATAGAATAAGCTTTCGTTTTTTTCTCTCTTGTGTTTCTTTTATTTCCACCCGCCTTGCTTGTGGGCTTTTTTGGTCTTCATAAAATGTTGAGCCAGTTTTTGCTGTAGTCGATGAATTTTACAGCAGGCAGCAGCAGTAACAAAGCCAGCCTCGTAATAAAGAAATGATTCAAGGTTAACCCCACCAATCAATGACGTTACGGTCTTTTCCTGCTCTCTATATGTGCTTACAATACGTTTTCCATAGGAAAGAAAACTAGATTCCGGCTGCTCCGTTATAGGGCTTACATCGTACAATGCACCCAGTGTTCTGATCGTATCAGGATGCGGCTTCTTAAGCTTCATCGACGTTGTCTAGAATCTGTATGCATGAGGTGAAATTGTGAACAAGGGCTAGAAAAAGCCAACAAATATGGGGTTATCGGGCAGCATTATTCAAAACAAGATGAATTTGACTCTTCAAGAGTTTAAGCACTTCCAAATGGCATCGTTGCCACTCGCATCCGAAATCTTTTCCACTTACTTCCTCTAGCAACGTTGAAAGGAATGTCAGTAAAAGACGGGCCTTTTCAGAGTGCTCTGTGCTGGTATCCTGTGTGTCGATCGATGAATTGTAACACAGTTTTCAGATCTCTCAAGTCGCACAGCTTTTCAGGAACTAAAGCACGACCACACTTCCTCGCACCAGTTTCACCAAAAAATACTTCGACGTGCAGGTCCGTCGACACGATCACCGAAGTACAAACTACAGGAGAAGATTGAAGTGACACGTCCAAAAGGGAAGCCTCGGAGCCCTTGCTAATTGCTGTCAAGAAGTCCGAACTCTGAAAGCTTGGCAAGGCGTTCAGCAAGTCCACAAAACTATAACAACATTTTTGGCGTCCTCTTCTGCTTGGGTTTGCTGTGAAGGTATCATTGCTTTTTGCAAAGGTCCGGCTTCCAAGCTCGCTCGTTTCGCATCAGGCACTTCTCTCCCGCACGCTTGCGGGCGCGATAGCTAGGCAGCGCAGTTGGGAAACAAGCTCGGAGCTACACTTTTCTTGAGACGAATGTTTTTTCAGGGCGACGTCGGACCATTTTTCCTGTCTTCAGGTCCGTGTAAGATGTCCTACTCAAGTAATCCGACGATAGGAAATGCTTGTCACAGAGTTGAAATTAAAAAAAAAGGCGTTATAAATATGAAGCTCGACCGAAATGTAGAATTTACAAGCGCGTAAACAGGCGCAGACACCCATATATTGTGAACGCGTGCACGACAGATGGGTGTGTGCGCCTGTTTACGCGCTTGTAAATACTACGTCCCACACACCTATTGTGCACGCGTGCAGGGATACACTGCGCACTATGCTGACGAAGCCTATTCGGCTGGAAACCCAGAATCACAACACAGAGAACAAATGCTTACCACTGTGTACTTCGTTGGCGAGAAGTACTTCCTGGGAACAGCTCTGGTGCATGCTGCCCGCATCGCTGGGTCAGATGAGAATTTGTGCACTCGTACAATTGGTCCTCCGTCATAATTGGAATTGCAGTTCGGTGAGCAACAACACACAGGCATCCTTGAGCTTCCGTGTACGAAGAGCCACGCACAATCGAAGAAAAGCAAGCGCGTATACGGCGCAATATGCTCCACGCAATGCCGCTCTAGCGTTTCCTTCACCGAGAAATTTAATTTGCAAAACGCGCGCCGCGTTTCAGGAACGCAGATCCTACTTGCGTGACGTAGCTGACGAGGAGATCGCGTTCTCTCTCTTATACAATCACATTCGTCCTGTCATTACAATTACACCATCTCCCGCTCAAGCTAACCATTTCCCCGCTGCTTCGCATCTACACATGGTTCCTTTTAGCGGGAGATGGAGTAATTTTTAGGGGCGAAGCTCCTTAAAGCGGCACCCGTTCGTCCCTCGTCGTAGTCTTAGTGCGTAACCAGTCTTACGCTTTGACCTCCAAGGTGGTGCCGGTGGGAGATTTCTCCTGTGCGTTGTTGAACAATTAAAAAAAAATTACAGCATATCCACGGAGTGAATGATGATGAGTGGGCGAAGCTCGGGATGTGCATCGTAGATCGTGCCGTGTTCCGGATTAATTTAGTTAACGCGCATGCTACGAATCCTCACGGTTCAACTATGCACAATGCACAAGTGAAATCTCCCACCGGCACTTCATTGCAAGTGTATATATATATACATATATATATATATATATATATATATATATATATATATATATATATATATATGGGTTTTGCCGGTGAATGCTTCTCCAACGCGAGCAGTCGGTATTTCTCAATCAAGAAACTCGCTAGGAGACGCTGCCTGCGCCAACGTTGTCTCTCGCGTTTGCTGGGGCAGTGTCGAGTTTGCCGGGGAGCGCGTGGCTCCCGGCGCTCGCGGCGAGGGCGAGCGCCAGGTGCCACGCGCTCGCCTCGGCGCGTGCGTGCGCTCCAGCAGGCACGCGCCGGTGGCTACCTACTACTAACTACTACTACTACTACATACATCGGGGACGCACGAAATGGCTGCTAATGGGGAATGAGAGACAGAAGAATTCGGCTTTTAGTTAACGCGCACGCTGCGAATTTTTTATTGTTCAACAACGCACAGGAGAAATCTCCCACCGGCACCACCTTGGAGGTCAAAGCGTAAGACTGGTTACGCACTACTACGACTACGACGAGGGACGAACGGGTGCCGCTTTAAGGAGCTTCGCCCCTAAGTACAGGCCCTAGTTGTGAGTAGGATTGTATACAGTGTCCCCTACCAAACGCCACTCGAGCACGAAAAGGATCAGTTAGAGGCAATCCTCAGGAAAGCTTACAAATGCGCTCTCGGACTACCGGTTAGCACCTCGACGGATAAATTTCTTAAATTGGGTATCAACAACACAGTGCAAGAACACATCGAGGCCCATCTTCTCTCGCAAAAAATGAGACTTATGCAGTCCCCGACAGGCAGGAACACGCTGAAGATACTGGGCATGAGGATGTCTGCAGAGAAATCAACAGCACAGAGTCTATACCGAAGGATATTCGAGAGAAGATCGAGATCAGCCCAATACCGAAAAACATGCATCCAGAACTACACAAGGCCAGAAGGAAGGCAAGGTCGCAAGCTCATGAGAGATATTTCGCCGGAAGAAAAGATGTATTATACGTCGACGCGGCGACATACCAAGAACACTCCGGAGCGGTAACCAGCGTTGTTGATCACCAGCTTAGGGAAGTGAATTGCGCGTCCATCAAAGGCAACAACATCCTCGAGGCTGAGGAAGCGGCGATCGCGCTCGCCATCACCCATCAGGGCGAGGAGGAAATAGAAATTCTTACGGACTCGCAAGAAGCATGCAGAAGGTACAGCAGCGGACGCATATCCACTGTGGCCATCCGCATCCTCAAAGCGAGGAAAATCACATTCTCGAGATGCTTCATAACGTGGACACCAGGCCATGAAGTTGTGACAGGGAACCAGCGTGCGGACGCCAACGCCCGAGCATACGCCAACCGGGGGGCATACCACGACGGGGAACTGAGCTCAGTCACAAGACGTTATGGAGCAATTTTAGAACAACAAAGAGCCTTAAGGAGGACATATCCCCCTCCCCATAAAGACCTTAGTAGAGAGCAGTCGGTTGCCTGGAGACAACTGCAAACTAATACATACCCCAATTTGAGCCTACTTAGTAAAATTTATCCCACAACATATGACGATAAATGTCCGCTATGCGGGGAACACCCAACACTGTACCACGTTACGTGGGCCTGCCAAAAATCTACAGTAGTCGCAGTAAACAAAGCACCAACACCGGAGCAGTGGGAGGCTGCGCTATCCTGCTCGAAGCCTGATGAACAGCTCAAGCTGATCGACAGAGCTGGCAAGATGGCAAAAGCCACAGGGGTCCTGGACTGAGGGCTCCTCCTACGCCTGGGAACTTACCTTGCAGAAATAAAGTTTTTCTTCTTCTTCTTCTTCTTCGCCCACTCATCATCATTCACTCCGTGGATATGCTGTAATTTTTTTCGTCGTTACGTCGAGGGAGAGTAGCCCGTCTTTCCCCCGTCAGCAGCGCCCGCATGCCAAGGGCGCAAAACAAAAGGGAACTTCACATGGTTCGTCCCCGTGTTAATGAGAACTCTCATTAAGGTTCGATGTGACGCACGAAAAATTGCTCATTGGCTTAGTGCAATCGAAAACACTTTTAGTTTAAACATAAACATTTTGTAAAAGGGCTACGGGTAGCCTGTGTCTCCACTGTGGCTGAAACGAAAGAGCACACTCTTTGATCTCCCAGTAGTTCGGCTCCATCGACGCAGTTCAGATTGCTCGCTCGGTCCATATTCTCAGGGGACAGCACTGCTTCTTTTACAAGGCAGTACATATGTTCTACTTCGAATAATTTATCGTTAGTTCCCAACACATTAAGGTACTATAGCTTTCGCTACCATGGATGCTGCCGTGAATTGCATTCATTGAACTGTGTAATACGCCTGTCACACGAGCACGTAAGAAGTCTTTTACGTAAGGGGTGTCTTACCAAGTTGAAAGTCTTTTAAATGCAAAGCATTTCTTAGCGAACTTCGGCGAGTTTGAGCGTATCTATCTATCTATCTATCTATCTATCTATCTATCTATCTATCTATCTATCTATCTATCTATCTATCTATCTATCTATCTATCTAGCCGCCTATGATTTTGTGCTCTCCTGGCCGTTTCGCAAATCGGACGTTTACAAAAATTGGTATGCCACATCATGACTACATCACGAACATAAATTACAGGTCATAACATGAAAATCATGATATGCATGTCATGAGCGGCATGATTTACATGCCACGGTCTTAGGGCTTTCCTGGCCGTTTCGCTAATGGGATGTATGCGAAAATTGGTATGGCATAACATGACTGCCTGACTAACATTAATGGAAGGTCATAACATGAAAATCATGACATGCGTGTCATGAGCGGCATGATTTACATGCCACAGTCTTGGTGCTCTCCTGGTCGTCTCGTTAATGGGATGTATACAAAAATTGGTACGCCACAATATGACTGCATGGCGAACATAAATGGCAGGTCATAACATGAAAATCATGACATGCATGTCATGAATGACATCATTTACATGCGACGGTCTTGGTGCTCTCCTGGCCGTTTCGTTAATGGGGTGTATACGAAAATTGGTATGCCACGACATGACTGCGTGGCGAACATGACTGACAGGTCACAACATGAAAATCGTGATATGCATGTCATGGGCGACATGATTCACATGCCACGGGTTTCGTTAGCGGGATGTATACGAAAATTGGCATGCCACAAGATGACCTCATCATGAACGTAAATGAGAGGTCATAACATGAAAATCATGACATGCATGTCATGAGCGACATGATTTACATGCCACGGTCTTGGTTGCTCTCTTGGCCGTTTCGTTAGTGGGATGTGTAGGAAAATTGGTATGCAACAATATGACTGCATGACGAACATAAATGACAGCTCATAACATGAAAAGCATAATATGCATGTCATGTGGGGCATGATTTACATGCCAGGCGTTTCGTTAATGGGACGTATACCAAAATTGCTATGGCACAACACGAGAGCATGACAAATGTAATTGAGAGGTCATAACATTAGAATCATGACACGCGTGTCATGACCGGCATGATTTACATGCCATGGTCCTGGCGCTATACTGCCGTTTCGTTAATGGGATGTATGGGCTCCGTCTACTGACCAGAGGGCGCTACGTAGCTCTCGTCGGACGGCTCAGTCGCGCACGGTGGAAACCGAGGAGACAGCGACGCGCGTTTCTTCGCTGCTTTCCGGGCGTGCTGCGAACCACACGAACGCTCGCGGCGTCGCCCTTTCGAACAGTTTGCCGCAGGTTTGGAGCGCGCGTCTCAAAGGAAATAAAACGAAAGAAGGTGGGACGGGCGGTCGCTGCTGCTATAGAGTTGGAGACACGCATTGCGTTCGCGCATTTTCCTGTCACAGTCTGCCCAATTTTGCTTCTTCTCTCCGCCAGGCAGTGCATTCTGTGGCTGATGTCACGCATGGAAAACTCGACTGCACGGAGCCTATACGAAAATTGGTTTGGCACAACACGACTGCATGCCGATCATAAATGACAGGTCATAACATGAAAATCGTGACATGCATGTCATTAGCGGCATGATCTACATGCCACTCGTTTACTTAAAGGGATGTATACCAAAATTACTATGGCACAACACGACTGCATGACGAACGTAAATGACAAGTCATAACGTTAGAATCATGACATGCGTGTATGAGCGGCATGGTTTACGTGCCACAGTCTTGGTGCTCTTGTGGACGTTTCATTAACTTCATATGCACCAAACTCGGTATAGCGAGACAACAATGCAAATCCATTTTACGTTCCTGATGCGTGCTTCCCATTTCCTTGATTCCCACTGCACGTGGGCTCTGCCAATTTTTTATCACTGCAGCGTCCGTATAACAAAAGAAGACAGTTTTATTGCAGTCACGCTATATATTGGGACCACACTAGAGCTTTAGTTTCACATGACTGAAATCCTTTCAAGCGAACCATGTAATGAGCAGTCGGTGGTGGCATAGGTCTTGTTGTCGTCATGCCAAGGCGAATCGTTCACAGAAACGTGCAACCCGTGGCGCCCGCTGTGGCGCATTGAAGTGGAATGTTTTTAGGGGCGCAGCTCCTTACGCTGTGGCTCAGTCCATCCGTCGTTGTTGGTCGTAGCCACCCCCGGCTGCTTCTCACAATGTTCACTAGATGGCGCTGCGCTGTGAACGAAATCCGGGAAGCGATCGAAAATCGACGTAAAGCATCAAGGGAGCACAGGCAGGCAAAAAGGGAGAAGCGGCCGCAAGTCGAAGTCACGGAAAGATGGGAAATATATTTAGAGAAAAAATCTATTGTACAGAAATTGGTCGAGGCAAAAATTAAAGGTGAAAGCGAACGCTGGGTTACAGAAATTCATGACAAAAAGAAGGACGCGCCTAGGATATTTTGGAACCACATAAAAGCGCTAGGTAAAAAGTCTGCCACATTGCAACAACATATTGTTGATGAAAGAGGAAATCAATTGGAAGGGTACGAAGCGTTGGGTTACATCCAGAAGGTAACAGCCGATTCGTTTAAAAAGATCGTCCAAGAGATTCCCCCAGTGGATAAAACCATGACGGAGAGCGAAACTAAGGAAGAGCTAGAACTTGAGAATTTCAACTGGAAAAAGGCCGAAGGAAAAATTCCAAAGCGCACTGCTATGGGTTTAGATGGGGTCCCCGTTAGCCTCATTAACGAATTAGGACAGAACACTAAAGAAGCGCTATTGAAAGCCGTAGAAAAATGCTTACAGGAGAGGCAAATACCGGACAGTTGGCGAAAAAGCAGAATGAACTTAATCTATAAAGGCAAGGGGGAAAAGAATAACATTCGCTCGTATAGACCGCTAACCATTAAATCGGTACTATACAGGATGGCTATGCAAGCAGTAAAATTAAAAATAGAAGCCTGGGCAGAACGTAACAATATTTTGGGAGAACTTCAGAATGGATTTCGAGTAGACAGGCGTTTAGACGATAACCTATTTGTTCTTACTCAGTGTATAGAAATATCTAAAATAGAAAGGAGGCCGTTGTATGTGGCTTTTCTAGACATCACTGGGGCGTATGACAATGTTAATCAGGAAATATTGTGGGAAATTTTGGAAGGAATGGGCATAGGCGACGATTGTGTACAGCTTTTGAGGGAAATATATCGAGAAAATACAGTTTGCATAGAATGGGAAGGAATAAGTAGCAGAGAGAACGTTGATATTAGCAAGGGGCTGAGACAGGGATGTCCTTTGTCGCCGCTGTTATTCATGCTGTACATGGTTAGAATGGAAAAAGCGCTAGGAGATAGCCACATTGGTTTTAATCTGTCACACAAACAGGGCGGCGTGATGATTGAGCAGATGCTTCCGGGTTTATTTTATGCTGATGATATTGTCTTATTCGCAAACAGTCGAGATGATATACAACGGCTGGTGAATATATGCGGGAAGGAAGGCGAGGATCTAGGACTAGGATTTAGTGTAACGAAATGCGGATTGATGGTATTCAATGATCCCAACGACCAGGCGGTATCCATACAGGGCCAAGAAATACCGAGAGTAAGCGAATACAAGTACCTTGGCGTATGGGTAAATGAGGGAGATAGATACATGAAGGTACAGGAAAAAGCCTTGGCAGCAAAGGGAAAGAGGAACGCAGGAATAATGAAGCACAGAGCGTTATGGGGACACAATAGGTACGAGGTGCTTAGGGGTCTGTGGAAAGGGGTAATGGTACCGGGGCTTACATTTGGGAACTCAGTGGTGTGCATGAGGCCAGAGATACAATCGGGAATGGATGTGAATCAAAGAACTGTGGGACGCCTCGCGTTGGGTGCTCACGGGAAAACTACAAACGAGGCTGTAAAGGGCGATATGGGATGGGCGAGTTTTGAGGCAAGGGAAGCGCAGAGCAAAATAAGGTTTGAAGAAAGGCTAAGGAATATGAAAGAGGTTAGGTGGGCAGTGAAGGTGTTCCGCTATTTATATAGAAAGAGCGTTGACACGCAGTGGAGAAAGAGAACTAGGAGGCTCACCAGTAAATATACGGCTCTAAGAGAACTGACAACAAAGAGCGTAAAGGGAAAAGTCAGAGAGGCGGAGAAGATTTACTGGAGGACAGCGATGGAAAAAAAACCGACTCTGAATAACTACCGAGAGGGCAAAAACGAAATAAAGAGGGAGGCATTTTATGATAATTCAAGAGGAAGCGCTTTATTGTTTGAAGCGAGATCGGGCTGCCTTAGAACGCGTGTTTATAAAGCGAAATTCAGTAAAGAAGAAGAAAAATGCACATGCTGTGAGGAAGATAGGGAAACGACAGAGCATGTTCTGATTGAATGCGGAAATATCCACCCAGGTGTACGTTTGGGCACCACCCTACATGAAGCCTTGGGTTTTAGGGCGAACAACGGGAAGCTGAACATAGCCGCGATTGAAATAAGTAAGAGACGGTTAGAATACTGGTGGCAGAAAACTAGAGAGAACGGACAAAAATAATTATAGGGAAAAATATGGAATTTCTGCCATAAGGGGCAGGGAACTGGGATATGAAATTCCGTTTTTGATATGGCATGATCGATTTGATTGAAGTAAATTTAAAAGGCATGAGGAAAATTAAAAGAGGAAAAAAAAAGTTCTTAAATCTTCTTACGAGCCTGGTGGCGCACATGTCACCGCCCCGTTACAAAGGGGAAGCTCATAGCATCCATCCATCCATCCATCCATCCATCCATCCACGTCACGATACACTGCGCTTACGCAGTGTATCGAAATAGCCGGAAAAGAGAACAGACCTTTACATTTGGCATTTTTCGATATTAAAGGTCCGTACGACAATGTGAATCAAACTATTTATGGGACATAATGGAAGAGGCTGGTAAAGGGGATGACTGTATAGAGCTCTTAAAGGAAATATGCAGTGGGAATACAGTATGTGTGGAATGGGAAGGTATGGCGACTAATGGTAGAATGGAGGCCGTCGATATAGGTGAAGGGTTGAGGCAGAGATGCCCGTTGTCCCCACTATTATTCATGCTTTATATGAGGAGAATGGAGAAAGCATTGGAGATGAGCAATATTGGTTTTAAGCTGTCGTACAGACAGGCAGGTAAAGTGATAGAACAAAAGCTCCCCGGGTTGTTTTATGCGGACGATATTGTGCTATTCGCAGACAGTCGAACAGATTTGCAGAGTCTGGTTAATATATGTGGTCGGGAAAGTGAAGATTTAGGGCTAAAATTTATTGTGACAAAATGCGGCTGGATGATATTCAATGACAGCAAGGATCAGACCATATGAATACAGGGCGAGGAGATACCCAGAGTACGAAAGTACAAATACCTCGGGATATGGATAACTGATGAGAATAGATCCATGGAGGTACAAGAAAAAGCTATGATAGTTAAAGGAAAGAGGAACTCCGCAATAATGAAGCATAGAGCGCTGTGGAGTTACAACAGGTACGAGGTAATTCGGGGTTTGTGGAAAGGTGTAATGTTGCCAGCACTTATATTCGGAAACTCAGTGGTGTGCATGAGGTCAGAGGTAAAATCAGGGCTGGACGTGAATCAGAGGACTGTCGGACGTCTCGCACTGGTCGCCCATGGGAAGACCACAAATGAGGCTGTTAAGGGGGATATGGGATGGTCTGACTTTGAGGGAAGAGAAGCTCAGAGTAAAATTAGGTACGAACAGAGATTAGGGATTTGAAAGAAAGTAGATGGGCAGCGAAAGTATTCAGGTATTTGTATAGGAAGAACGTTGATTCACAATGGAGGAAGAGAACTAGGAGGCTTACCAGTAAGTATACATCCAGTAACGACACGGTTGGGACGAAAAAAGAGCGTTAAGAGCATGGTCAGAGCTGCGGAGAACTCGGATTGGATAGCAAGAATGGAGAAGAAACCGGCATTGAACAACTACCGAAAAGGGAAAGACGAAATCAAGAGAGAAAAATTTTACGATAATTCGAAGGGAAGCGCTTTACTGTTTGAGGCAAGGTCCGGTTGACTGAGAACCCAAAGTTACAGAGCGAAATTCAATAAAGAAGGGGACACATGTACGTGCTGTGGAAAAGCTAGGGAAACGACAAATCATATTTTGATTGAATGAACAGATGTCCACCTAGGTGTAGCGGTGGACACTACCCTACAGGAGGCCATGGGTTTCAGGACTAAGAGGGGAGAGCTGAACATGCCGGCGATAGAGATAAGTAAAAGGCGCTTAGAGCATTGGTGGCGCAAAAGTATGGAGCAAACAAAAGCGCAAGGTAGTTCGGGTAAGATTGTTACATCACAGCGGAACGATAATAGATAAAATAAATAGACGAGGAGAAAAATTAGTTGTGAAAATATGTGTGATTCGGGGAAAGAATTGTTTGTAGAGGAAAGAGAAATAAAGCTAGAGCTTGGTGGCCCGGCTACCGCCCCGTTATAAAAGGGACGCTCCTAATATCCATCCATCCATCCATGTGACGTGAATTGATCACTAGATGGCGTAGAGGCACGCGCTGCGTGTGAGGGTTAGTGTGATAGGAGACCGCTAGATGGGGGTGAGCGCCATAAAAGGCGCTCGCTCGTGGCGGGCATCCTCTTTCGACGCTGCGCCATGAACAGCGAAGACAAGGCGGCGGAGCGTAGGGCAAGGAAAGCGGCTGCAGCGCGCGCTCGCCGACAGGACCCGGCGGTGAGAGCCCGCGAAGCCGAAGCTGCACGGAGAAGGGCCTCGTGAAGAAACCCCACGTGCACGAGTGCCTCAAACATCTAGAACGGTCTCCGCTATACAAGTATCTCGACATTAAGATAGATTGAAACCGACTCGTGCATTTGGACGATGACGTGGCGTGCGACGCCGAAGAAATCGAGCCGGCGCCGGAGGTAACCTACCTCGAAGATTCCATGCAAGCCGTCATTGCTCTCAATACGATGAGTCACACGATAGTGTTTGACGACGGCGGCGCGACTACCGGCGGTACTGCTGCGGCGAGCACGGCGGCGGCGTCAGCGGCGGCCGTGATAATGAAGGGACAACGCAAGCCGTGCATCGTCTAACCAAGAAGAAAACAAGGAGAAAATAAAAGTTGATTAGTATATATACACACCTGTTTCTCACGTCTTTCGTGATGTACTGGGCGAATTGCACGGAAGATTCACGGTTTACCGATGATTCCCTCCGGAGCTTCGCGCACTCATCATTCACCCCGTGGATATGCTGCGATGTTTTTACCTGAGCTGGCATTTGAACCCCAACCCCCTCTCCGAGGCAATTGTCTCGATCGTCTAGAGTACACATTCATTCTTGCCAAATGTACCAATAGGTGAGCGATATGGACCGCCTTGAATTTTCCACTGCGTAACGAAAAACATAGGACGTACGAGAGAAAGAACGATCGAGATACGTTATTCACTTTCTACCGCAAAAAGCAAGGAAGGGCCCGGGCTAATTGAAAACTGACGAAGACAGGCGATAACTTCCAAGAAATATATTTTGAGAACGTCTCACTCACATATACACGGGGCTTATGCGCGACCGCCTGCGCAACCGCATTTGCTAAATATGACATCTCAGTGAGGTAACAAATGCGGTTACGCAGGATCTTCTCATCCACTTATATACTCGAGTGAAACCAAAGTCTATTGGAAGTTATCACCTGTATTCGGAGGTTTCATTTGATCCACGTTTTTCTTTCTTTTCTTTGTGCGCTTTAAGGTCGCTATGAAATAGCGATACGCCCGAACTGTTATTTCGAGATAAGTTAGCGGTGCTGAGGTTCAATGAGGTTCAATCCCGGGCCACCACCCTCCTAAGGCAAGCGCCTTAACCATGAGATTACCAACCCACGCTTGCGATATGTGAACATGATTAAACCATATCAATGAACGGCTTTTCTAGGTCTTAACGGGAAAGAAATGATGAAGGAATAACTGCTGAAATCTTACGCGCAGAAATTATGATTACATAATTATGAGCCACGACGTAGTGGAGAGCTTTACATATCTTGACGCCTTCGTGTTCGTTAATGTGCACTAAAAACGCACAGTACATGGCTTCTCAGTGTTTTTCCCTCCATCGAATGGGCGGCTGCCGCGGTGGGCATAGGAAGCACAAAAGGAAAAGAAAGGTAAGAAGGAAAGGCAAAACAGTAAGTGAATCAAAAATAATGAATAATTAGATCATTAAATGAATAGAAAGGAAACATAAAAAAAAATGGCCAGGCCTGCGCGGAACCGCAGTACAGTGGCAGCGTAAGCTGGAGGAGCTACGTTCTTAAATGCCATTTTAAACGCTTGGGGAAACTACTGCAACTAGAAGTGGTAGGGTATCCCCTGCGCCATAACACTCGTCATTTCGCTGAGTAGGGAAGTACCCACTACGCCATAATTACTGCGGCATTGTAACGTGCAAATCTGTATAGAGTCTCTTGGCATCGTTTTGCCGAGAAGGAACCGAACGCTCGGCCCGGCGTCGACGGCGAGCTGCGGTTTGGGCTTCTCTCGGCGCAGCTGTCTGTTGTGCCCGACGTTGCCTCGCTGCAGCCGCGCGCGTGACTCTGTGATTGGCTTCTTCAGCAGCGGTCCGCACCATACGAGGAGGAGCCATCAGGTATATCGAAGAGCCAAGTCAAGTTGCTGTCGGGAGAGCGCACGTCGCCTGCCGCATGCCGCATGCACGATACGACACGATAAAGGGCAGCGGTTCGTAATAATGATGACGGCAAAGTCGAAGAAGATTGTTTCATTATGATTATGTTTATGAGGCCTCTAAAATGGGGGCAGAGAGACAAACCATGCAGCCCTTTGTTCTTTGAAAGGATTCCTCGAATTCGTTATGCAATCCACTTTCCGCGACATATAGTGGCGTTTTATTAATCTTCCACGTAACATTACATTTGTTAATGAGATTCCTCGGCAGACGTTATACCTGTTTAGGTATTTTAGCGATGATCTTTACACCACAGGCGTAGCTCAGTGGTAGAACGCTCGACTACCACGCAGAGAGTGTGGGTACGAATCCACGCAGAGGACAAGTTGGTATACTCCTCGGTCCTGGTTATTCTTTCTAAAACTTGCAGTGATAGTGGTTACGGACACCGGCCGCGGCGGACAACTACGGCGCAACAACGACCCTTGTTGTGATCTCATAACAGCTTACGCTGTAAAACAAACGGAAACGGTGAGTTGAATTGAAGGATGGATCCGATTTTGAATCCATGACGTGCAATTCAATAAACATGGTAAACGATCACATAAATTCACTTGAAAGGGCACGATAAAGCTTCCCGTGCAAATAATCTAGCGTTCTGCATTTTCCTTCTAGAAAAACGTGTGGTTTCCTGAGGCGCCAATCACACTAAACGTTCAGTTTATCCTCAGCATCTCATTGTTGTAACAAATGTACCACGAAAGCGCGTCTCAACTTTAAGCATTTAACCCACTATAGCGCTGTGTACTCCACGCTGAGCCTGCAAACAATCTCTTTCATCAGTATTAAATACTTGGAGATATCCCTGAAAAGCCAGAAATATCCTCTTTTCGCTCTTGTGGGCAGGTTCTATTCGTCTAGAAGCGTACTTATTTGGGCTATTTATTTTAATTCACACCTGCGTTTTGGCTCTTACTAATAACTCGTCATGTCTGCTACACCACGTTAACTCATTCGTACTGATTATGATGATGAACCACAACATTTGGCATCTAGCTGCTTCGGGGAATTAGTCAAGACGTAGGTGGATTTCACTTTACAAAATTATATCACCTGAAAGGCTGATTCGATCTTTGATGCAAATTATAATATTCAGTGTCTTTTTTGGATGCGGGATAATTTAATACGCAGGAAAATAACAATCAGTCAGTGCTATAATTCGAATCAGCTTGAATCGAATCCATAGTGAATTTCTCTACAAGAAGGGATGCATTCCTATTCGTGTATCCCAGCACACAAGGCCCAAATAAACCCTGTACTGTGCTTGATTAGGGAACGCCCAGATTTCGCAATGCTATTTTGGTGGTGCTTTTCCGAAGGGATTGAAAGCATCTGCATTTCAGCTCACTTTCATGCAGAGTCATGACTGTTTATACGTGCGCTCGCCAAATTAACGAACTCTCGCTACTTGAGCCTTTCGCAGTCTTAACGTAATAGTAATATAGTTAAAACTAAGTTCATCCTCAGTAACCAAATTTAATGCGGCTTCCGTATGGACAATATTTGAGACCTACAATCTTGCTGCTGTGGACCTCCGGTGCCAACGCGCCGAAGTGGCCCGACGCAGAACTTTTTAGTCTCGTTCTGTGAGCTGACGAATCTTCGACTCCCCGAGCCGAACATCGGCAAGCCAGCATATACAGCACATGTGATCTCGGCCTGGACTGGGGCTATACATAGCTACCCGCACTTCCTGTTACGCATAAGGTGGTAGTAACAAACATGTGAGTTTTAACAGACGTGTGAGTTTTACGTTATCAGTTTCCTTTACGAGGCTCAAGAAACCACCGTATATGTCAATATGGACGTGGATCTGTGCTTTAGGTTTACAGCAATATTTCGTGGCGAGCACCCCTGGCTATAGCGCCAGTTCATTCGTCTTTCGCCTCATCCCGCATAACATCTGCTTTTTACCTTCTTCGGTTGCGGGGCATACGCATTAGCTTGCGAAATTGAAAATTGGTTGCGCAGTAACTAGCATGCTCCAGAGCCTTCGAAGTCCAGCGTGGAATACTTTACATGCGTATCAAGGTGCATGAGTTGTGGCAGTTGAGCGCTTAGCATAGGGCATTCTTCATTTGAATGCGAATGGCTGCAACGTAAAACAACGTTCCCTGTGTCGAACAAGCACAGCGTAAGTAACACATCCCGGGACCTCCTGAATGCCAGGTTACCCGAGCGCTAGGCCGACATTTGCTCGCATATGTCTGTGCCGCATACATTCATTCCAATAATCGCAAAAGTGCATTTCCACGAACATCGCCCATGGTTAGGTTTGTAAACATATTTTTCACGAATATGTTTGTATACATTACCATAATGAACCACCAAAGTATGCAGCAGTACCACCACTTTGAACATCTTTTCCATTTGCCATACGTCTTTCCAATTTAACCAAGAATCACACAGAATTACCTGTAGCATTGTAGCTTCTGCTCAGCTGCCTTCATTTTGCAGTAACGACGACTGTAAAACTTTGTAGTTTCATCACCTTTCAAAAACATTGCCTTCTTTCTGAAAATACTCGCTGCTACCGAAATTGTGCACTGACGTAGAATCAAGGGAAGGTTACTTACTCAAGACCACTTTGAAGAGCGTTCTTTGGCGCCATGAATGGAACCATTTCATTCATTATGCAAAATGAGTAATAAAAAAAGCACAACTTGGGATCCGTCCGTATTCAACCTAGACTTATGATGTGGCCTCAAAGGCGCATCTCTGAGTTCCCTTCGAACTCAAGGATACTACATGGTAGTCCGGAGGAAGTCTTCAAAAGAAAACAAAATGAAGTGCCCTCAGCTTTATGACAACCATCATCACTGAAATACCTTAGGTATTATACACGAAGAAAATCTATGCTGCCAACAGCAAATTGAAGTAAACAGATGCAAATGAGAGTGGGTCATGGGCCTGTTGCGGCGTTTCAGTAGCAAAAGTGCCTGAATGCGAAGGTCAACATTGCTGATCATATAGAAACTGTATGTGCGCCCCATTTTGGGATTCGGTTGCGTTCTGCCTATAAGCTATGACCTCTACTTTTGTTAGAAACGCAAGCCCTGCGTCTTTATCTTGCCCTGCCGAAATGGGCTTCCAATAACGCGCTCTATTTAGAAGCTCTTGTCATTCCCCTGGAATCAAGGTTTAAAGAAGTGACAGCAGAAACATTTCAAGAGCTCTGCAATACGCTTCTGTCCCGTTAGCAGTCAATCTTCATTACTTCTCGTGATTACATTTTTAAGCAACCGATAGCAAACGCTATCAACGGCCTCGGGTCGTTTTTGTCCAATCTATGATACCTGATATTCAAGTTTCTCTGCAGAACCTAACTCCCCTGAGGCCACACTCGTCCTTGAAGGATAATCTATGCTTCGATCACATTTTCCCTAAAGATGCTAAGCTCGTTCCCTTGCGTATTCTTGAAGGTTGCCTTTAGGATCATCTCGCCCAGTTTCCTGAGCATTTTGTAATCGCTACGGATGCGACTCAAAGAGTGGAGAAGGCTGGAGTTGGCATATTTTCCTCCCATTTGAACTGGTCGTTCGCTCTCCGAGTGCCCAATTTTTCCCCTATATTACTAGCAGAATTTTTGGCCATTGCGCAGGCGATTAGGAAATTAAGCCCGACCCAGTCTAAAGTAATTATCATTACAGAAGCTTTGTCTGTCTGTTCGCATGTAACATCTCCAAAGTAGCCGCCCTTACTGAAGATTTTTCTCGACGCTTGTACCGCCTAACATCGTCTTTCAGCTGACCCCCTGCCAATCAGCTGACCCCCTGCCAACGTCGTCTTTAGATGGTCCAGTTTTAAATTTACTGCCGGATTTTTTTATTCATTAGAGCCAAGAGGCTTAAACTCTTTCTTCTGCTGATATGCACTAAGACATCGCTTCTATATTTTGACGACTATCGTCACCTTCAGTTCCAATGGAATACGGAGAAATGCCTTTCACAGAAATGCCTTTCAGAAATGCCTTTCTCGTTAACTAACATCTGTTTTGTGTGCAATGAACCAGTAATGATGGATCACTTCTCTCTTTCCGCCGGTTTTCTTCGCTCCGCCGAATGTCTTTAAATACATTATTTGATAAACTGCGGTTACATTAAACAACACCAAGTCTTTTGGTGCCTCTCAGCATGGTACAAGCCGTAATGCTGTTTTGTCAGCTTTGCATAAATTTATCGAAGCCTCCGGAAGATTACGCTGCTAGTGCTCTCTACCACAGTGCTCTACCACAGTGCTCTACCACAGTACCACAGTGCTGCTAGTCCTCTCTACCACAGTGCTGCTAGTGCTAGTGCACTGCTAGTGCTCCTTTAATAAAATTTAATTCTTTATTCAAATACGACTCCTTCCTCTCAATTTATTTTTGCTTTGATTTAGCCTTGGCCTTTTAGACTTTCCGTTCTATATATCACTGCCTAAAGTATGGCCAATCCCCCTCGTGGGTGCGTGCCAATCACAGAGGCCACAACAACAACAACCTTTCGCGAACTGTGTTTCTCTTCTCCCTTTTTTTTTTTTTTTGCTTTAGAGGCCTTGGCTAAAATGACAAAGTGGTGTCACTTAATACGTGTTCGAGCAAAGTTGCCTACAACGAAAATACTCACGTAGAAATGCTTCGAATGAGTACTGTTGGCTTATTTCAGTGTAATATTTATTCGTTGTGGACATTGCGAATTAGGACTACTCGATAAGCGGTGTATTGAACAGCCAGTCAGGCGATGATACTATTGCACCAAAGGCTTATGGCGCGAAGTGGGACGTTGTGTGGAAGCTTCTTTGTCTAGGCATGGCGCTATAGCCCTGTGTTATTCAGGTTTTGAAGTGTGCGATTAAAGAGACAGGCGATAACTGTTAGTGTTTATGCATCGGTCCAGCGCTTCTTTTTCGCACTTGTGACAATACCTGCGCTAAGACATCAAACCAATGAGGAAAAAAATAATTATCATAAGAGCAATGCACTTGGTTTCCAAGCAATCGCGCTGTGGCGCGATTGATTGTAGCACTGGTGAACGTTCTGCTTATAGTATCACTTCCTTAGAGTACATCATTTTTAGCTACATGTCGGGAACGTTTCACGTTTGTTAGACAAAATGGCCCCTACTATCTTTCGGCTACAGATATCACAAAATTACACCTCGTGCAAAATACCTGTTTTACTCATGCGTGTGCTTTCCCAAACGGTGCAAAATGGGAGCGACGTTACTCACATCTACCTGCGTCTGCAGTCTCTAATAAAGCTCTTATCACAAGTGGAATGCGGAATTTCGACTTCACCGATACCGAGTTACTCGTATCTCAGAATAAACGTAGAGGTTCGAATGAATATTTCTCTAAGGCTTAGTAAAAATAGTAGCCTTCAAGAATGAAAGAGAAAAAAAGAAAGAGCCTACAATGAAGCCTCAAAATATTCTGTACATATTTCGCCGCCCAAAATGCGAGATTTGTCGCAGAGCACTAGGCGGATAAAATAACAGAAATGCTCTTCCTTGCGTTAATAGTGCAAGGGGAAAGCGCCCGCCTATAAGTTGCTTCCTCTATTTTTTTTTCTTGCGCTCCAAAATTTGATTCGGGAATAGTACGATCTGGAGCCCCTATTCTGTAAGGTCATTCAAGAACAGCTTCGCTTGCCGTAAATGAGTAGCCAACTGCGGACCATGTCAGCATTGCGCTCGCTACACTTATTTGCAAACTCTGTTCTTTATTCTTTATTCATCAAATACATTGCAGCTCCCATACGTGTTATAGCAGGGGGAGGGGGGAATACAAGTACAACACGGTATTATGGACATTAGCATCTGTGAACGCGGAAACGGAATGGAGGATAAAACAACAACATCATATTTAAGCATACTAGCAAACCTTCTGTACAATTGGAGAATGGCAAACAAATGAAAAATTGAAATGCATATTTGCCAAGTTACAATGACGGGGAAAAAAAAAAACACTCTGATCTGTTATGGTCACTATTTTTTCAGGGAGTTTATTCCATCCTGTAATGATTTTTAAAAAGAAGGCCTTGGCAAAACCAGTGGCTCTAAAACAGTATTCTTTTAATTTGTGTGCGCGATCACAAAGTTTAGAACGATACGTTGGCGCCGGTACGTAAACCGCGTTATTAGTTCCTGTTAGTTTATAATATATGCTATGTAAAAATTTTAATTGAAGCTTCCGTCTTCCCATAGACAGTGGCGTGCGGAAAAATTAGCACGCTGCTTTAACCACTGTCTCACTGCTGGAACGTTCAAGCTTCACGAGAGAAAGCAACGGCCGCTCTCCTCAAGATTCGTGAGCAACGTTCCTTGTTGAAGAATTTCGACACTGCCATGTACGTTGTGTGTGTGTGTGTGTGTGTGTGTGTGTGTGTGTGTGTGTGTGTGTGTGTGTGTGTGTGTGTGTGTGTGTGTGTGTGTGTGTGCGTGTGTGTGTGTGTGTGTGTGTGTGTGTGTGTGTGTGTGTGTGTGTGTGTGTGTGTGTGTGTGTGTGTGTGTGTGTGTGTGTGTGTGTGTGTGTGTGTGTGTGTGTGTGTGTGTGTGTGTGTGTGTGTGTGTGTGTGTGTGTGTGTGTGTGTGTGTGTGTGTGTGTTCAATTCCGCATTGGTGCCCTGTGCTGTCGGCACATAACCACCGTGCTACAAGTAACGGTAAAGTATGGACGCGCCTACCTGGCCCACAACCTTGCACTTGAGCTAGTGCGCAGGATATTGCGTTTTCTTTCCTATGACAAGAACTACGTTTCTCAATCATGGTCTTCCAACTCAGCAACAGGTGCCCTTCTTGTGAAGAAGAAGAGCGTGCGATTAAGTGTTCGTCTTCCAGAGGGAATGATATACATATATTTACGGGCACAGAGGCAGGTTCCGTTTGCTCCCGAAAGCAATTAACCAGTGAATCTCATTGCCCCATTCTGCGGTATATATAAAATTCGTTCCGTACGTTGATCGAAACAATAAATTATGTCGTGCAAGCTATGACATGTGCTTATTTTTTAATACAGATTATCCGCTCTTTAGTTATAGTAGCAGAATCAAAGAGCGTATCGCTTGCTTATTTTCTCTTAATGTACTGTTCTAAGTGCAATAAATCCATTCTGCAGGAGCACTGCCAGATGGTAACATTATTGTTAACTAAATAATGTAAACACTGAGGGATAATTGATAGTTAGTTGCTCGTCTTTCACGTGCCAAAACCACGATGTAATTACAAGGCACGCCGTAGAGGGTGGGTCCCGACTCTTTGGTAAGCTGGCATTCATTAACGTGTATTAAATACGCACACTACACTGTCCTCTAACGTGTTAAAATGCGACAGCCGCTATCTCGACCGCACCCGTGCCCTCACAGTAAGCAGCCGAGCACTACAAAGAGTGAATCACCGTGGAGGATAGATAGATAGATAGATAGATAGATAGATAGATAGATAGATAGATAGATAGATAGATAGATAGATAGATAGATAGATAGATAGATAGATAGATAGATAGATAGATAGATAGATAGCCAGGCACGGTCAAATTAGCATACCTTGTAAACAAGAAATGCTTCAAGTTTAAGAAAATAACTTCGCTCGCTTGCGCGTGATATGACTATAGCGCAGTGGAACACTCCTGGTCTTCCACATACCCGTCTACACCGCCTCGACCCATCACTACAAGTTCGAGTTCCGCGTGGGCTTACCCGCTGTGAAACTACCGTACTTTGCCGCCTGTGGCTAGGCACGTCATTCACGAGAAGTTTCGGCTGTCGCATTGGACGAAGACAGTGCTGCCTGTGTTCACTGCGGCAGCGAGGAAACGATTGTGCACGTCCTCTGCGATTGGCCTGAATACTGCTCCCAGCGACAAACTCTTGCCACAGAATTGTCACGCCTTGATGATCGACCGCTGTCCGAGCAAACCATATTGGAATGCCGGACAGACAGTGTCTCGCAGCAGAAAGCTACGGAGGCTGTGCTCAAGTTTTTGCGCGCAACGGGCTTCGTGAACCGTCTCTGACACATGCCGTGCTTGTGCGTGGGCGCGATTTGACCTCTCTCTTTCTTTCTTTATTCTTTTTCCATCCCTTTCTGTCTCCCTTCATCCCTTCCCCAGTGCAGGGTAGCAAACTGGATATTTTCCTTTCCGGTTAACCTCCCTGCCTTCCGCCCATCATCTCTCTCTCTCTCTCTCATTGCTGGAACGTTCAAGCTTCACGAAAGAAAGCAACGGCCGCACTCCTCAAGATCCGTGAGCAACGTGCCTTGTTGAAGAATTTCGACACTGCCATGTACGTTGTGTGTGTGTGTGTGTGTGTGTGTGTGTGTGCGTGTGCGTGCGTGCGTGCGTGCGTGCGTGCGTGCGCGCGTACCTCACTCATTCTCATACTTAATACCTTTCTGTTTCCCCTTAAAGCTTGCAGTCGGTGCAGCCGACTCCATATATCTTCCGGTTAAACTACCGGCCTTCCTCACAGCCTCTTCCTTTTACCCTTTCTGTCTCTCTCTAGGTTTTTGTCGCATTCATTCACCTGCTATTATGACGACCACTACAAAAATAATATATTACAGTTGACTGTGCGCAATAAGCGTGCCGAAATAATTATCAAAAAGAACACAGCAAATCTGCCTTGAGAGAGAGAGGGAGTGTGACATTATTAAAAAATATCCTGAGAATGCCGACCTGGGACCGTGAGGGCCCCTAACTCAACTTGGTGGCTCCGCCCAGGACGGCGCTCGCAGCCGAAGGCTCATAGCGATATCCCGGGCCCTCTTGACCGCCTGTAGTTGTATCTTGTAGTCATTGCTCGTGATTACTGCCTGCCAAGCCTCTTGGGTGCTGAGTTGCTTCAAAACTGAGCACCCAAAACGTCATCCGGAAGCAATCAGAGCGAACTGTGCCCGCGCCGACATATCTTCCGCGAAGTTGTCGGCGCGACTACCGGTCCCGGTGAACTGTGCCGTGCTGCCGCTGTGGAACTTTCAATATAGAGCGGTGAATGTATCTGCCCTGTCCATATATCAGTGGAAAAAAAAAAGATCGCGACATCCACTTTATCTCCTGTCCAATAACGAGATTCCTTTCCGGCAGGAACGGACGTTCCTTCTGACAGGTACGTGGTTCAATATGTCAAGCCCTGACATGATTACTCTTGGAAGGAAGAAGACAAGTGTCAAAATAAACGAAAGCCAGCTGGCGCACTGTGGAGCAAATGCAGTACGAAAGCGGCATAAAATTGTCGAGGCTGTACACTCATGACAAGCTACCACATTTGCATGTCCTGGTATTGATGTGACACGTAGGCAACAGCCCTTTGTAGCAGAAACGGCACGACGCTTACTAAGGAATCAGCGATGTTCCTCACCGCGGTACGTGAATCTAGAGCACGGTGCCCGCGACAGCACGTGCTCTAGAGCTCAAATCGCTTCGTTCTTGCCGTACATCTATTCTGTCATTTACCTTATTTGACAAAGCTGCTAGGACATTTAATTATTCACCAATTATGCCGGAAATGAAGGTTGGGAAAGCATTAGCTGGTTCAAAAGCGTTGGTTTCCTAAAAAAATGCTAAAGAAAAGGCCCATCTCTTTGGAAATGTGCGTTACACATAAGTTGTTACTGAAAACTACAGAAAAACGCGCAGCCGGAATGAGATATCCAATTAATTTAGGTCATAGCATTTACGAAAAGCACAACGTGACTGTTATACCAAACAGCGCAAATCCAGCGCAACGCCATAGCTCCAATCTGTCCTAAGCCCGAGGTTGAAATTAACGCTGATTTTTTTTTTATGTCCTCAGGTGTAAGAGGGCAGCTTAGGCATGTTGCACAAGCAGAAAAGACCAGAAAATGAAGGTTTAACAGCCAAACCGTTTTACGCTCGCCCTTTATTACGACCACTCATGCTGTCTTGCCATACGGAATTATATCGCGCGAAGCTCGAAAGGAACTGCTTGGCGCTGTTAGGAGACGTAAAGACTGTGTATGCTAGGGTCGAAAACAAATGCGTTAACGCCTGCTTATAGAAGGACAGGCCCACGTTTCTCATGTTACACCTACAATTGAACACTTTTTCGTAGCAAGAGGTGATGGCTAAAGCTAAACCTTTGTTATTGGAGATTGCAAATACTGAACAGTCGGCATCATTCGTGACGTAGCCTGCCCGTTTAGGCGTCGCGTGAGCCGACCCATAACGCGCGTGACAACAGAGTAATTCCCTGTGAATGTGAAACTAAAAACAGCAGGGGCGCGTTTATATGCAAAGCGCGAAGGGTAGTTTCGCCGCTTACTTTGAGCTGAACTTCAAGGTGTAAATGTGCGACACCTGAAGATTATTGATAGTGCGGTGTGTGTGTGTTCAATTCCGCATTGGTGCCCTGTTCTGTCGGCACATAACCACCGTGCTACAAGTAACCGTCAAGTATGGACGCGCCTACCTGGCCCACAACCTTGCACTTGACTAGTGCGCAGGATCTTGCGTTTTTCTTTCCATGACAAGAACTACGTTTCTCAATCATGGTGTTCCAACTCAGCAACAGGTGCCCTTCTTATGAGGAAGAAGAGCGTGCGATCAAGTGTTCGTCTTCACCGATACCGAGTTACTCGTATGTCAGAATAAACGTAGAGGTTCGAATGAATATTTCTCTAAGGCTTAGTAAAAAGAGTAGCCTTCCATAATGACAGAAAAAAAAGCAAGAGCCTACAGTAAATCCTCTAAATATTCTGTACATATTTCGCCGCCCAAAATGCGAGATTTGTCGCAGAGCACTAGGCGGATAAAATAACAGAAATGTTCTTCCTTGCGTTAATAGTGCAAGGGGAAAACGGGCGCCTATAATTTGCTTGCTCTATTTTCTTTTTTTTTTTTGCGCTCCAAAATTTGATTCGGGAATAGTACGATCTGGAGCCCCCATTCTGTAAGGTCATTGAAGAACAGCTTCGCTTGCCGTGTATGAGTAGCCAATAGCGGACCATGTCAGCATTGCGCTCGCTACACTTATTTGCAAACTCTGTTCTTTATTCTTTATTCATCAGATACATTGCAGCTCCCATACGTGTTATAGCAGGGGGAGGGGGGAATACAAATACAACACGCCATTATTGACATTAGCATCTCTGAACGCGGAAACAGAATGGAGGATAAAACAACAACATCATATTTAAGCATACTAGCAAACCTTCGGTACAATTGGAGAATGGCAAACAAATGAAAAACTTGAAATACATATTTGCCAAGTTACAATGACGGCAAAAAAAAACACTGTGATCTGTTATGGTCACTATTTTTTCAGGGAGTTTATTCCATCCTGTAATGGTTTTTAAAAAGAAGGCCTTGGCAAAACCAGTGGCTCTAAAACAGTATTTTTTATTTTGTGTGCGCGATCACAAAGTTTAGAACGATACGTTGGCGCCGGTACGTAAACCGCGTTATTAGTTCCTGTTAGTTCATAATATATGCTATGTAAAAATTTTAATTGAAGCTTCCGTCTTCCCATAGATAGTGGCGTGCGGAAAAATTAGCACGCTGCTTTAACCACTGTCTCACTGCTGGAACGTTCAAGCTTCACGAAAGAAAGCAACGGCAGCACTCCTCAAGATTCGTGAGCAACGTTCCTTGTTGAAGAATTTCGACACTGCCATGTACGTTGTGTGTGTGTGTGTGTGTGTGTGTGTGTGTGTGTGTGTGTGTGTGTGTGTGTGCGTGGTGTGTGCGTGTGTGTGCGTGCGTGGTGCGTGCGTGCGTGTGTGTGTGTGTGTGTGTGTGTGTGTGTGTGTGTGTGTGTGTGTGTGTGTGTGTGTGTGTGTGTGTGTGTGTGTGTGTGTGTGTGTGTGTGTGTGTGTGTGTGTGTGTGTGTGTGTGTGTGTGTGTGTGTGTGTGTGTTCAATTCCGCATTGGTGCCCTGTGCTGTCGGCACATAACCACCGTGCTACAAGTAACGGTAAAGTATGGACGCGCCTACCTGGCCCACAACCTTGCACTTGAGCTAGTGCGCAGGATATTGCGTTTTTCTTTCCATGACAAGAACTACGTTTCTCAATCATGGTGTTCCAACTCAGCAACAGGTGCCCTTCTTATGAGGAAGAAGAGCGTGCGATTAAGTGTTCGTCTTCCAGAGGGAATGATATACATATATTTACGGGCACAGAGGCAGGTTCCGTTTGCTCCCGGAAGCAATTAACCAGTGAATCTCATTGCCCCATTCTGCGGTATATATAAAATTCGTTCCGTACGTTGATCGAAACAATAAATTATGTCGTGCAAGCTATGACATGTGCTTATTTTTTAATACAGATTATCCGCTCTTTAGTTATAGTAGCAGAATCAAAGAGCGTATCGCTTGCTTATTTTCTCTTAATGTACTGTTCTAAGTGCAATAAATCCATTCTGCAGGAGCACTGCCAGATGGTAACATTATTGTTAACTAAATAAGTAAACACCAAGGGATTAATTTATATTAGTTACTCGTCTTTTACGTGCCAAAACCACGATGTAATTACAAGGCACGCCGTAGAAGGTGGGTCCCGACTCTTTGGTAAGCTGGCATTCATTAACGTGTACTAAATAAGCACACTACACTGTCCTCTAACGTGTTAAAATGAGACAGCCGCTATCTGGACCGCACCCGTGCCCTCACAGTAAGCAGCCTAGCACCACAAAGAGTGAATCACCGTGGAGGATAGCGAAAAGCAGATAGATAGATAGATAGATAGATAGATAGATAGATAGATAGATAGATAGATAGATAGATAGATAGATAGATAGATAGATAGATAGATAGATAGATAGATAGATAGATAGATAGATAGCCAGGCACGGTTAAATTAGCATACCTTGTAGACAAGAAATGCTTCAAGTTTAAGAAAATAACACCAGTCAACCAATCCATGGCTATTGGCGGCATTATCGCGGTACGGGGCGCTCTGTCAACGACCGTATTGACATACCTGCTAAAAAAAGGATCATATGAGGCGAATACTGGAGACATTGAATAAGAAAGGAAGAGTCGTAACCTGCGTTGGAAATGCGTCGTGAACCTGCATGGCGACGAAAGTAGCAAGAACTAGCAACTGCATTGGCGATTCCCCAACTGCATGTTTTCATAAGTTGTAGCCAAAAAAAATTATGAGGGAGAAGGCAGAGACTTTGAAAGCCGTTTGAGAATGTCATAGGCTGTTGCTGGAAGAAAGGCCCGGTATTCATGTTCAAGATGGCAGACAGCTTTTCGTTTTGAAGAAGCTTTGTAGCGAATCACTCTCCTAACCAGGTTCTTGGTACATATTCCCTGACATAAACGCACATCCTCTTTGAAAATAATGGACAGGGAACAGGTTGCAACAATAAATTTATGTGATTGACCGCTAAAGGTGAGCCTACAGGATTTTTATGCGCATACCTTACTGTCCTCCAATCTTTCTGGTGGGTGTTTTGAACGGCAATGCTTGGATAAAACAGTTTATTTTGGCGACTGTTTTACATACTGGACAGAATAAAAATAAACATACCCGTGGAATAAATTATTGCGGGATGCTGGGTAAAGTCGCACGTGGAACCCGAAGAGAAAAAGAGAGGCTTATGCAGGAGACGTTTCCTTCCCGAGCACGTGTTTTCACTTCGTGAGCCACAAACGAATAGGCTGCTTTGGTTGCTGGTTTAATTGCGAAAGCAGAACTTTCTTCTGGAAATTATTCAAAGCTTCTATTACTGCGGCTACTTCTTCTATCTTACCGTGTAAAATTAATCCAAACTAGAAGAGAAGCTAAGGGTAAGATGGACGCTTGAATCGATGAACAGACCGCTAAACACGATTTAGAACAGGGAATGCCGCAGAAGCCAACGTTTCGACAAGTGGTCTTGTCTTTGCCGTCTTGTCCTCGCCGTCCCGACGAAGACAAGCCCACTTGTCGAAACGTTCGCTTCTGCGGCATTCCCTGTTCTAAATCGCGTTTAGCGGTCTGTTCATCGCGTAAAATTAAGGAAGAAAGAAGACTAGGATTAGGGTAAAATCCACAAAAACTACGGTTCTTTTCATTTATGTTGCGCTGATAGTTGAATTCTGAATATGTGTTTTTTTCAACGGACTACAAATACGTTGTTGAAATGGTGCTACCCGTTGCCGTATGTCTCATAGCAAAATATGAACTATGGCTGACTGAGGAAGCGAACTTCTGCGTTCCCCACAGTACTCCCATGCCCTTACCGATAGGCCGTAACCCCATACAGGCTTCGTGCGTTCCAGCGACAATAATATTTCCATTTTGCGTGCACTTCCCTTGATAGATGCATGGCTGTAGAAGCCCTTTTTATTGCAATGATATATAGCTAGCTCATTATTAACCATCTGTGTACTTTGTCGTCTTCATGAACCATTCATCAGTTCTCATCTTCCCTTTCCTCCTGTTTTGACGCTACACTACCTTCACAGCAAAGGTGTCTTTATAGGCACCCGGTGTCGTTGCCGCATCTGCAGCAGTCCGCACGGTCTCCAATGGCTCACACGGCACGTCACGTGGCCTCACGTTGGTCAACCAGACGCAATCGCGCACATCTGGGATCTGCTTGCGCCCGTTCCTTTCGTTCCTTATTTCAATATTTGCTTCTTTCTGCCAAAGAACGAAGCAAAGAAAGACCGTAAAATGGAAACGATATTTGTTGCCGGTGGTGGGGTTTGAACGAATGCCACCACCCTCCGAAGCGAAACGTAACCGGTGCACTACACCAGCACGCTTGCAGCTTGAATAAGGAATCAAATAATTCAAGAAAAGGAGCGACTGCTCCTCTGTGCGACAGGTTTCACGGCGTGAGTTGGGGGCAATTTTTTCTCCGGTTTGTTCCGTAGCTTTCCAGCGCTAATCATTCGAACCTCGATTACTTCTCTTTCTACAGCCCGCATTCGCTAGCTTTACCAAAACGGCCTTTTCAGTCCAATATCTCGACCAGACTCGATGTTTCCTTGATTGTCGTATCGACACACTGGCATTTGAATAATACATGCAGCGTTCTTTCTGCCGTGGTCCCTCAAATAAAGCGCTGGCGGCCTTGGTGAAATATTTTAATTTGAGGGTTTGGCATTCTCGAACATCTTAATCTGGCTCCAAAAATTATGGATGAACGGGTTGAACTGTTACAAAATTTCCCCTTCTTTCACTCCTTCCTGTTCCTTGCATCTTAGCTGCTCCTATCGTATTCATTGTTACTACTCCGCAAACTGCTTACGCTTTGTGTTGTTGTATCCTTACTCTTGCACATACAAACCCCCGCGGGATTGGCCAAGATGCGTAAAGTATAAACGACTGAATTTTAGGGAGTAATGAGCTATGGAGGAAAGGAGGAGGATGGAAAGGAGGAAAGACAGTGAAGTTAGCCAGTGCTGAGACAGGCTCGCTACCCTGTGCAGGGGAAAAGGGGTGAGGGAAATGAAAGTTGACAGGAAGGAGACAGCACAAGAAAGAAGAAAGAAAAAAAATGAAAGAAAACGCGACACTCCTTAAAGTCTGTCACCCGGACCGGTACAGCCAGTATATCCTGCGTCGTAGGAGACTGGGGACCTGAAAGGCAACAGAGAGAGTTCAAGACGCAGTGTCACGGGCATCTCAGTTTTAAATGCACGAATAATGCACATGGGAGGCCAAATTCATGCGAAGTACTGCATCATCCTTTCCATTGCCTTATCTTTCTAGTTTGCCTATAGACAACTTTCATTCTAGTATCCGGGATGAGGGAGGATGTGGTACTATGCAACTTCAAACTTTTACTCCAGAGAGATTTGTTCTTTTTTTTTTTCGGCTGCGTACCGATTCAATGTGTGCATTTGAATAAGGATAGTTGAGTTCTTTGCTTAAGATTACTATAATACGCTAAAAGAAAACACGATGACGTCGAGTATCGTTTTTGCTTTGCTATAGATGTAATACATGATACGGCCCTACTAACAATGCTCACTATTTCTTTCTAAAGCTTGTGGGGACCGGGTCCAGCGCGACGCCATGTTTTCCTAGGAATGCCTCGCATCCCCCTCTCACCGATGGACGTGGCGGCGACCCACCACTGTGGAGGGCTGGCCGCTTCGTTCCATGTGGTCTTAACTAAGCTGCCATTGGGCAGCGGGTAATTTCTGGAATCTTCGCGCGTTCGGGTTTTGGAGATGCCTCAGGAGAACTTGCGGGGACCCGGAGCGGTGCGGACGTACTTTTGCGACCGTCCGGACGACGAGGCCTCGTAGTCCGGACCGCGCGTCGTTTCGGGCCCCAGCGACCCCGGCAGCGGCCTGCGACCGTCGTCCATCTGTATGTTCATTTCCTCTATTTTCCTTTTCTGGGGGCGCGCGGTCGCGGGTGCGCTGGCCGGGGGTTAGGCTCTAACCCTTGCATGGTTTTTGTGGTTTTTTGTGTGTATTGTGTGTTCGCGTGTTGTTCGTTGCTTCTGTCCTTTGTTTGTGTTGTCGTGCTCGCGTTTTGTTATTCGTTATTGTTAACCTTCGTTTATATTTAATTCACTAATTCGGCCTTGTATTATTTGTTTCATTTAACGTGTTTTATTAAATTACCATGCTGGGAGAGTGACGCCTAATGTTGTCCTCTTTCGCCGCGTGCGACGGTTCGCGCTGCCCTGCCTCGAGTCGGGCCGCGGGCCGACGCGCGCGGCAGCGCGGCGATGCATGGCTGAGATAGCGAGCGCGGACGCAACTGCCACATTCTCTGCTCGTCGAGTGCTCGAACCCACGACACGGGGTTACTAGCGGCGATGCCGCTGCTAGTATTAGTAGAACCCCCACAAGCTTCACAGTTGCGTTCATGGAATCTTGAAATTATCCATAAACCTACTTGGCGCCTAAGTCTGCTAAAACAAAGGCGGACATTTTGAAATACTATCACTGAAATTGCTGTGTTGTTTAATTCGATACTGTGAAAGCTAATATAAAAATCACGTGAACTCACACAACCATCCTCACATGTTGCTTAAGAATATTCAATATTGCGATAATTTTGTCTACATGGTGACCGCAACAGTGCATGATGACCATTCCGGTACATCGTCCGGCTGCCTTTCTTTATTTCGTTAAGATTTTTCCAACTAGGAGCTCTACTTTCTTTCACGTAACCTCAGGCTTTGTGTCAACTAAGTAATGGCCTAAGTTTTATACTAAGCAGCATGCACTCACTAGAAAGCGAAACGCAGGAAAAAGTACTTCGCTTTAGGAAATCTCTATGTGGAAGGACCAGCCGTTCTAAACCAAGCATTCACTGGCTACAATGTTCATTATATTAGAGGAAAGCCTAGCACTTCTCAACTGCTGGATTCCGCGATCAGTGAGCCGTTGAACCGTGACTCGAAGGCAACCATTTTCAGAAGACGTAAAAAAATATCACCAGCACTAAGCCCGCACCTGCTTCTGAGGGCGGCGGATAAAAGGGGCCTCACTTTTCGCGCACTTCAATCCTCCAGAGGCTGAAAGTAATATGTGTGCCGCACGTGCTCATTGAGCTGCGTTTACTCAAACGCTAAGCCCTAGTCAGCGCGTGTGCGATCAAGACATAAGGAGGGGGCCTTGCGTGGGCCACCATCTTTATCGGTCTTTCTCAAAGGCAGGGGGCTCCATACCGAAGCGTACTGTTTACTATATAAGAGTAGAATATACGCTCACGTCGCAGCCTCCCCACATTACTATTCATTTCTTTGGTGCGTCTTGTGTTCTGGCCACGTAGGGTGTGCACGGTGCTGCGGGATGAAAGAAAAAAAAAAGTAAGTGGCTGCAGTGCGGTAGCGTGCCGCCCGAAAGGAATGCGCGCCTCACATCGGAAAATATAGACTCACTGGGTATTATAAGGATCAGTAGGCGTCTTGACTTCTCAGCCCGTTTCTGTGGGAGCTACGCCGAACGAATTAAGAGCCTTTACGTGAGCGCCCTGATATATGTCGGCACTGATCTTCGTAGCTGTTAAATGCGAAGCATTTCTTAGCGAACTTCGGCGCCTTTGAGCGTATCTATCTATCTATCTATCTATCTATCTATCTATCTATCTATCTATCTATCTATCTATCTATCTATCTATCTATCTATCTATCTAGCCGCCTACGATTTTGTGCTCTCCTGGCCGTTTCGCTAATCGGATGTTTACGAAAATTGGTATGCCACATCATGACTACATGACGAACATAAATGACAGGTCATAACATGAACATCATGATATGCATGTCATGAGCGGCATGATTTACATGCCATGGTCTTGGTGCTCTCCTGGCCTTTTCGTTAATGAGAGTGGAAAACTTTATTTAGTGGAAAAACTTTATTTAGTTAATGAGATGTACACGAAAATTTGTATGCCACATCATGACTGCATGACGAACATAAATGACGGGTCATAACATGAAAATCATGACATGCATGTCATGAGCGACATGATTTACGTGCCACAGTCTTGGTGCTCTCCTGGCAGTTTCGTTAAGGGGGCGTATACGAAAATTTGTATGCCACAACATGACTGCATGACGAGCATAAATGACAGGTTATAGCATGAAAATCGTGACATGTATGATGAGAACGGCATGATTTACGTGCCACGGTCTTCGTGCTGTCCTGGCCGTTTCGTTAATGGGATGTACACAAAAATTGGTATGGAACAACGTGACTGCCTGACGATCATAAATGACAGGTCATAACATAAAAATCGTGATATGCATGACATGAGCGGCATGATTTACTTGCTATGGTCTTGGTGCTCTGCTGGCCATTTCGTTAGTGGGATGAATACGAAAATTGGTATGGCACAACATGAGTGCATGACGAACATAAATGACAGGTTATAACATGAAAATCATGACATGCATGTCATGAGCGGCATGATTTACATGCCACGCGTTTGGATAATGGGCAGGCAGGCAGGCAGGCACAGAACTTTATTTTTGTCCTGAGAAACTGCAGTTGGACGTCCCCTTCCAGGGGCATCCTGTAGCAGTTGCGGGCCGCTCCCACGCAGGGAAAGGAAGGCCGTGGCCCTCCGCCCTCTCGCAGGCTCTCTGGACAGCCCGAAGTTGAACCGAAAGGTCGCCGCTTCTCAGGGCTTCCTCCCTGTCCTCTTCTTTGCTGAACACTGTGTCACGTAACGCAGGACATTGCCAGAGCATGTGAGCTAGTGAGCAGTAAGCCTCTCCGCAGTTCGGACAATGCGGTTCAACGTTGGGCGAGAAGTTACTAAACCTGCCTCTCGAAGGGAAAGACTCCATTTGGAGCATCCTGAAGGCCGAATAGTGCGGTCGAGTGAGTTTAGGGTGAGGAAGTGGAAAGACCCTCCGAGAGAGATGATAATGAGTCACGATCTCGTGAAAAGTGAGGGTCGGGTCCCTGTACCTTGCGGCGTCCCCGCCCACGAAATCGCCGGGACCGCCGCGGTGAGTGAAACCTCGCGCACGGTCATGGGCAAACTCATTGGCGTTGGGGACATCGGGGTGTACGTTGGCCCCCATGTGGGCCGGGAACCATGTTATGGTGTGAAACCCGGCAGCCCCCTCGCTGCGTAGGATAGCTGCTGCCTCCCGGTTAATGGGATGTATACCAAAATTGCTATGGCACAACACGACTGCATGACGAACGTAAATGACAGGTGATAACATTGCAATCATGGCATGCGTGTGATGAGCGGTATGGTTTACATGGCACAGTCTTGGTGCTCTTTGCGGCCATTTCGTTAACTTCATATGTACCAAAATAGGTATAGCGAGGCAACAATGCAGATGTATCTTACGTTCCGGATGAGTGCTTCGCATTTCCTTGATTCCCACTGCACGTGGGATCTGCTATTTTTTTAGGGGCGAAGCTCCTCTTAGTCTAACCTTGTCCTGCGTCAGGCGTCAGGAGTAACCGGCGTGCCGGGAGGCACGCGCTCGCCCTCGGCGCGTGCCTCCCGGCGCGTGCCTCTCTCTCTCTCACTCTTCCATCTGCTGTCTTGTGAGAGAGAGACAGAGAGAGAGAGAGCGAAAGGCGCGCGTTCACTATGGAAACGCTCTTTCTTAGATGAACGCTCTACCAGCTCGCAAAGAAGAAGAACGCGCCCTCACCCGCGAGAGACAATGTTGGTGCAGGCAGCGTCTCCTAGCGAGTTTCTTGATTGAGAAATACCGACTGCTCGCGTTGGAGAACCGTTCACCGGCCACCCATATATAATACATATAGGCACTGGATCTTGACTTGCAATGAAGTGCCGGTGGGAGATTTCACTTGTGCATAGTTGAACCATAAGGATTCGTAGCGTGCGCGTTAACTAATTAATCCTGAACTCGGCACGATCTACGATGAACCTCCCGAGCTCCGCCCACTCATCATCATTCACTCCGTGGATATGCTGTAATTTTTTAAGCTTCGATATCACTCTTTGTAGCCTTCACATGTAGACGAGAATGTTGAGCTAGGCCGTGTACATTCCTGTCGCTTTTTCTGCCTTTATTATTTGATCTCTCATTTTTCCCATTGTTTTTATTTCATGCAAGAAGAGTTGGATCCACGGTGCTGCTTTGTAAGGGGAATTCTGTTACGTCCTCAAAACCGACAACATTGGTATTTTCGCGGCTTTCGGTGATTTCTTCAGCGTGCGTTTTCGAATGCATCCACAATACTAAGATATTTACGCAGGATAGCTTCAGTAAATACCGTAACCTCTCGCTTACATAACAACAATCAACACTATATGTATGTGCAGTACGCTCAAGCGCAGTTTGACTCATGCAATCATAAAAGATATGTGTTTCCTTGTTGGTTTGTTGATACCTACATATGTAACTGAACATTTGGCGGTCAAGTATGTTTGGTGCTTATTGGCCATGTCCCAAAAGCATAATCTAGACCACTTTGCTAGGCACCATCAAAAGGAATTCTGGTATGTACACGTTGTTCACAATCGCAGCATTATTATCCCATAAGCGTTCTTTCATACCATTATATCGTAACGTATTTACACGTACGGTTGTCTTGGTTTGTTTAAGTGGAAATCCGTTATCGCTTTCTAGTGAAACGCGCGCTTGTTTCGCTTGTTTGCGGGGAGTGCCGTTATCACTTTTGTTACGTGCAGCGCAGGCCACGTTCATCTCGCATGTCACTTCGGAAAGCGTGTTGACCGTTCTTTGCATGCCTGACGCGCACATTTCAATGTCTTCTAGAATGAGAATCAATGAACAGATCGCAAAATACGATTTAGAACAGGGAATGTCGCAGGAGCCAACGTTTCGACGAGTGGACTTGTCTTCGTCAGGGCGGCGACTGCCTTCTCCGGCGTTCGTTTATGTACGCTTTGAACACTCTCTCCCTTCCTCGGAAGGAGAGAAGAAGAAGAGCAGCACGTGTGAACAATAACAAAAAAAAAGGAAACTGCAGTCCTGCTATGCGCACGACTGAAGTTTCTTGAAGTATTGCTAAGAGGCTGCTAGGGCAGCGTACACTGTGACGGTGCTGCGTATTTCGGGCATACCTGACCATTTTTTTTCTCCACTGAATGATAGTTTCTTTACCTTCACTTTCATTTATCGTTTATATGCCACACTTCCATGAAAACGTGGCCTTACCTGCTGTCTAGAAGTGGATGTCGCAAGGAAACATATGATCCCTTGAATGCTCCTGTCGCACAGACATACTCAGAGGGATGTATAGAGTTTCTGTAGTCGTCCCTTGCGGTTATGGCAAAGAAAAATTAGTATTGATTGGCGATCGCTCCGCCAGAGTGCCCCTTGTACGCCTAGCACCATTCAACATATGAGCATATGTAACGGAAGAGGTCAATTATACGACGTGAAAGACTGTCGTAGGTCAACTGTAACCGTAAGGCAGGACGCGACAAAGCAGCGTGTTACTTCAAATGCCTGTCGTGCCTACTCTGGCTCGCGTATGTTGCGCATTGAGACAGAAACTGACACACACTGTCGACTTTTTTTCTTGTTCGCCTTCAAGCGAAGGTCGTTGGCATCGAAGCGGACGCTAACGCTGCAGCGTTAGAAATACTGCTAACACCAGCAGCGTTAGAAATACTGTCAAGCCTGAGGATACATCGGTCGTCAGGATGGTTCTTTTACAAGACAGTCCCCGTTTAACTTTGCATGAGATGTAAGTGTCGTGACGTCATGATATAGAACATCGTCTCATCATGACACTCGCTAAAGCTCGCCCAGCCAGGGCCGGACAGTTCCGTGTATCTCCCAGCGGCCAAGCCATGAATCTAATCACAGTTACGTCAGGCTAAAGTTACGATGCACGGCTACCACAGGAGGCCCATGGGGCCGCCAGGCCAGCAGCCTGCATTTCTGAATGCTCGCTCGCTATATTGCGATTATACAGGCAAGGCGCCTTCGTCAGCGGCTGTCAGCGCGGCGCGGCGCGATCCTATATGCTCTGCAATTGCACGTTTGTACGTCAGTTCCTGGACGTCGCTTGCTATCCAACACCTTGTTGTTGGGCTAGTTATTGTTTCCTTAACGCCATGCAGCGGCGTGAAAGCACAAAAGCAAGTACACCAACACACACCACACAAGAGCTACTAAGCGTTAGTATAGCGCTTCTGTTGTGCGTGTCTACGTATTTGCCCTTGTGCCTTCGCGCCCCGCTATCACGTTTGGTTAACTGCCGGCCTTGCTTCCTGGCCAGTAGTTATACAATAATCCGTCGTGTGCTTCCAAATGGACAGTCACTTCGTCCTCCTCATGACCTTTCCTTCAGCCCACACGTGGAAATTGGGAATCTACGTCTCGGATGCCCTGGCAATGTCCCGCGTTACAAGACGCAGATTTCAACAAACAAGAATATTGGGAGAGCGCCCTTAAAAAGTGATGATGACTCTGTGCAGCTACGGGTTGTCTAGAGGGCCTACGAAGTACAGAGACACGGTCTCCCTGTTCCGGCGCGGGCGCGGCCCGCTGCTACCCAGGACCCCGCGTGATGGGGAGGCCCCGACGTAGTTCTTCAGGACTCAATTAACTTCTTTGTCTGTCTGTCTGTCTGTCTGTCTGTCTGTCTGTCTGTCTGTCTGTCTGTCTGTCTGTGTTTATCAGTGCGATATCCTTCACAGTGCGTTTCCTTCCATCTTTCTTTCCTTCTTTCTTTCTTTTTTTGCATAAGGCGGTGTGGATGTGCAGCCGCGACTGTGGGGATCGAACCCTTCACATCGAGCTGTGTCTTGTCTGCACTTTATCGCACATAGGCCTTCGCGTAGTCACTATCATGTACCAGTGAGCTGAGGCCAACAGTGAATTGAGCGGGACAGTGGCCAGTGGGCCGCGGACGAGAGCAGGTTTGCCATCCGCGTTCCTGTGTTACAACGACGTCCGCAGCACGGCGGAACCGAGTTTTGAACCGCCCCGATGTTACTAAAGCGGTGACGATTCCCACGCTTTAAAAATTCAAGGACGACTTGGAGTGGTGCTAACGACATTCCATCCTCCCGTGCACCACCACTCTTTGTCGCACTACTCGTGGGCGACACATCTACGGTAGTGGATACGAGCCACATAACAGGACACAAAAGGCGACAAGAAAGGAAGATGCGTCTGAGCTTCTTCAAAAGCTTCGTCCTCGCCCTGGGTCTCACGTCGCCCCTGTACTACTCGTTCAAGAGCCTGGAGCTTAAGGACGAGATGCAGACGCTCATATGCCTGAAGTACTGGGTCGGCCTCGGTGCCTACCTGGTCGCCGACAGCGTCGCCGCCCAGCTGTTCCGGGGTCCCGTGTCGGAGCTCGTCGATTGTGCCAGGATATTCGTCTTGATTTGGATACATGTAGGTGTGCATCTCGCACGTATTATGGCTTTCGGGCAGCTCCTCGTACTGTCTGTCTAGTACCACGGCCAGCAGCTAATACAGTCTAATTAATGGGGCCCTGAAACACTTTTTAAACATAGTCAGAAGACGCTGCGAGTCATGGAGGCTCCTGTGAACAAGTTATTCAAATATTATTGCACTGTACGCAGCGAAATGTTCATAGTTTGTTTTCAAATTTAGCTGCCCTGTTGAAAATCCGCCCGGCGTCCATCACCGTAATTCACCCTGGTGGCTTCTTGTGATGGACATGGTGGTTACGAGGTGGGTGATATTTTGGGCTTCACTAGATGCACACCTAATTGGCTCAATGCACCCCACCCTCTCATACACCTTGCGCCCAGTTGACTACAATTAAGGATGCGCAAATTAAGCATCAGATCACATCACAAAACGAGTACTCAAAGCATATTTCCTTAATCAATGACGACGCCTACCATGTAAATTACTTTCAATTTCCTGCGTTTTTTTTCCATCTGCACAGTACTAGACAACAGGGCGGAGGTGCATGAGAGGCCCCGACGGGCTTAGCCAAATAAATGTGCATTGTGCTCTGCACACAACATCACCCACCATGTAACCACCATGACCACCACAAAAGCCACCCTTGTGATGGTGGTCACGGTGGGTAATAGTGATGGCCAGCGGTCGGATCTCGAATAGGGTGGAAATCGCCTGTTCTTCTTTGTAGGCACGAAAGCACCGACCATGTCGCTCAACTTTTGTTAATGATTTTTGGGTAGATATATAAGTTTCACTTATTTGCTCAACTCCAAACGAACAGATAAAGAATTACTGAGGATGTTTTCGCAATCACGGCATCAACCAATACTAATGCTGTCTTGAGTAACGTACTCGGTGCCCGCAGTGACGTCATTTGTCGAAAGACGAGGAGGCGGTTTCCAGCTCTGTTTGAAATGAAACTGCGAATTCCCTGGTGCGTGCAGCGCAATATTGTTTGGCCCTCGTGTTCCCACGAGCCACCCGGACTGATCGGCACCGTCGTCTGAATATGTTCAAAAAGTGTTGCGGGGCCCTTTAAGGCGTCACTATTGCACACTCTCCCCTTCCTCAGAAAGAGAGGAGAAGAAGAGCAGCACGTGCGAACAATAACAAAAAAAAAACTGCAATCCTGCTGTGCGCAGGACTGCAGTTTCTTGAAGTACTGCTAAGAGGCTGCTAGGGCAGCGTACACTGTGACGGTGCTGCGTATTTCGGGCATACCTGACCATTTTTTTTTCTCCACTGAATGACAGTTTCTTTACCTTCACTTTCATTTATCGTTTATATGCCACACTTCCATGAAAACGTGGCCTTACCTGCTGTCTAGAAGTGGATGTCGCAAGGAAACATATGATCCCTTGAATGCTCCTGTCGCACAGGCATACTCAGAGGGATGTATAGAGTTTCTGTAGTTGTCCCTTGCGGTTATGGCAAAGAAAAATTAGTATTGCTTGGCGATCGCTCCGCCAGAGTGCCCCTTGTAAGCCTATCACAATTCAACGTACGAGCATCGGTAACGGAACAGGTCAATTATAAGACGTGAAAGACTGTCGTAGGTCAACTGTAAGCGTAAGGAAGGCCGCGACAAAGCAGCGTGTTACTTCAAATGCCTGTCGTGCCTACTCTGGCTCGTGTATGTTGCGCATTGAGACAGAAACTGACACACACTGTCGACTTTTTTCTTGTTCGCCTTCAAGCGAAGGTCGTTGGCATCGAAAAAGGGAAAAATACTGTCAAGCCTGAGGATACATCGGTCGTCAGAGTGGTTCTTTTACAAGACAGTCCCCGTTTAACTTTGCATGAGATGTAAGTGTCGTGACGTCATGATATAGAGGAAGACACGTTAAGGCAGGACATCGTCTCATCATGACACTCGCTAAAGCTCGCCCAGCCAGGGCCGGACAATTCCGTGTATCTCCCAGCGGCCAAGCCATGAATCTAATCACAGTTACGTCAGGCTAAAGTTACGATGCACGGCTACCACAGGAGGCCCATGTGGCCGCCAAGCAAACAGCCTGCATTTCTGGATGTTCGCTCGCTATATTGCGATTATACAGGCAAGGCGCTTTCGTGAGCGGCTGTCAGCGTGGCGGGGCGCGATCCTATATGCTCTGCAGTTGCACGTTTGTACGTCAGTTCCTGGACGTCGCTTGCTATCCAACACCTTGTTGTTGGGCTAGTTATTGTTTCCTTAACGTCATGTAGCGGCGTGAAAGCACAAAAGCAAATACACCAACACACACCACACACACCACACAAGAGCTACTAAGCGTTAGCATAGCGCTTGTGTTGTGCGTGTCTACGTATTTGCCCTTGTGCCTTGGCGCCTCGCTATCACGTTCGGTTAACTGTTGGCCTTGCTTCCTAGCCAGTAGTTATACAATAATCCGGTGTGTGCTTCCAAATGAAGAGTCAGTTCGTCCTCCTCATGACCTTTCCTTTGGCCTGCACGTGGAAATTGGAAACCTGCGTCTCGGATGCTCTGAAAATGTCCCGCGTTACAAGACGCAGATTTGAACAAACAAGAACATTGGGAGAGCCCCCTTAAAAGTGATGATGACTCTGTGCAGCGACGGGTTGTCTAGAGGGCCTGCGAAGTACAAAGAGACACGGTCTCCCTCTTCCTGCGCGTGCGCGTCCCGCCGCTACCCAGGACCCCGCGTGATGGGGAGGCCCCGACGTATTTCTTCAGGACTCAATTAACTTCTTTGTCCGTCTGTCTGTCTACGTTCATATGAGAAAAATTCAAGCCGATCCAGCTCTGTGAAGAGTGCCTGAACGGCGAAGTTGCTCTTTTATGGTGAATCGCGATGTAACCGACAAGGGTATCAAATTATTGGTGCCATGATATACCAGTTATACGTTAGTTTACCACCCTTCATCATTATTCACCGACAGTGCGATATGCTTCACAGTGCGTTTCCTTCCGTCTTTCTTTCCTTCTTTCTCTCTTTTTTTTGCATAAGGCGGTATGGAAGTGCAGCCGCGGCTGTGGGGATCGAACCCTTCACATCGAGCTTTGTCTTGTCTGCACTGTATCGCACATAGGCCTTCGCGTAATCACTATCATGTACTTGTGGGCTGAGGCCAACAGTGAATCGAGCGCGGCAGTGGCCAGTGGGCCACGGAGGAGAGCAGGTTTGCCATCCGTTCCTGTGTTACAACGACGTCCGGAGCACGGCGGAACAGCAGTTTTGAACCGCTCCGATGTTATTAAAGCGGTGACGATTCCCACGCTTTAAAAATTCAAGGACGACTTGGAGCGGTGCTAACGACATTCCATCCTCCCGTGCACCCCCACTCTTTGTCGCACTGCTCGTGGGCGACACATCTACGGTAGTGGATACGAGCCACATAACAGGACACAAAAGGCCACAAGAAAGGAAGATGCGTCTGAGCTTCTTCAGAAGCTTCGTCCTCGCCCTGGGTCTCATGTCGCCCCTGTACTACTCGTTCAAGAGCCTGGAGCTTAAGGACGAGATGCAGACGCTCATATGCCTGAAGTACTGGGTCGGCCTCGGTGCCTACCTGGTCGCCGACAGCGTCGCCGCCCAGCTGTTCCGGGGTCCCGTGTCGGAGCTCGTTGATTGTGCCAGGATATTCGTCTTGATTTGGATACATGTATGTGTGCATCTCGCACGGATTATGGCTTTCGTCAGGCAGCTCCTCGTGCTGTCTGTCTAGTACCACGGCCAGCAGCTAATACAGTCTAATTAATGGGGCCCTGAAACACTTTTTAAACATAGTCAGAAGACGCTGCGAGTCATGGAGGCTCCTCTGAACAAGTTATTCAAATATTATTGCACTGTACGCAGCGAAATGTTCATAGTTTGTTTTCAAATTTAGCTGCCCTGTTGAAAATCCGCCCGGCGTCCATCACCATAATTCACCCTGGTGGCTTCTTGTTATGGACATGGTGGTTACGAGGTGGGTGATATATTGTGCTTCACTAGATGCACACCTAATTGGCTCAATGCTCCCCACCCTCTCATACACCTTGCGCCCAACTGACTACAATTAAGGATGCGCAAATTAAGCATCAGATCACATCACAAAACGAGTACTCAAAGTATATTTCCTTAATGAATGACGACGCCTACTATATAAATTACTTTCAATTTCCTGCGTTTTTTTTTTCGATCTACACAGTAGTAGACAACAGGGCGGAGGTGCATGAGAGGCCCCGACGGGCTCAGCCAAATAAATGTGCATTGTGCTCTGCACACAACATCACCCACCATGTAACCACCATGACCGCCACAAAAACCACCCTTGTGATGGTGGTCACGGTGGGTAATGGTGATGGCCAGCGGTAGGATCTCGAATAGGGTGGAAATCGCCTGTACTTCTTTGTAGTGTTTGTTAGTGTTTTTGTTAGTGTTTGTTAGTGTTAGTGTTCGTTGTTAGTGTTTTTGTTAGTGTTTGTTAGTGTTGTTAGTGTTTTTAGGGTAGATATATACGTTTCCCTTATTTGCTCAACTCGAAACGAACAGATAAATAATTACTGAGGATGTTTTCGCAATCATGGCATCAACCAATACTAATGCTGCCTTGAGTAACGTACTCGGTGCCCGCAGTGACGTCATTTGTCGAAAGACGAGGAGGCGGTTTCCAGCTCTGTTTGAAATGAAACTGCAAATTCCCTGGTGCGTGCGGCGCAGTACTGTTTGCCCTCGTGTTCCCACAAGGGCCAAATTTTCGTTCACTAACTTATTTCACTAATTTTCCGGGCGCAATAGCATGAGCCGTCGTGTAAGGGCATTTTGTGGGTACTGTGCAAGTGCTTTCACAATGCGCTCTAGGGGAACCCACAAGGTCGTATGTTGGTGTAATCCACCCTGTATATATTGCTGAATAAAAATACGTATCATACAGCTGTTTTCATATGTGTTACACTCGAGGAGACATCTGTGTTACGCGTCCTTGACTCTGTATTCGAGCGACTAGCGCCACGATTCCATTACTCCGTACAATACAGAGACAGAGCACAGTTGATACGATTTCGAGACATTGCGGGAAATGTGGTCGCTATGATAAGACACTGTTTGTATTCACACTACATGCGCAAGTGACGGTTTCACTTCCTTGCTTTTCTTTTTTCTTATGCAGGTCATACCACCGGAAAGATTTTATGATCAATTCGTCGGTCCTATTCTCCAAAAGTGGGAGCCTGAAATTGTGGAGATGACCAAGCGTCTTTCGGCAAACACGATGAAGAAGTGAGGAGCTGTGACAGTAAACTGACACTGCGAAAGTCATCTAGTGACATGCAGAGACATCTACTGCTTTCCTGTCAAGAGCATCGCTAGTGCCAAGGAGAGGGAATTGTGAGAGACGTGAGCTTCTCATATACCACGCCCACCACTCATACTACCTTCAAACGGACTTCATGTTCTCAGCGAGAGAGAGTAAAACATTTACTTACATTTAAAACAGAACGTCGGCGAGCATGTCAATTAACCTAATAGCGATAAAGGGCAACTCCGGCGATCTTTCACTGTCCACTAATCTCAACCAAATTTTCAGTAGATGATCTCGGTACTGTAATAATGTATGCCAAGCAAAGCGGTTGCAAGCCGTTTAGCTATCCTGAAAATGAATTTTAAAAGTTTTTAGCGGATTCCTACGCTCGCCACGCTGTTTTTTTGACGTCATTACCTGCAACGCTGCTTACCCGAGCAGGCGGGCCGTTTAGAGCAAAAGCGGCCATGGTTCAGCGCTAAAATAATCACTGTCGAGTTCACATGAGCTCGACACTTCTTTGGATCACATCGCCGCTTTCATTTTTTTTTTCGGCACCAGCTTCGCCCGCTTCATATTTCTTATGGCGGGGAGTCTGTGACGTCATCGCATACGCTGCGTGAAGCATCCACCCGTTTCGGTTTCGGTTTGAACACACCGTTCATTCGGTTATTAAAATTATTGCTGCGTTTCAGAGCAAATTGACTAACCCTGGCTGCTCCAGGGCTGTCAGTACTATTGGAAAACAGCAATATAAGAAGATGATGGAAAAGGCACCGGAGTTCCCCTTAACGAATTCGTGTCGCAGAAGAACCGGTGTCAGCGGCGGAAAAAATAACAGCGCCACCAATACAGTGGAGGCGTTGGACCGTGCAGGTTGCTTGCCTTGAGAGAGACAGAGTAGGCGGTTTTGCCAGGGTCCCTCAATACTTCTTTCTGGTCATGAAACTACGAGCCGAAGTTTCATATAGGGACAAAAACGGCCGCCAGAGGCGCCACCGTGAGCAGAAGGGCATTGGTCAGCCGCGCTTGGAAGGACTGTTGCGCGTTCGCGTGAGTGTTTGCCATGAAAAACATTTCGCCAGATTCTTGCAGTTCATTGTGTCGGCTAACTGGTTATTGCAGTGATTACCCTCGCCCAAATAATACTAAATGGACGTTCTTTAGTGGGTCAAATAATTGATTGCGGCCAATGATTTGACGGAGGTGGTCCGTCAGGTGACGCAGTTTCGTCTGCGTTCGCGCCTATACCAGCTTTTCTTAACACTTGTGCTGTTGCTTTTCGGGCTTGAATTACTCAGAAAACCGTGACTAGGACTAGCTGGGCGACAAATCATCATAGCTTAGTCTAGAAATTACGGTGCACTCGACCGTGCACTAGCCGCCCACAGCATTCATCTCCTGCTGTTATGGCTTACTCTGGCGCATCACGATGCTGCCAATGGGAATTTCGCATATTGATTGAACAAGGAAGCCTGTATATGAGGCTATCCTGGCATTACAGCTGTGGCCTACTGTTGCTCGATATTAGCGATATGCGCGGTGTCCATTTGGATGGTTTTGGTCTTCCGCAACCAAATCTCATAACTCTTAAGGAGTTAGAGCCTGCATTACGTCTTCTTTTTATTTCATTCTCTTATGTCGTCGCAGTAACTGTCACCTGAAAGCATCGTCCGAGTCCTACAAAAATACCAGCGTAAATAGAAATAAACTCGTGTATCACTATTCAAGCTACACTGTTCCTTGCACGTCTCTAGTTTCGCTTCTACACGTCCTTTTTAAATCCAACTATTGCTTTCCATGTGTGAAATATTTCTGCCTATCAGATCGTCAATAATTGCTGATTATAACGAAGGTGGTAGTGGAGTGCAACTAAAATATTGACTCATTAATGTGAACTATAATGCGTAGTACATGCCTCAATAATCAGCATATTCGCGTCAATGAAAAATGCGACCGCCACGTCCGCAATCGAACCAGCATCTTTTCGGTCAGCAGCCAAGTGTTTAACAGATAGCGGATTCGCATAGGCGTTTACGTAGCATTGCATGGCATTTTGAATTGGGCTATATATGCAATGTCTCGTATAAGTGTGAGTGGTATTATTGGCGCTGTATCCAGTTTGAGGTGGTAATTACTTGCGATTATTGATACAAATGACCATGAGCACTAGCATATGTTGCAATTAAAAACTTCGTTTTTTTAGACTGGCAGGTGCGGTGGAAGAAAGAAGAAAAAGGAATTTAGAATTACTTCACTGCTTTTGCCTACTTGTCGCTGGACATCGTGGAAGAGTGGCAGCACGAAAGAGTGTGTTCCATTCGCGCGCTAAAAAGTTCGAACAGCGCGTGATAAACAAGTGCACTATTTCAGCCGTAGTGCAGACAAAATATGTTGCGCAGCCGACACGGGCGGACGAAGTGACGTCGTCCATGGTGTTGTTTTCTACAACGTTCGTACAGTCATGATCATGCTATTTCTTCCGCGGTGCACTCTTTTATGTTTTCTTCAACAATTTGCAGAAGTCACAGAAGTTGGTCAGGGTGGCACCTCCAAATTGTGCCTTCGCTCTTTGCAGCTCCGATGCCAAACAAACGGCTACCTCTGTTGGCATACTGCGTCGGCACAGCCACTGCGATTCGCAGTTCGTAGTGCATCTGTAAATAGTGACAGAGGAAAAAATCTTATACTGGTAGTGGTACCACATTTTGCCTGCGTATTGAGCAAGTAGCTGCATGTGCGAGACTTACCGTGAATCTGTTCTTCGGCTGCATTGTCGACATGCGCAGCTGCGACTGTCATAATTTCGGTTGCCGGGCGTTCTAAGGAATGTTCTAGCGGCCTTTTAAAAGGCAGTTGAGCACCGTGTTTGGGCACTTGAACGCTCTTTTGGCTTCGCAGGAACGCAAACCTTCGAAAATTCTTCGGACGGCGTCTTCTACCAATTTGTGGCGATCGCGAGGCATTAGGGAGTTATAGCTATAGCTGCTCAGCGGGCCAGGGGGCCCAGCGATGGAGCGGAGGGGACAGCGGAGAGCATGATGAAAAGAAGAGTTATAGTTGAGCGACGCCCCGCTTGTTTCAGCGGAACTTACTGCTGCTCCACCTGTTGAACAATGTTGGAATTACTGTCGATCGAGCAGAGGTCTTACCTGTCGAATAACATTAAAGTTGCTGCGAAAAGGATATCGCAAAAGTCATTTTTCATTAGATCACAGGTGTTATGTGGAAACACATCTTCGTTTTCGCTACGTGACATGACGACATGCCGCCGCCGCTTGTTCGGGGCTGCCATCTTGCAGAACTTTCACTTTTCACTTTCACTTTATTTCCTTAAAGGCCCCGTTTGGGGGCATTACATAAGGGGTGGGTGTACAGGAAGTTTGCATAACACATGACCATTCAGGATGAGAAGTGCACTTTTACAGCAGCGATGAAAGCGTCTGGGTTGATGATGGCAACGATGGTGTAGGGAAGGCCGTTCCAGTCCACAATGGTGCGTGGGAAAAAAGAAGACTAGAAAGTGAGAGTACGGGTTCGAGGACGAGCAACACTTAAGCCATGACCTGTACGAAGAGATATGCGAGCAGGCGGTGAGATGTACGGTGGCTGATGGAGTGAACTGTGGTACATTTTATGAAACAGGGCTAGGCTGGCAGTGCGACGGCGACAGGAAAGGGTGGGCAAGTCAGTTCCCGCCTTTAATGAGGATACACTTACGTTATACGAATATGATGAGTGAATGAACCTGATGGCGCGGTTTCTGCACCATTTCCAATGCGTCTATGAGATAAGATTGATGAGGATTCCAGATTGCGGACGCATACTCAAGCTTTGGACGAATTAAAGACTTGTAGGCGATGAGTTTAACGTGAGGAGGAGAGCTTCGTAAATGACGCCTGAGAAAGCCTAGGGTTCTGTTAGTGGATGAGATGATGTTGGACACATGCGGAAACCAATTCAGATCTTTGGAGATAGTTACACCGAGATACTTGAAAGTACTAACAGACTCAACTCGAGTGCTAGAAATTTTGTACGGATAAAGGAGAGGGTTACGCGAACGGGTGAAGGACATAACTTTACATTTACTGGGATTTAGAACCATGAGCCAGCGATCGCACCAGTTCAGGATTTTAGATAAACTGCTCTGCAGCACAGCCTGGTCGGAGGAATTTCTTACTGACTGGTAAATAACGCAATCATCTGCGAACATTCGAACAGAGGAAGTAACTTCTAGTGGCAGATCATTTATATATATCAGGAACAATAGGGGGCCCAGCACAGAGCCCTGGGGGACGCCAGAGGATACGGGGACAGGGTTAGAAGCTGTGTTATTGATGCGCACACACTGAGACCGGTTAGTAAGGAATTCTTTAATCCATTGTATGACATCTGGATGCAAGCCTAAATGGGAAAGTTTTAACAGGCGTTGATGGGTACCTTGTCGAAGGCTTTAGCGTAGTCAAGGGATATAGCGTCCACCTATATGTTAGAGTCCAGAACGCTCGCACGCTGGCCCGCTGCGTACGCTCCGCTGAAGAGACGAAATGAGCGGGCGAGCGGCTCGCTCCGTAAATTCGCTGGCTGTCCCAGCGTGCCGCGCATGCGCAGTTGGCGTCTCCGCTCGTTCGCTGGGCCCGCTGGCCCGCTGAGCCGCTTAGCTATTACTCTCTATTGACACAACGCTCCCATTCACTGTGCGCACATACGTACGAATGATGCCTTAGGGGTAGAAATTTTTTTCACATGTTTTCACACACATACGCGAACGTACTTGGAGTCGAACGAAAACCCGGCTGTCTCTTGTCGCGGGATCGCTCGCTATTCTATCCACTGCACTCGTGCTGTTCTGAGTCGACTCGTAAACACAACAAGGATACTTTTTCGTCGATTCCTTCTTATCCGGATCGACCTCCTGGCATACGACGAGTGTTAGGCATCGCTCTCACCACGTGGAGAAATACGTGGAGGTGACAGCGAAGAAAAAGAAGCAACAACCGCAAACACCACCACGCCGGGCCTACACTGCGCTAATTGCGATCGCCCTTCCGACAGCTCCCGCCGGCCTCATCGTCACCCTCCTTGGTACGCCAGCGCCCCGCGCGGCGGTTGCGGGCGGTATATGAAGCTCTCCCATAGAGTGACGCGGGAGTTTCATGACCAGAAAAAGTATTGAGGGACACTGGTTTTACATTTTAAACGAGAACGTCAGCGAGTGAGATCCTCGGTCCGCGATCCCATCGGCGCGGGCCTCTGTGTTCTCCCGTTTCACGAAGGCCTCTTGGGCCTGCGGATCCGAGCTGGACAGAGCTGCGTCCAACCCTTCTTGGTTGCGTTCTGTTTCGTGTGGCCTGGGTTGAGTGTTTGGGCACTCCCATACCATGTGGTATATAGGGTGGTTGTTTGGTCATTGCAGGACCTGGACTCTGGATTGTGTGTGTCGGGATCTATGTTAGATAATGTATGGGTTGGGCATAGAGTTTCTTTATGAAACTCTATGGGGTTGGGGTAAGAGTGTGTATATAGGCGACAGCACGCTACCTGGCGTTCTTTATTGAGGTTGGTACCCGGGGTCGGAAGTTTCTGTCGTTCGAGTCTTTTGGTGATGAAGAATTTCAGTGTGTCGGAAGCGGGTGTCTATGTCAGAAGCCTTTTACTTTTGCTCCATTTTCTGTTGTTTGTGCAGAAAGGAACAAATAAAGAATTAATGAATGAATGAAAAGCGGGTCCATACGCATCGGGGAGAGGGGATGCGATACGAGAGGGTCGGATGTCCGGAGCCTAAACATCATCCACAAGTTGCTCGCCTCCTCAGCCTCGCCGCGCGAATATATGCATATAGCATTGTAGAGGACGCGCTGGTTTTAATTAATTTTCGCTGTACATTTCAACGCCACAGCGTTGCGATGCGACGGGCCATGATAGCACTGTCGCGTTCCGTTATCAAAATTTAAAAATATACCGACAACTGGACAGAACGTGCGAACGAATACTAGTGCATTGGCAAGAGCCTCAATGATAGTGATGAAAATGAGCACCCTTTCGCGGTTTTAAGAGGATTTGTATTTTTAAATTGAGCTTCAAGATTACGGCAACTGAAAAGTGGTGTAAACGGGCGGTGAAGCCTTGATACTGCCCTCTGTAGTCTTTAAATTGCTGTACGTCACCTCCTGTGCTTTGTACGACCATAACGCGGGCTTAAATTTGCAGTCGGTACATAAAAGCGCATCCGAGTCCCATTACTTGCTTTCCACGCCGTAAAAGGAGGAGTTGACACTAAGAAGCGGCGCTGCCTTTGCGGTAACCGAAAACCTGCTGTTAGCCATGGCGGAGAGCGCGGCGTTTCCCAGGGGCTGCGCGCATGCGCACCGTAGCGGTACACTGTAAAGAATTTACTCCCTGCTGGGAGTAAATGGCATGGCCTCTAGCGCCCCCATTGGGAGTTAATTATACTCCGTAGGGTAGGAGTAAACTTTTACTCCGCATCGGTCTAAGTTCCTGTGTGGTGCCTTGGGTGTCCATATCTTTATTTTTCACTCCGTGCCTGACGGAGTTACTGCGTGGTGCCTTGGGAGTATATATTTTCATTTTTTACTCCGTGCCTGACGAAGTTCCTGCGTGGTGCCTTGGGAGTTTATATTTTTATTTTTTACTCCGTGCCTGACGCAGCTTTTGGGCGGAATATTGAGTATTTCTATATCGCAATACTCCCTTATGGTCGGAGTTCCTGCGTGGTTCGTCGGGAGTATATTTTTGTTTGCATACTCCGTGTTTGGCGGAATTTTCAAGAGTCACATTGGGACTATACATATAAATTTTTGTACTCCGTGCAGGATAGAATTTTTGCTTAGTACGCCGGGACTATATTTGGTATGTTTGCTCTACTGTAACCATTTTTACTGCGTCCTGATCGTATATTGTGTTAAGCATCAGCACTATCTTTACATAATGGAATATTGATGATAGCACTTCCCTTCTGCGTTCCAGTGGTTTCTTCAAAGAGCGCAGGAAGGTATTCAAAGGGGTAATTGAGTTGTTATTTGGTTTATTCACAACACCATCCTGCGGTTGCAGATCAAGCAGATGCTCAAAAAATACAGGGAGTAAACAAGGACACAGAAAGCCACCGATAAACAGCACACAAGAAGGCAGAGCGCGGGCAACGTGAAAACAAGTGCATTCAAGTTTTAGGTGAAGTGGCCAAAAGAAAGCAGAACACACGACAGACATCAGCTGCAAGAGCCGCAGTAATAGTCAAAGACAGGGCAACACACGTTCTGCAAAATGCTTAATGCCAACGAAGGCTTCCAGAACAGCATCAGTTCGTGTGAATAATTTCACTACTAATCCAACTTAGGAGTAAACTAGAATGGGTGCTTCCTAACAAGAAATCCCACATTTTACATATTGCAAAGCCAGAGAGCACAGTTGACAGAGCCAAAGTGATAGGAGAAGGGAATGTCAAATATGTGTATTTTTCTATTATATTATCGCCGTTGCAAATAACTACAGGAAAAAAGTTTAAAAGCATTTAAAGGTTTCCAAACACTGAGCAAAATTTGCACTCTCACCAATGTTTTTTAAAAAGATCACTGCTCTAGAGCAGACGTGAAACTTGTACGAAATAAGCAGAGAAGGGTACTTGTACGTCAAGAATAGGGGTGTGCGGATATTGGAATGTTTGGAATATTCTTGAATATCGCATATCTAAATAACATTGCGTTTTATGCTGATAGGTTAATAATGCACTTTCTCAAAGTAAATTTTTGTACTAAGTAAGTTACTAGATGTACACTCTAAACCAAAACCGAGCGAATTGGGAGTAACTGCTGCCGTTCGTCTCCAGAACGTCCACTTAGTCCTCAAAGAGATCAACTGTAGGCCAGTGGTGCCGTGTGCAAACTGAGAGAGAGCAACAGTTGCACCACGAGGAGCAAGCGGTTGCACCCACGGAGGCTTTCCGCGAGTGCATGCAGCCGCCAAAGAACGGCCAACGGCCAGCATGCGCGTAAGCAAATAGCCCGCTGAAAAAAACATGCTCTTAGCAGTTTATTTTAGTGTAAACGGTCGTGAACACTGCGATGTAAAAGAAATGGTGCTGTTTATTTGTCATAATAACAAAAAATAAATAAAAATATCCAGCGAGAAATTTTCGCTCACGCCCACGTTGTATCAATACGCGGAGTGTCGGTTCTCTCGTCACATGTGCTGCAGCGACCAGCTAGGCCTCGCTGGCCCGCGACGATGTTGGTGCGCTGTGGATGTATTCTTGTTTTCGTACGTTTGGTGTTGTTGCTGCTATTCGTCATGCCGTCCTTAATCATTTATCAGAGTTGTGTTAACCGTGGTTCGTTGCTGGAATGAAGTGCTACGCCACGAATGCTACGAGCCGAATGGGACCTCGCCTGAAAGGTGCGTGTAAACAAAGCTTCGCTTGCCTCCTGTTATTTCACTTGCATGCTTTTCAGATGTCATGTTAACCGCACATTTTTTACCTGCATTCTCATCTTCGCAACGAAACGTGCGTGTTTAATCACAACTCGTGCTGTAGAGTATTCCTAATGCTGCCGTACAGGACAGCTTAACGGGTTGCTCGGGTCGGCATGACATGCGTAGCCTCGATGGGGGCCAAACGTTCGCCGAAGCTAGTGCAACTTGCAAGACACCCTTTCGCGGTACTAAATTGATACGCGTTGTCTATGTCGAAATATTGCAGCCTTCCGAAAAAGAAAACCAGAAGCGTGTACGTCGTATCCCTCTTTCTACTTCAAAGTCTCTTTATAACCGCTTATACAGGGACTTCGAAGTATACGAGCAATTTGGATACGATGCTGTTTCCTAGTGCATGTCTAGCTTTAAGTTTTGATCTGTTCTTGCTTTATTAATACTATATTTGTGTTTCTATATACTGTATTTCTTTATCAGATTATTTGTTTCTTTTTTTGTATTGTTGCGGTCTTGTTTTTCTTCCGGTATGTGTTTTGCATTATTTATTTTTTAGTGTTCATATTGCTGCTAATCCTTGTATTATTTATCGGTAACCTTCACCGAGGGTCCCGTTGCAGTCATTATACTTGGGGACCCTCGTCTGTATATTTTATGCCGTGTAATTAACTTGTTATGTCACAATAAAACTGGTTGATTGGTTAATTGAAGTTTAGTGCCAATAGCGCAGCTATCGTTCGTACCAGCGAGCTGGTAGTCCGAATTCTGAAGTTGGTTATGTATAATTTTGAAGTTGCACTCTTAATTGTTTATTAATTATGTAAATTTGTAGGATAACGTTCATGGCACGCAATCTTTAGTTATAAATAAGCGGGCGGACAAATGTGTTGCTGTAAAAGCTTGCAACGTTAGACTCTACAGCAAATTTCTTAAACTTCATAAGCACATCTAAATTATTCAATTTTCCCAGGTTCCCTGAAAGTGCTTTTACTGTGTCTGATTCGATATGATGTAGCAACAATTATTCGAACACTACTGCCGCAAGTAATCAGTATTTCCGGAATGATTTTTTCTGCAGAACACAAGGACTCCGGGTATTGCGCCATCCTAAAGATATTCTCACCATATGGAAGATGTAGGTGTATCCTCAGCATCACAATGAAGATACCGAACTTTCTTAACGCGGCTGGATAGCATCCGTTTGGGTACAGTACCACCCTGTTGGAATCCTTCACTCGTTGCCATCGTTTCTGCCTTCGCAATGCAGATTCCGTTGGACTGAGCATTCGACATTGACTTTTCACCAAAGATGCAGAAGGCATTTGACTCGATATGCCGCATGGTTGGTGTTAGCGGTGGTGTGCGGTCAACTCCACTAGTGCGTGTGGCGAGCACTCTGCATGGTGTAGTGAAAAAGAGTAATAAACTGTTCGTTTGTTTACATTTTGTCCATATCACTCGCTCGAGCAGCTCACATACAGTTCCTATCCCGCAAAAGCACGTTTGAGATAAATACTCGACCTTTTAAGAAAAACTGCATACAAGGCAAGAAGTCGCTGCTGAGGAACAAATGAACTGATAAGCAGTTTGATTTCAATGGAGTAGCTGCAAGCCCAACATTTAGTCCAGAGAAAGCAACTAACGGGTAACATTTAATCCGTGGGGAGCAATTGTGGAGACGAACATTTCATCCTCCAGAGAGTAACCGGAAGGACTAAATGTTCACGAAGAGATTAACTGCTAGGAGACTAACCGTTCGTCCCCTTCCCGTTGGTCCCCAAAGGGATCAATGGTTGTGGCAACACATTTAGTCCCTAAAAGGACTAACCCCTATGCCCCCGTTGATCCTTTTTGGCTTAGAGTGTATTACGGAAGAAGCATTTTTCTTTTGATATCCGATTCCCCCTTGGTGTCTCATTCGACCTACAGTACACCTTGGTGTGCCAGGAATCAGAAAGAAAGCTCAGCTGTCATCAGGTGCTCTGAAACAACTATCCCTGCTTCTTCTACACGAGAGGTACGCCGATAAAGTGCATATTTATACGGATGGGTCCTCGAACCTCCAGTGTTCGTCCGGAGCGGTGGTTGTCCCAGTGAAAGCTTCCACCATCAGTTTTAAGACAGACCACCCGACGACATCGACAGCTGCGGAACTTGCTGCTCTGCGTGCTGCCCTTTGTGTAGTAAATGAGGAAGCACCCCCACAATGGTCAATCTTTAGCGATTCAAAGGCGGCCTTACAGTCCTTGCTGGCAGCCCTGCGGCGCGGACCATACGAGCAACTGGTGTTGGAGATCAGATCTCTTCTCCATAAATCACATGAGAAGGGACAACCCGTGACGTTTCAGTGGCTCCCCAGTCACTGCGGCGTCGTTGGAAACGAATATGCTGACAAGGCCGCCAAGTCTGCACTTGATGGCACCAAAGTTGAGACCATACCTCTCTCAAGGTCCGACGCTGCCAGGCAACTTCGAGCGATTGCACAGGAGATTACACTCTCGCTGTGGAGTGCCTCAAGCAGCCAAACTCGGAACAGTCGACAACACCACCTGCTGTCTTTGTGGCATTTTCGATTGCCACCAAAACTCAGCCGAGCAGAAGTCACCCTGCTTTATCGTTTGTGGTTAGGAGTGGCTTTTACTAACTCTTATTCCTTTATGATCGGAATGGCCGACAGCCCTCTTTGTGACACCTGTCGTCGTGAAGAGACGCTACAACACATCATATGCGACTGTCCTCGCTATGACTTACAGAGGCAATCACTGGCGTCCGCTCTCGCTCACCTTGACCTGCGACGGATGTCGGTTGATGCCATTTTGGAATGTCGACCGCACAAGACATTGCAACTGAAGGTGACAAAGGCGCTGCTGCAGTTCTTAAAGACGACAGACTTGCACAAGCGACTGTAACAGCGATGTGTGATGTCGCGTGCCATGCAGCTGCCACTGACTGTGAGAATGTGCTATATGTTCGCCCACTTTCTCTCTCTCTTCCTCTTTCCTTTCACCTTTCAATCTCCCCTGTCCCCTTCCCCTCGTGCAGGGTAGCATACCAGTTGTCATACACTGGTTAACCTCCCTGCCTTTCCCTCTCTACTATTTCCTTCCTTCCTTCCTTGATATCCGATATTTATTCCAGATAAAAAATTTGATATTTTTACTCAATTTGTATTCGCCCCGCCACGGTGGTCTAGTGGATAGACTCAGCTGCTGATCCGAGGGTAGGGGGATCGAATCCCGGCCGCGGCGGCTGCATTTCAATGGAGGCGAACTGTTGAGGCCCGTGTGTTGTGCGATGTCAGTGCACGTTAAAGAACCCCAGGTGATCGAAATTTCCGGAGCCCTCCACTGCGGCGTCTCTCATAATCAGAACTGGTTTTGGGACGTTAAACCCCACAAAACAACAACAACTCGATTTGTATTTGTATTTGGAAAATTTGGTCTTCGCACACGCCTAATAAAAAATCTTTCAACATTTCACATACAATACGGACGTTTCATGTCCCATCTGCATAAACCAGAAGGCAAAGCAATAATGAAAATTTGGGAACAATAATGGTCTACGTATAGCTATAAGGGGTGTTTCAGAAGTGTGCCCAAAAACGTTTTGAGCACAGATAACGATCTGCAAAATCTTTGCGGTCTTCCTTCATGGCGGCACGCACCGTGTAAAGGGCGTTAAATGGTTAACGGCAATTAACATTATTAGAACGATTAAAGCTCAGACAATAACAGCCAGACACTCAACCCTAATGGAAAGATGCATGTTACTTATACGGGAATTCGATATCCGTTGTAGTATTTGTAAAAGGGCGCCCTTTTACAATTGCTGCTGCGCGACGAAATCCGGCTAATTTCTCTCAGGAAACCTAAATTGAATGGCCAAAAAAGCGCTGTTGTCTGTAATTTCCGTGGTCCTCTGTGCGACATAGCTGCTCCCTTTCGTTGCCGCGCAACACTGAACAAGTGTCATTGTAAAGCGGCCGTTCTGGAAAGCGTGATCAGGCGTAGCAAAGAAACAATAAATATTAGCGCTTGATAACACTTGCCTATCCTCGCTTGCCGGCAATGGGAGCAAAACGTCACACTGGGCACATCCAATCGTAGCTGCAACTGCGCTGTTACACCATTCAGTTTTTGTTTCCTGAGTGAAAATAATCAGGGCCCGTATTCACAAAAACAACTTACGACAAAAATGCTCGTAAGAGAAAATTTCAGCCAATCCTGATGCTGGACATATCATTACAGAAGCCCGCTGACCAATGGCAAAAAGCACATATGAAAGAGAAGTTTTGTGAATTTTTATCGATATGCAGAAATTAGCAGCATCGGCCTTTAGCAATTAGGTTGGGCGCGAACTCCCAGTATAAGTACATAAACTCCATTTTCAATTAGGCTTCAACGCGTGGCTTTTCAGGTTACAAAGTTATGTCAGAGTTAAGCGCGGGCCGTATTAGACACGGACTGGACACACACACGGAGTAACACACACACGGAGTAACACACACACGTGTGTGTGTGTTACTCTCCTGCCCAGTCCGCGTCTAATAAGTTCGCGTCTAATAAGTCCGCGTCTAATAAGGCCAGAGATCTACCTTAGCTAGTTGTAAAGTTAGTTAATCCTGTTATACTACTCGATTTCACTCTTACCATATTACAGTGAGCGCTGCCGTGAAAGAAGCAATTCCGCAAGAACTGCGCAGATATCCGGTGTTCTGTGTATATAAGATCTTCGCACATGTTTTCTCAAGACGTCTTATACAATCACATAGATACGATGAATACAGGGCAAAGGTAACTCGACTCGCAGCTGATAGCTGTTGCGTTCTGAGTTGCCGTTGCGTTGTATGACTGCTTATTCGTATGTACAGAAATCACAAGGTAAAATTATGCCGACATTTGTATACGTTTTTTGGCAACTTCACTTGCATTCGTGTGTAACTGTATTTGCACAAAACGACGACCTTTTTGTTGACTCTCTAATCGTCTTTGTATATTTCGACTGGGCGGTAAACTTTCTGCGCTCACAGTGGAAATAGTTCCAGGGCACAGTCATTAAGACTGAGTTAGAGAACTTTGTCAAAAAAAAAGAAAAGCAGATATGGTAAAAAACAAGCTATCATATACGGACTGTCTCAGTGATACAGAAGTTTGACTAGCACATGCAAGAAGGAACACCAGCACCATCCGCGCCACTAAAGTATTGGCGCTTAAGTCCTTCAGCGAGCCCAGGAAAACGATTTTCAGAAAGATAGCCTCACTGATCGCATTAGTCGCCACACAACTCAAGTACAATGTAAGGATATACAGGGTGCTTCAGTGGACACTTGCAAAATTTCTTAAAAATAGGCTGTTCGAAAACAAAGGCAAACCTCTTCAGAAAGAAACTGTTCGCTGAGGTAAACGTCATGAAGTCTCAAAAAGTACTTATTAATTGGATAACGAAGTAATATTTACTAATTACATCATTAATTAAACTTTTCTGGTTAATACGAAAGACGAGTTTTAGCCACGGTGATGACGATGCCATATGAGCCTTTAAAACAAAGAAAAACGAATTGTATAACGCTCTGCAGCGCTAGAAAACCTGGGCTTCTTGCGGCACCAAAAGCGCGCATGAAGAACGCCAGAAGCGCCACCTGCGAATGCAACCTCTGCTGCTGACGTGTAGCAAAGATTGCGCCGGCCAATTCGAAGTACAATGTCCTCGGTGCTCTGGCATATACACCATTTTCATGCTCAAACAGGTTGTTAGTAAGAAACACTAAAATTCAGCAGGCAATTCGATTAATGTTAGACCACCCCTGCCACTTAGAAGAAAATAAAATTCTCGATTGCCGCCCACTTTCCCTTTTCAAACTAATCAATAAAACAAATATCATTATCATAATTCATTCATCATCTTTACTAAATACTAACCCAACACGTTTTGCGCAGCATAACAACTTCATTCTGCCCAAAGTAAGAACTAATTATGGCAAACAGACAGTTCACTTTGCGGCCATATCATATGGAATACATTGCCATTTCTAATAAAAATTCAAAAAACACATAAAATTTTGCTATGAATTGAAAAAGTTTTGTTATGCGACACTCACTCTTCTGCCTAACCGGTTTCTCCTCCCATGTCATTCTCTTTTCAGTCTTTTTTTTGTGTTTTTCTTTTCTTTATCATATTATGCTATTTAGATAGATATATATAAATATTTACAGTTTACATTTGCGATTGCTTATAGTTGATGCGAGCATCGTCATTTAATTCTATCTGTAGTTCATTTTTTTGTAACCTTGCTTCTATATTTCTGCCACTGTTGTTGCCAATCAAATACTTATGTTTACATTTCATAGGAGGTCCCATTTCAGTGTATACTACGGGACCTCCTTCTGTATATCCTTTTTTGTACATCTTTATATGAAATAATAAAACTTGATTTGATTTGATTTTTTTATTTGATTTGGTTGTTGTAGGGAATAACAACACCAGAGTACGTTTCTTAGAAGTATACATAGGATGGCGTTAGAGTTGGATACACCATACACCGGCTTTTACAAATGATGAATCTTGCTCACCGAAACAAGCTTGCAATAAGTGTGACCGGACTTATAGGGCCTTTATTAATAAACACCTGTCTTAGCAAGATCATGTTTTACTAGTTTGGAAGGGGAAAAAGAAAGGCGATAAGTGCGCCATTAGCCCTGGCTGAAAACACCAACACGTGAGGTGATCACTCATCGCACACTGAATGTTCGGGAGCTTAATAGTTTCATGTGTAGGTATTTCGACAATCAGAACGACTCAGGGGAATCAGGGGAGATTCGCCTATGATCAGCGCAAATTCATCACGCACATACGGAAACACTGACTACTACAACTGTTCCTGGCGCATCCAAAGCTACTCTTGTACTTCAGCCTGTGAGATGCGTAATAAAAATGAAGCTGTCATGCTATGCATTCCCTATCTAAATAAACCTCTCCTTGAGGCAACGTACTATTTCCATCAGCACAGTCTCGTAGTAGTAGTAGTAGTAGTAGTAGTAGTAAGTAGTAGTAGTAGTAAGATAATAATAACAAAATAATGTTACCCATGAATATCCCATGAAAGCAGCGCAAGAAAAATTTTTATTATGGCAAATCTATGTCGTCTGTCAAATCCCGTTCTCTGCGACATCAGCAAAGAGGTCAGTGCATAAGTGAATGGGTGCGGGAGTATTGCAACCGGGCTGGTAAAATGCGAGTAGATGTTTCCTGTCTTACTTTGCCTGGTGGTGGATATGAACCGCCCGCCGTTATCTCAGGAAGAAAAATGCGAAGTCACTACCCTTGCAAACAAAAGTGAAATTTCGTTAAAAGTAGTGATGATTGCACAAGCGAAAATAGGATTTGAAAAATCTTCCCCTTTCGGTATTAACGCATCGCTACCATCTGAAGTGCCTTGAGTGTTCGGTGTCGTCCTCTCATTTGCCCCTCACAGCTGAAGCATTCTTCAAGTTTTTTTTTTCTTATTCCAATACGAAAACGTAGGAAAGAAGGAAAACATTACCAGCCAGCTGTCCTAACATCATGATATTGATATTGAAAAAAGTACAACAACACAAACAAAAGCGAGAATAAAAGAAGAGAAACGGACAACGGAAATAATCAAGACCGTCGTGTACAGATATCATCTCTCGCTTACAAAAGATAGTACCTCTAAGGGCCGGGTTCCACAGATTGCCAAGGATGCATTCCGTACAATATCCTCGGCCGCAGCGTTCACTGACATTGGTGGGGGTCTCACGAACTTTCAGGCATTTGATTATTTGCTTTACGTATCTCATTGGGAGAGAATCGATGGAAAGCTGTGAAAACTTAAAAAAAAGGAAATATGGGCAGCTTGCACTATACTACGTTTCATACGTCAGGTACGACGTTGCGAAGGCCACGCAAGCAGTTCGCAAAAAAAGAAAAATAAAAGGAGTGGGTGTATCGCTCCAACCAGCACACGACGAACTTAGAACATTAACGCTCACATTTCGATTGCTTCCCTAGCAATGCTAGCGTTTTCTGTCAAGCTGATGACAATTGTGTTAGGCTTTAATGTTTCCACGAAGCATTTATCGTTTCTCGCACACCGCAAGCAACGCACTACCTTTTTGCCGCGGAAGCACGGCGCAAGCAAGCACACTAGCTTTGAAAGCGTTGTACCTGACGTATGAAACGGATTACAGGGTCGCAAGGCTACGTCACAGTGGAGCTAGTGGCCTTCCCTTCCTCACTTTCACTTCCATTTCCCACCTCCTTGCTATACCATACTATTTACGAGTATGCTACGCCTCAGCCTCTTCCCTCTTCATTTTCATTTCCCGCTCTCACACCACTCCTCTTCCCCCTCACCTCTCGTTTCCACCCCCAGTATGCTATGCCACTGGTGGTCCTTCCCCTTCTGGTCACCCTCACTTCCGCTCCGCACCCTTGATATGACGCACTGTAAATGGGCACGCTATGGCCTCTCCCCTCCTCATTTCCCCTTCCTCACCCTCACATCCCTCCTCCGCACTATCAATTTCCTTTTCGGTCCCCTAGCTATTCTACACTCAAAGGCTATGCTGTACTTTGTTGTTGTTTTCTTCAAGTCTGGCACATACCCACCCTGGGGGATTGGCTGTGCTTTACTTTCTACGCTTCTTCTTTTTCCCCCCCTCTTTGACAACGTGCCGAGCTGTCGCATTATATTGATTTAAAAATGAGTTAGTCTCTCTCGTGAAGTAACGCTACCAGATATGAGTCAAATACAATTATAAGTATAAATTTTTGCCCTTGACCAGGGTTATGAAACCTGCGTTTGGTTTTTCGTACACTTGGAGATTTACAGCCTTCAGCGAGGATGGCGGAAGGGCCATTTTTTTCACGCCTTTCTAGTCCAAGTAAGAATACACGTTCTTTTTTCTTTGGTATAAGTACGCTCGTGTCCGCGAATCTATGAACGCTCTTCTCATTTTCACCACCTGTTCGAAGCTTCCTGACCAGAATTATTGGTTTAATAAAACGATGATTAGTTTTACATTGTTTGCGTCTAATTTTGCATGCGAGCTGTACGATAACGTTGAGTGTGTTATCATCTGTTTTTTTTATCTGCATGGTCCGTGCGGTGCTGCGCTCGTCGATTTAGCATTAAAAATGTAATTTTCTTTTGTTGAGTTCATGAGTTATTGCTCTCCATTTTTTAATCCCTGCAATGGCCATAAAAAATGGCTGAAAGTATTAATAAATGAAATGAATCACACGTTGAGGATAGTGCGCTGCCTTTGGTAAGCTGGAACGATGCGGCACGGCGAAGGTTCAATAATGAATTCTGCTAGCCATTATGCTCTTAAGAGAGTTTAGCTGACAAATATTATGGGCCAGTGTGCCAAGCGGCGGAGACGTCACTGCGAATGCGTAACAGGCTTAAGTGTTAGCGCATTTGCGTCTCGGCGCTGTTACGCCCGAGACATCGGAGACGGAGCGGCGCCACCAGAAACTCGTTAACGCAGGTACCGTTATAGAAAAACGAGTCGGAACGAGCCGAGTGCCGGTAACGATTTGCTCGTTACCTCAGGCCGGGGTGGCGAATGACCACCGAAAGGGGTCCTGCTGCGCCGTCGCATGGTCCGGCTGCGTACGGATCACCTCGACCATCTTCGAGGTTAAAGGGGCGGTCCACAACCTTGTTCCCCTTTGGACCCTCAACCTCTGATTGGAGGAGAAGCGTCAACTGGGTCCTCCTTAGAAGGCGTCACAGGACGACGCAAACTATTTAATCCACGGGAGCACCCCGGGATCGAGGATTGATTGAGATTTGGCAGAGATTCGGCCATCAGCTACCAACATGTTGTAAATAAATGTAAATATTCTCATCTCCCAAGCAACTCCTCGTACTCTTCCCTCCTGCCCCGTGGACTCCTGGCCTGAAGGCGACACGAGTCCACTACAAGCGTGGCAGCGGTGAGGTCACAACAGCGCGTATGACCACTCCCCTGCCCTCCGGGCGTTTTAGCAAACCTGACATGGCAGTCGCTAGCACATGTAGTGCTGTCCACTGTTAAAGGGAACATTCGAATTTACGCCTTTTCGCATTGCTGGCGCATTAACTGCAAGAGCCTGAGGAAGTAGTGTCTGTTGATGGTGCACATATGTGCCTAAGGATGTCAGAATTAGGGTAGATGGAGACAATTTTCTTGCGTAATTATGGACAGTCTCGACGGGCTTTTGCCGCCGCCATCGCTATTGCAATCGCCATCATGTCCGTATAAAGCACCTATTAATAGCAACCCCCGAGCATCGTACTTCCTGCCAGCGGATAAAAGCACGCGAGCAAGGGGGATGAAGGCGGTTGAAGCAGAGACCCAACGAGCCCCGTCCCATCTCCGACGCTCGGAGAACGCATGCGATAACATCAAACCGCTCGGGAGGCCTGCCTCGAAGCGGAGGGGAAACGCCCCGCCCGTCTTTAACGAGCATCAAAAGACGCGATAGGGTGGGAGTTGTCTCTCGAGCAACAACTGTGGACTTTGTGTGTGCCGTCGCCATCGCTTGCACGCGCGCTATCTCGACAGCCATCAGACGTGCAGCGTACTGCGTAGCAGCCCTTTGATCGCGGGCTCCGTTCCAGGCGCCTCTCATATATAGCAACGACGGTATCGTCCTCGCCACAGAGCGCTCACGCGAATGCCTCTGCGAGCGCCTGAAGGAACGTGCTCGCTTGATGCCGCTGTGGTGGGCCAAGTTTCTCGATGGTGCAAAGTGCACGCCGTTTTGCACGGTCGCGCGGTGTGAAGCGCAGGTCGGAAGACATAAAAAACAACGTGACTTAGCTCGCAGCTCTGCTGGGTCTTTGTCTCTGCCGCTCGCCTCTCACCGTCGCATGTTACTTTACTCACCTGCATGTATACTTAATAAGCTCACGTTCACGACAATTCAGATTGTCCTTAAAGATGCAACTCTTACTTCGTATATTATGCATTGCTATCACGCTCATTCCTTCGCCCTTCTTGCGAAGCTTTGACTGTTTTAAAGACGATAGTTTTTCTTGGGACCCATGAACGCAGAAATTTTGGTCTGTCTGTTTGTCTGTCTGTCACACGATTCAGCCACCCGGCCAAAGTTTAAGCACTTGCCTAACGCCCAGCCATCTTGAACTGGTAGCGGCGTTCATACTTGTGAACACTGTTGATCAAAAAGCAAATATTACGCATATCTGAGGCGCAACATCAATATGTAAGTATTAGGTAGTGTGTTCCTCTACAAGAAAATACATAGATACGTAATTCTAAAGACCGTATATAGTGTTTGTTAGGCTGCCCTAAAAATGCGACGCTTTGCTCGAAAAAAGGCCTCCGCCGACGATTTGGTGCTGCCACCTGGCAGTTGCCCAGGGATTCTGCACAAGCAGACGTTCCCCGACGGCGCTGCCAGATGGCGCC
>CM023483.1:127538047-127654561 GCA_013339685.2 Hyalomma asiaticum | reverse complement strand
TGAAATGAAACTGCAAATTCCCTGGTGCGTGCGGCGCAGTACTGTTTGCCCTCGTGTTCCCACAAGGGCCAAATTTTCGTTCACTAACTTATTTCACTAATTTTCCGGGCGCAATAGCATGAGCCGTCGTGTAAGGGCATTTTGTGGGTACTGTGCAAGTGCTTTCACAATGCGCTCTAGGGGAACCCACAAGGTCGTATGTTGGTGTAATCCACCCTGTATATATTGCTGAATAAAAATACGTATCATACAGCTGTTTTCATATGTGTTACACTCGAGGAGACATCTGTGTTACGCGTCCTTGACGCTGTATTCGAGCGACTAGCGCCACGATTCCATTACTCCGTACAATACAGAGACAGAGCACAGTTGATACGATTTCGAGACATTGCGGGAAATGTGGTCGCTATGATAAGACACTGTTTGTATTCACACGACATGCGCAAGTGACGGTTTCACTTCCTTGCTTTTCTTTTTCTTGTGCAGGTCATACCACCGGAAAGATTTTATGATCAATTCGTCGGTCCTATTCTCCAAAAGTGGGAGCCTGAAATTGTGGAGATGACCAAGCGTCTTTCGGCAAACACGATGAAGAAGTGAGGCGCTGTGACAGTAAACTGACACTGCGAAGGTCCTCTAGTGACATGCAGAGACATCTACTGCTTTCCTGTCAAGAGCATCGCTAGTGCCAAGGAGAGGGAATTGTGAGAGACGTGAGCTTCTCATATACCACGCCCACCACTCATACTACCTTCAAACGGACTTCATGTTCTCAGCGAGAGAGAGTAAAACATTTACTTACATTTAAAAGAGAACGTCGGCGAGCGTGTCAATTAACCTAATAGCGATAAAGGGCAACTCCGGCGATCTTTCATTGTCCACTAATCTCAACCAAATTTTCAGTAGATGATCTCGGTACTGTAATAATGTATGCCAAGCAAAGCGGTTGCAAGCCGTTTAGCTATCCTGAAATGAATTTTAAAAGTTTTTAGCGGATTCCTACGCTCGCCACGCTGTTTTTTTGACGTCATTACCTGCAACGCTGCTTACCCGAGCAGGCGGGCCGTTTAGAGCAAAAGCGGCCATGGTTCAGCGCTAAAATAATCACTGTCGAGTTCACATGAGCTCGACACTTCTTTGGATCACATCGCCGCTTTCATTTTTTTTTTCGGCACCAGCTTCGCCCGCTTCATATTTCTTATGGCGGGGAGTCTGTGACGTCATCGCATACGCTGCGTGAAGCATCCACCCGTTTCGGTTTCGGTTGAACACACCGTTCATTCGGTTATTAAAATCATTGCTGCGTTTCAGAGCAAATTGACTAACCCTGGCTGCTCCAGGGCTGTCAGTACTATGGAAAACAGCAATATAAGATGAATGGAAAAGGCACCGGAGTTCCCCTTAACGAATTCGTGTCGCAGAAGAACCGGAGTCAGCGGCGGAAATAATAACAGCGCCACCAATACAGTGGAGGCGTTGGACCGTGCAGGTTGCTTGCCTTGAGAGAGACAGAGGAGGCGGTTTTGCCAGGGTCCCTCAATACTCCTTTCTGGTCATGAAACTACGAGCCGAAGTTTGATATAGGGACAAAAACGGCCGCCAGAGGCGCCACCGTGAGCAGAAGGGCATTTGTCAGCCGCGCTTGGAAGGACTGTTGCGCGTTCGCGTGAGTGTTTGCCATGAAAAACATTTCGCCAGATTCTTGCAGTTCATTGTGTCGGCTAACTGGTTATTGCAGTGATTACCCTCGCCCAAATAATACTAAATGGACGTTCTTTAGTGGGTCAAATAATTGATTGCGGCCAATGATTTGACGGAGGCGGTCCGTCAGGTGACGCAGTTTTGTCAGCGTTCGCGCCTATACCAGTTTTTCTTAACACTTGTGCTGTTGCTTTTCGGGCTTGAATTACTCAGAAAACCGTGACTAGGACTAGCTGGGCGACAAATCATCATAGCTTAGTCTAGAAATTACGGTGCACTCGACCGTGCACTAGCCGCCCACAGCATTCATCTCCTGCTGTTATGGCTTACTCTGGCGCATCACGATGCTGCCAATGGGAATTTCGCATATTGATTGAACAAGGAAGCCTGTATATGAGGCTATCCTGGCATTACAGCTGTGTCCTACTGTTGCTCGATATTAGCGATATGCGCGGTGTCCATTTGGATGGTTTTGGTCTTCCGCAACCAAATCTCATAACTCTTAAGGAGTTAGAGCCTGCATTACGTCTTCTTTTTATTTCATTCTCTTATGTCGTCGCAGTAACTGTCACCTGAAAGCATCGTCCGAGTCCTACAAAAATACCAGCGTAAATAGAAATAAACTCGTGTATCACTATTCAAGCTACACTGTTCCTTGCACGTCTCTAGTCTCGCTTCTACACGTCCTTTTTAAATCCAACTATTGCTTTCCATGTGTGAAATATTTCTGCCTATCAGATCGTCAATAATTGCTGATTATAACGAAGGTGGTAGTGGAGTGCAACTAAAATATTGACTCATTAATGTGAACTATAATGCGTAGTACATGCCTCAATAATCAGCGTATTCGCGTCAATGAAAAATGCGACCGCCACGTCCGCAATCGAACCAGCATCTTTTCGGTCAGCAGCCAAGTGTTTAACAGATAGCGGATTCGCATAGGCGTTTACGTAGCATTGCATGGCATTTTGAATTGGGCTATATATGCAATGTCTCGTATAAGTGTGAGTGGTATTATTGGCGCTGTATCCAGTTTGAGGTGGTAATTACTTGCGATTATTGATACAAATGACCATGAGCACTAGCATATGTTGCAATTAAAAACTTCGTTTTTTAGACTGGCAGGTGCGGTGGAAGAAAGAAGAAAAAGGAATTTAGAATTACTTCACTGCTTTTGCCTACTTGTCGCTGGACATCGTGGAAGAGTGGCAGCACGAAAGAGTGTGTTCCATTCGCGCGCTAAAAAGTTCGAACAGCGCGTGATAAACAAGTGCACTATTTCAGCCGTAGTGCAGACAAAATATGTTGCGCAGCCGACACGGGCGGACGAAGTGACGTCGTCCATGGTGTTGTTTTCTACAAAGTTCGTACAGTCATGATCATGCTATTCTTTCCGCGGTGCACTCTTTTATGTGTTCTTCAACAATTTGCAGAAGGCACAGAAGTTGGTCAGGGTGGCACCTCCAAATTGTGCCTTCGCTCTTTGCAACTCCGATGCCAAACAAACGGCTACCTCTGTTGGCATACTGCGTCGGCACAGCCACTGCGATTCGCAGTTCGTAGTGCATCTGTAAATAGTGACAGAGGAAAAAATCTTATACTGGTAGTGGTACCACATTTTGCCTGCGTATTGAGCAAGTAGCTGCATGTGCGAGACTTACCGTGAATCTGTTCGTCGGCTGCATTGTCGACATGCGCAGCTGCGACTGTCAGAATTTCGGTTGCCGGGCGTTCTAAGGAATGTTCTAGCGGCCTTTTAAAAGGCAGTTGAGCACCGTGTTTGGGCACTTGAACGCTCTTTTGGCTTCGTTAAGCAGGAACGCAAACCTTCGAAAATTCTTCGGACGGCGTCTTCTACCAATTTGTGGCGATCGCGAGGCATTAGGGAGTTATAGCTATAGCTGCTCAGCGGGCCAGGGGGCCCAGCGATGGAGCGGAGGGGACAGCGGAGAGCATGATGAAAAGAAGAGTTATAGTTGAGCGACGCCCCGCTTGTTTCAGCGGAACTTACTGCTGCTCCACCTGTTGAACAATGTTGGAATTACTGTCGATCGAGCAGAGGTCTTACCTGTCGAATAACATTAAAGTTGCTGCGAAAAGGATATCGCAAAAGTCATTTTTCATTAGATCACAGGTGTTATGTGGAAACACATCTTCGTTTTCGCTACGTGACATGACGACATGCCGCCGCCGCTTGTTCGGGGCTGCCATCTTGCAGAACTTTCACTTTTCACTTTCACTTTATTTCCTTAAAGGCCCGTTTGGGGGCATTACATAAGGGGTGGGTGTACAGGAAGTTTGCATAACACATGACCATTCAGGATGAGAAGTGCACTTTTACAGCAGCGATGAAAGCGTCTGGGTTGATGATGGCAACGATGGTGTAGGGAAGGCCGTTCCAGTCCACAATGGTGCGTGGGAAAAAGAAGACTAGAAAGTGAGAGTACGGGTTCGAGGACGAGCAACACTTAAGCCATGACCTGTACGAAGAGATATGCGAGCAGGCGGTGAGATGTACGGTGGCTGATGGAGTGAACTGTGGTACATTTTATGAAACAGGGCTAGGCTGGCAGTGCGACGGCGACAGGAAAGGGTGGGCAAGTCAGTTCCCGCCTTTAATGAGGATACACTTACGTTATACGAATATGATGAGTGAATGAACCTGATGGCGCGGTTTCTGCACCATTTCCAATGCGTCTATGAGATAAGATTGATGAGGATTCCAGATTGCGGACGCATACTCAAGCTTTGGACGAATTAAAGACTTGTAGGCGATGAGTTTAACGTGAGGAGGAGAGCTTCGTAAATGACGCCTGAGAAAGCCTAGGGTTCTGTTAGTGGATGAGATGATGTTGGACACATGCGGAAACCAATTCAGATCTTTGGAGATAGTTACACCGAGATACTTGAAAGTACTAACAGACTCAACTCGAGTGCTAGAAATTTGTACGGATAAAGGAGAGGGTTACGCGAACGGGTGAAGGACATAACTTTACATTTACTGGGATTTAGAACCATGAGCCAGCGATCGCACCAGTTCAGGATTTTAGATAAACTGCTCTGCAGCACAGCCTGGTCGGAGGAATTTCTTACTGACTGGTAAATAACGCAATCATCTGCGAACATTCGAACAGAGGAAGTAACTTCTAGTGGCAGATCATTTATATATATCAGGAACAATAGGGGGCCCAGCACAGAGCCCTGGGGGACGCCAGAGGATACGGGGACAGGGTTAGAAGCTGTGTTATTGATGCGCACACACTGAGACCGGTTAGTAAGGAATTCTTTAATCCATTGTATGACATCTGGATGCAAGCCTAAATGGGAAAGTTTTAACAGGCGTTGATGGGTACCTTGTCGAAGGCTTTAGCGTAGTCAAGGGATATAGCGTCCACCTATATGTTAGAGTCCAGAACGCTCGCACGCTGGCCCGCTGCGTACGCTCCGCTGAAGAGACGAAATGAGCGGGCGAGCGGCTCGCTCCGTAAATTCGCTGGCTGTCCCAGCGTGCCGCGCATGCGCAGTTGGCGTCTCCGCTCGTTCGCTGGGCCCGCTGGCCCGCTGAGCCGCTTAGCTATTACTCTCTATTGACACAACGCTCCCATTCACTGTGCGCACATACGTACGAATGATGCCTTAGGGGTAGAAATTTTTTTTCACATTTTTCCACACACCGCGAACGTACTTGGAGTCGAACGAAAACCCGGCTGTCTCTTGTCGCTGATGGTGGTCACGGTGGGTAATGGTGATGGCCAGCGGTAGGATCTCGAATAGGGTGGAAATCGCCTGTACTTCTTTGTAGTGTTTGTTAGTGTTTTTGTTAGTGTTTGTTAGTGTAGTGTTCGTTGTTAGTGTTTTTGTTAGTGTTTGTTAGTGTTGTTAGTGTTTTTAGGGTAGGTATATACGTTTCCCTTATTTGCTCAACTCGAAACGAACAGATAAATAATTACTGAGGATGTTTTCGGAATCATGGTATCAACCAATACTAATGCTGCCTTGAGTAACGTACTCGGTGCACGCAGTGACGTCATTTGTCGAAAGACGAGGAGGCGGTTTCCAGCTCTGTTTGAAATGAAACTGCAAATTCCCTGGTGCGTGCGGCGCAGTACTGTTGCCCTCGTGTTCCCACAAGGGCCAAATTTTCGTTCACTAACTTATTTCACTAATTTTCCGGGCGCAATAGCATGAGCCGTCGTGTAAGGGCATTTTGTGGGTACTGTGCAAGTGCTTTCACAATGCGCTCTAGGGGAACCCACAAGGTCGTATGTTGGTGTAATCCACCCTGTATATATTGCTGAATAAAAATACGTATCATACAGCTGTTTTCATATGTGTTACACTCGAGGAGACATCTGTGTTACGCGTCCTTGACGCTGTATTCGAGCGACTAGCGCCACGATTCTATTACTCCGTACAATATAGAGACAGAGCACAGTTGATACGATTTCGAGACATTGCGGGAAATGTGGTCGCTATGATAAGACACTGTTTGTATTCACACTACATGCGCAAGTGACGGTTTCACTTCCTTGCTTTTCTTTTTTTCTTGTGCAGGTCATACCACCGGAAAGATTTTATGATCAATTCGTCGGTCCTATTCTCCAAAAGTGGGAGCCTGAAATTGTGGAGATGACCAAGCGTCTTTCGGCAAACACGATGAAGAAGTGAGGCGCTGTGACAGTAAACTGACACGGCGAAGGTCCTCTAGTGACATGCAGAGACATCTACTGCTTTCCTGTCAAGAGCATCGCTAGTGCCAAGGAGAGGGAATTGTGAGAGACGTGAGCTTCTCATATACCACGCCCACCACTCATACTACCTTCAAACGGACTTGATGTTCTCAGCGAGAGAGAGTAAAACATTTACTTGCATTTAAAAGAGAACGTCGGCGAGCATGTCAGTTAACCTAATAGCGATAAAGGGCAACTCCGGCGATCTTTCACTGTCCACTAATCTCAACCAAATTTTCAGTAGATGATCTCGGTACTGTAATAATGTATGCCAAGCAAAGCGGTTGCAAGCCGTTTAGCTATCCTGAAAATGAATTTTAAAAGTTTTTAGCGGATTCCTACGCTCGCCACGCTGTTTTTTTGACGTCATTACCTGCAACGCTGCTTACCCGAGCAGGCGGGCCGTTTAGAGCAAAAGCGGCCATGGTTCAGCGCTAAAATAATCACTGTCGAGTTCACATGAGCTCGACACTTCTTTGGATGACATAGCCGCTTTCATTTTTTTTTTCGGCACCAGCTTCGCCCGCTTCATATTTCTTATGGCGGGGAGGCTGTGACGTCATCGCATACGCTGCGTGAAGCATCCACCCGTTCGGTTTCGGTTTGAACACACCGTTCATTCGGTTATTAAAATCATTGCTGCGTTTCAGAGCAAATTGACTAACCCTGGCTGCTCCAGGGCTGTCAGTACTATGGAAAACAGCAATATAAGAAGATGATGGGAAAGGCACCGGAGTTCCCGTTAACCAATTCGTGTCGCAGAAGAACCGGTGTCAGCGGCGGAAAAAATAACAGCGCCACCAATGCAGTGGAGGCGTTGGACAGCGCAGGTTGCTTGCCTTGAGAGAGACAGAGTAGGCGGTTTTGCCAGGGTCCCTCAATACTTCTTTCTGGTCATGAAACTACGAGCCGAAGTTTCATATAGGGACAAAAACGGCCGCCAGAGGCGCCACCGTGAGCAGAAGGGCATTGGTCAGCCGCGCTTGGAAGGACTGTTGCGCGTTCGCGTGAGTGTTTGCCATGAAAAACATTTCGCCAGATTCTTGCAGTTCATTGTGTCGGCTAACTGGTTATTGCAGTGATTACCCTCGCCAAATAATACTAAATGGACGTTCTTTAGTGGGTCAGATAATTGATTGCGGCCAATGATTTGACGGAGGTGGTCCGTCAGGTGACGCAGTTTCGTCTGCGTTCGCGCCTATACCAGCTTTTCTTAACACTTGTGCTGTTGCTTTTCGGGCTTGAATTACTCAGAAAACCGTGACTAGGACTAGCTGGGCGACAAATCATCATAGCTTAGTCTAGAAATTACGGTGCACTCGACCGTGCACTAGCCGCCCACAGCATTCATCTCCTGCTGTTATGGCTTACTCTGGCGCATCACGATGCTGCCAATGGGAATTTCGCATATTGATTGAACAAGGAAGCCTGTATATGAGGCTATCCTGGCATTACAGCTGTGACCTACTGTTGCTCGATATTAGCGATATTCGCGGTGTCCATTTGGATGGTTTTGGTCTTCCGCAACCAAATCGCATTACGTCTTCTTTTTATTTCATTCTCTTATGTCGTCGCAGTAACTGTCACCTGAAAGCATCGTCCGAGTCCTACAAAAATACCAGCGTAAACAGAAATGAACTCGTGTATCACTACTATTCAAGCTACACTGTTCCTTGCACGTCTCTAGTTTCGCTTCTACACGTCCTTTTTAAATCCAACTATTGCTTTCCATGTGTGAAATATTTCTGCCTATCAGATCGTCAATAATTGCTGATTATGACGAAGGTGGTAGTGGAGTGCAACTAAAATATTGACTCATTAATGTGAACTATAATGCGTAGTACATGCCTCAATATCAGCATATTCGCGTCAATGAAAAATGCGACCGCCACGTCCGCAATCGAACCAGCATCTTTTCGGTCAGCAGCCAAGTGTTTAACAGATAGCGGATTCGCATAGGCGTTTACGTAGCATTGCATGGCATTTTGAATTGGGCTATATATGCAATGTCTCGTATAAGTGTGAGTGGTATTATTGGCGCTGTATCCAGTTTGAGGTGGTAATTACTTGCGATTATTGATACAAATGACCATGAGCACTAGCATATGTTGCAATTAAAAACTTCGTTTTTTAGACTGGCAGGTGCGGTGGAAGAAAGAAGAAAAAGGAATTTAGAATTACTTCACTGCTTTTGCCTACTTGTCGCTGGACATCGTGGAAGAGTGGCAGCACGAAAGAGTGTGTTCCATTCGCGCGCTAAAAAGTTCGAACAGCGCGTGATAAACAAGTGCACTATTTCAGCCGTAGTGCAGACAAAATATGTTGCGCCCCCCATTGGGAGTTATACTCCGCAAGGTAGGAGTAAACTTTTACTCCGCATCGGTCTAAGTTCCTGCGTGGTGCCTTAGGTGTCTATATTTTTATTTTTCACTCCGTGCCTGACGGAGTTACTGCGTGGTGCCTTGGGAGTATATATTTTCATTTTTTACTCCATACCTGACGAAGTTCCTGCATGGTGCCTTGGGAGTATATATTTTTATTTTTTACTCCGTGCCTGACGGAGCTTTTGGGCGAAACATTGGGAGTATTTCTATATCGTAATACTCCCTTGTGGTCGGAGTTTCTGCGTGGTTCGTCGGGAGTATATTTTTGTTTGCATACTCCATGTTTGGCGGAGTTTTCAAGAGTCACATTGGGAGTATACAGATAAACTTTTGTACTGCGTGCCGGATAGAATTTTTGCTTAGTACGCCGGGACTATATTTGGTATGTTTTCTCTATTTTAGCCACTATTTGCTGCGTCCTGATCGTATATTCTGTTAGCCATCAGCACTGTCTTTACATAATGGAATAATCATGACAGCACCTCCATTCTGCGTTCCAGTGGTTTCTTGGAAAACCGCTAGAAAGTATTCAAAAGGGCAATTGAGTTGTTATTTGGTTTATTCACGACACACACCAGTCTGCGGTTTCAGATCAAGCAGATGTTCAAAAAATACAGGGAGTAAACAGGGACACAGAAAGCGACCGATAAACAGAACACGAGAAAGGCAGATCGCGGGACACGTGAAAACAAGTGCATTCAAGTAGTAGGTGCAGTGGGCAAAAGAAAGCAGAACACGCGACAGACATGAGCTGCAAGAGCCGCAGTAATAGTCAAACACAGGACAACGCACGTTCTGCAAAATGCTAAATGCGAACGAAGGTTTCCAGAACAGCATAAGTTCGTGTGCATAATTTCATTACTAATCCATCTTAGGAGTGAACTAGAATGGGTACTTCCTAACAATAAATCCCACATTTGACATATTGCAAAGCCAGGGCGCACAGTTGACTGAGCCAAAGTGATAGGAGAAGGAAATGTCAAATATGTGTATTTTTCCATTATATTATCGCCGTTGCAAATAACTACAGAAAAAAATTTAAAAGCATTTAAAGGTTTTCACACACTGAGCAAAATTTGCACGCTCATCAGTGTAAAAAGATCACTGCTCTAGAGCAGACGTGAAACTTGTACGAAATAAGCAGCGAAGGGTACTTGTACATCAAGAATAGGGGTGTGTGGATATTGGAATGTTTGGAATATTCTTAAATATCGCATATCTAAATAACATTGCATTTTATGCTGATAGGTTAATAATGCACTTTCTCAAAGCAAATTTTTTACTAAGTAAGTTACTACAGTAGAACCCCGCCGATACGTTTTTCACGGGACCGCAGAAAGTAAACTTAAGAGCCGGGAAACGTAAGAGCCGAGCACCGGGAAAATTGGAAAAATGAGAGAAGTGGTGATCGGCACTCAATTTTATTTCAGTACTAACGCCTTCAGTGCACGCATCGGCACACTCGGCTATGATTTCGTCGACAGAGAAAACCTCGGAGGTGACAACGGCATCATCGATGGAAACGTAATCACTGTACGCGATTCCGTCACAAACAGCTTGCACAGCTGTGCCATAATTTTGCTGGCGGAAGCCGGAACCGTAATGGGCTTCGCCCATAGTGCAGCTAACACAGTCAAGCCAAGCCAAGCTACGTGAAAAGTCAATATTGCCGTCGGGAGTGGCCGCTTGGAGTGTCGATTGGCAACGTAACATACGCGAATGTTCCCACACTGCAACGTAACAGCGGGGTCCCTAATGCATTGAATCCTATGGGAGCTATGCCGAGACTGGCCCAACAGCCAGGAAAACTCAGAAGCCGGGGACGTAACAGCGGGGTTCTACTGTATTACGGAAGAAGCATTTTTCGTTTGATATCCGATATTTATTCCATATATAAAATTTGATATTTTTACTCGATTTGTATTCGGAAAATTTGGTCTTCACACACGCCTAGTAAAAATCTTTCAACATTTCACATACAATGCGGATGTTTCATGTCCGATCTGCATAAACCAGAAAGCAAGGCAATAATGAAAATTTGGGAAGAATAATGGTCTACGTATAGCTATAAAGGGTGTTTCAGAAAATGTGCCCTAAAGCGTTTTGAACACAGATAACCATCTGCAACATTTTTGCGGTCTTCCTTCATGGCAGCACACACCGTGTAAAGGGCGTTAAAATGTTAACGGGAAATTAACAATATTAGAATGATTAAACCTCAGACAATAACAGCCAGACACTCAAACCTAATGGAAAGACGCATGTTACTTATACGGGAATTCGATATGCGTTGTAGTATTTGTAAAGGGAGCCTTTTTAGAATTGCTGCTGTGCGATGAAATCCGGCTTATTTCTCTCAGCAAACCGAAATTGAATGGCCAAAAAGCGCTGTTGTCTGTAATTTCCGTGGTCCTCTGTGCGACATAGTTGCTGCCCTTTCGTTGCCGCGCAACAGTGAACAAGTGTCATTGTAAAGCGGCTGTTCTGGCAAGCGTGATCAGGCGTAGCAAAGAAACAATAAATATTAGCGCTTGATAACACTTGCCTATCCTCGCTCGCCAGCAATGGGAGGAAACATAGTGTACGTCACACTGGGCACACCCAATTGTAGCTGCAACTGCGCTGTTACACCATTCAGTTTTCGTCTCCTGAGTGAAAATAATCAGATTTTTATCGATATCCAGAAATTACCAGCATCGGCCTTTAACAATTATGTTGGGCGCGAACTACCAGTATAAGTACATAAACACCACTTTCAATTAGGCTTGACGTGTGGCTTTTCAGGTTATAGTCTGAGTTAAGCGCGGAACTTATTAGACGTGGGCTGGACAGGAGAATAACACACACACGAGCGCTCGTGTGTGTGTTACTCTCCTGTCCAGTCCGCGTCTAAGATGTTCCGCGCTTAACTCTGACATGTTGCACCAACAAGGCCAGAAATCTACCTTAGCTAGTTATAAAGTTAGTCAATCCTGTTATACTATTCGATTTCACTTTTACCATATTACAGTGAGCGCTGCCGTGAAAGAAGCAATCCCGCAAGAACTGCGCACATATCCGGTGTTCTGTGTATATAAGATCTTCGCACATGTTTTCTCAAGATGCCTTATATAATCACATAGATACGATGAATACAGGGCAAAGGTAACTCGACTTGCAGCCCATAGCCGTTGCGTTGTATGACTGCTTATTCTTATGTACAGAAATCACAAGATAAAATTATGTCGACATTTGTATACGTTTTTTTTGGCAACTTCACTTGCATTCGTGTGTAACTGTATTTGCACAAAACGACGACCTTTTTGTTGACTCTCAAATCGTCTTTGTATATGTCGACTGGGCGGTAAACTTTCTGCGCACACAGTGGAAATAGTTCCAGGGCACAGTCATTACGACTGGGTTAGAGAACTTTGTCCAAAAAAGGAAAAGCAGATATGTTAAAAAACAAGCTATCATATACGGACTGTCTCAGTGATACAGAAGTTTGACTAGCACATGCTAGAAGGAACACCAGCACCATCCGCGCCACTAAAGTATTGGCGCTTAATTCCTTCAGCGAGCCGAAAAAAGTGATTCTCAGAAAAACAGCCTCGCTGATCGCATTAGTCGCCCCACAACACAAGTACAATGTAAGGATATACAGGGTGTTTGAGTGAAAACTTGCAAAAGTTCTTTAAAATAGGCTATTCGAAAAAAAAAGCCTGTTCATAAAGAAACTTTTCGCTGAGGTAAACGTAATGAAGTCTAAAAAATGTACTTATTAATTGGATAACATAGTAATATTTACTAATTACATCACGAATTAAGCTTTTCTGATTAATACAAAGGACGAGTTTTATCCAATCCGCCGTGCTGACGATGCCATATGAGCCTTTAAAACAAAGAAAAACGAATTGTATAAAGCTCTGCACCCCTAGAAATCCTAGGCTTTTTGCGGCGCCAAAAGCGCGCATGAAGAACGCCAGAAGCCACCTGCGAATGCAACCTCTGCTGCTGACGTGTAGCAAAGATTGCGCCGGCCAATTCGAAATGTACGATGTCCTCGGTGCTCTGCATATACAGAAGCCTCCCTTATCTTTTGCTTATTTGCTCACTGCAAGACGCTACCATCACAGACTACGTAGCGACGACTTTGGAAAGCCCATGCATATCGAATCGACTAGCGCATGCATTGGAACACATCACCAGCGGATGTTGTGTGCAAACGCGGCTTCCGGAGCTCCGTTTGCAGCTAGTTCCATGAGGCAAAAAACGCTTGGGCCGCTGGGTCTCGGCGAATAATTCTTTCTTTGTTTTAGACTAAAAGCAAATAAGCATCGTCGGAGTCTTTCGGGTGCGAATTCCTCAATGGCAGGAACCTGAAAAGGCGGCTGATTAGAAATTGATTGTACGGTCTTAGTTATTTACCGTGCAAACTGCGTTTCTTACGATTACTCACGTCCCCCCAAACTTAGAGGTCGTTCCGTAAGAAAATAAGCTTTGTTTTTTCTCAGAAAGCCTATATTTGGAAACTTGGAATCGTTCTCTGAAACACCCAGCATATAGAGCACCACCGCTTCATATCGTGCGTTACTGCATTCGCGGAAAATTCTATTCACTGTCAGACAACGATAAGGTTCCGCTCATAGAAACAGTACTCACACAAATAATCTGCTCCCTCTCAATCATAAGGCGAGGGCACTTCACGTTTGTTTTTCTAAAGATAACTGCTTTATATCAAATACATTCATATCTGCAATCTTGGCTATGTATCGCGAGAAAGGCATCTTATGGCATTTTAACGGACATGTTGCAACACTCTTGAATAGCCGCTCATTTGTGCACCGTCCTGTTTTCCCAATGTAACATGCGCAGGACAACGGGATCAGAGTTATGAGGCAGGAATTGCACTCAGACAGATTGTTTTCCCTTGTGCTTCGTTTGACAACCACGCTTTACCTTCTTTGTGGGATCAGTGCTTCCTCTTCCTTTTTTTTCACAGATCGCCCTGTTTGCTAATAGTGCTACTAATACAATCTACACCTTTTCTCCAGCGGCTAATTTCCTCGCATTAAGGAAAACGTGGTTGTTGTTGGGGATAAGACCACTGGAGTACGTTTCGTAGAAGTATACATAGGATAGCGTTAGAGTTGGATACACCATACAGCGGCTTTTACAAACGATGAAGCTTGCTCACCGAAACAAGCTTGCAATAGGTGTGACCGGACTTATAGGCGCTTTATTAATAAACACCTGTCTTAGCAAGATCATGTTTTACTAGTTTGGAAGGGGTGAAAAGAAAGGCGATAAGTGCGCCATTAGCCCTGGCTGAACAACACCAACACGTGAGGTGATCACTCATCGCACACTGAATGTTCGGGAGCATAATAGTTTCATATGTAGGTATTTCGACAATCAGAACGACTCAGGGGAATCAGGGGAGATTCGCCTATAATCGGTGGAAGTTCATCACACACATACGGAAACACTGGCTACTACAACTGTTCCTGGCGCATCCAAATTGCTACTCCTGTACTTCAGCCTGTGAGATGCGTAATAAAATGAAGCTGTCATGCTATAAATTCACCAGGTTTCACACGATCTAAATGAAACATCCCATTGAGACAACGTACTATTTCTATCAGCACAGTGTTCGTAATAATAATAATAATAATAATAATAATAATAATAAGCTGACCCATGAACATCCCATGAAAGCAGCGCAAGAAAAATTTTTATTATGGCAAATCTATGTCGTCTGTCAAATCCCGTTCTCCTGCGACATCAGGCAAGGAGGTCAGTGCATAAGTGAATGGGTGCGGGAGTATTGCAACCAGGCTGGTAAAATGCGAGTAGATGTTTTCCTGTCTTACTTTGCCTTGGTGGTGGATATGAACCGCCCGCCGGTTATCTCAGGAAGAAAAATGCGAAGTCACTACCCTTGTTAACAAAAGTGACAATTTCGTTAAAATTAGTGATGATTGCACAAGCGAAAATAGGATTTGAAAAATCTTCCCCTTTCGGTATTAACGCATCGTTACCATCTGAAGTGCCTTGAGTGTTCGGTGTCGTCCTCTCATTTGCCTCCTCACAGCTGAAGCATTCTTCAAGTTGTTTTTTTCTTATTCCAATACGAAAACGTAGGAAAGAAGGAAACATTACAGCCAGCTGTCCTAACATCATGATATTGATATTGAAAAAAGTACAACAACACAAAAACAAAAGCGAGAATAAAAGAAGGAGAAACGGACAACGGAAATAATCAAGACCGTCGTGTACAGATATCATCTCTCGCTTACAAAAGATAGTACCTCTAAGGGCCGGGTTCCACAGATTGCCAAGGATGCATTCCGTACAAATATTCCTCGGCCGCAGCGTTCACCTGACATTGGTGGGGGTCTCATGAACTTTCAGGCATTTGATTATTTGCTTCATGTATCTCATTGGGAGAGAATCGATGGAAAGCTGTGGAAACTTTAAAAAAAGGAAATATGGGCAGCTTGCACTATACTACGTTTCATACGTCAGGTACGACGATGCGAAGGCCACGCAAGCAGTTCGCAAAAAAAGAAAAATAAAAGGAGAGGGTGTATCGCTCCAACCAGCACACGACGAACTTAGAACATTAACGCTCACATTTCGATTGCTTCCCTAGCAATGCTAGCGTTTTCTGTCAAGCTGATGACAATTGTGTTAGGCTTTAATGTTCCCGCGAAGCATTTATTCTTTCTCGCACACCGCAAGCAACGCACTACCTTTCGGCCGCGGAAGTACACGGCGCAAACAAGCACACTAGCTTTGAAAGCGTTGTACCTGATGTATCAGACGGATTACAGAAGGCTACGTCACAGTGGAGCTAGTGGCCTTCCCTTCCTCACTTTCGCTTCCATTTCCCACCTCCTTGCTATACCATACTATTTACGAGTATACTACGCCTCAGCCTCTTCCCTCTTCATTTTCATTTCCCGCTCTCACACCACTCCTCTTCCCCCTCACCTCTCGTTTCCACCCCCAGTATGCTATGCCACTGGTGGTCCTTCCCCTTCTGGTCACTCTCACTTCCGCTCCGCACATCCTTGATATGACGCACTGTAAATGGGCACGATATGGCCTCTCCCCTCCTCATTTCCCCCTTCCTCACCCTCACATCCCTCCTCCGCACTATCAATTTCCTTTTCGGTCCCCTAGCTATTCTACACTCAACAAGGCTATGCTGTGCTTTGTTGTTGTTGTTGTTGTTTCCTTCAAGTCTGGCACATACCCACCCTGGGGGATTGGCTGTGCTTTACTTTCTACGCTTCTTCTTTCCCCCCCTCTTTGACAACGTGCCGAGCTGTCGCATTATATTGATTTAAAAATGAGTTAGTCTCTCTCGTGAAGTAACGCTACCAGATATGAGTCAAATACAATTATAAGTAATAAATTTTTGCCCTTGACCAGGGTTATGAAACCTGCGTTGGTTTTTCGTACACTTGGAGATTTACAGCCTTCAGCGAGGATGGCGGAAGGGGCCATTTTTTTCACGCCTTTCTAGTCCAAGTTAAGAATACTCGTTCTTTTTTCTTTGGTATAAGTACGCTCGTGTCCGCGAATCTATGAACGCTCTTCTCATTTTCACCACCTGTTCGAAGCTTCCTGACCAGAATTATTGGTTTAATAAAACGATGATTAGTTTTACATTGTTTGCGTCTAATTTTGCATGCGAGCTGTACGATAACGTTGAGTGTGTTATCATCTGTTTTTTTTATCTGCATGGTCCGTGCGGTGCTGCGCTCGTCGATTTAGCATTAAAAATGTAATTTTCTTTTGTTGAGTTCATGAGTTATTGCTCTCCATTTTTTAATCCCTGCAATGGCCATAAAAATATGGCTGAAAGTATTAATAAATGAAATGAATCACACGTTGAGGATAGTGCGCTGCCTTTGGTAAGCTGGAACGATGCGGCACGGCGAAGGTTCAATAATGAATTCTGCTAGCCATTATGCTCTTAAGAGAGTTATAGCTGACAAATATTATGGGCCAGTGTGCCAAGCGGGCGGAGACGTCACTGCGAATGCGTAACAGGCTTAAGTGTTAGCGCATTTGCGTCTCGGCGCTGTTACGCCCGAGACATCGGAGACGGAGCGGCGCCACCAGAAACTCGTTAACGCAGGTACCGTTATAGAAAAACGAGTCGGAACGAGCCGAGTGCCGGTAACGATTTGCTCGTTACCTCAGGCCGGGGGTGGCGAATGACCACCGAAAGGGGTCCTGCTGCGCCGTCGCATGGTCCGGCTGCGTACGGATCACCTCGACCATCTTCGAGGTTAAAGGGGCGGTCCACAACCTTGTTCCCCTTTGGACCCTCAACCTCTGATTGGAGGAGAAGCGTCAACTCGGTCCTCCTTAGAAGGCGTCATAGGACGACGCAAACTATTTAATCCACGGGAGCACCCCGGGATCGAGGATTGATTGAGATTTGGCAGAGATTCGGCCATCAGCTACCAACATGTTGTAAATAAATGTAAATATTCTCATCTCCCAAGCAACTCCTCGTACTCTTCCCTCCTGCCCCGTGGACTCCTGGCCTGAAGGCGACACGAGTCCACTACAAGCGGTGGCAGCGGTGAGGTCACAACAGCGCGTATGACCACTCCCCTGCCCTCCGGGCGTTTTAGCAAACCTGACATGGCAGTCGCTAGCACATGTAGTGCTGTCCACTGTTAAAGGGAACATTCGAATTTACGCCTTTCGCATTGCTGGCGCATTAACTGCAAGAGCCTGAGGAAGTAGTGTCTGTTGATGGTGCATATATGTGCCTAAGGATGTCAGAATTAGGGTAGATGGAGACAATTTTCTTGCGTAATTATGGACAGTCTCGACGGGCCTTTTGCCGCCGCCATCGCTATTGCAATCGCCATCATGTCCCGTATAAAGCACCTATTAATAGCAACCCCCGAGCATCGTACTTCCTGCCAGCGGATAAAAGCACGCGAGCAAGGGGGATGAAGGCGGTTGAAGCAGAGACCCAACGAGCCCCGTCCCATCTCCGACGCTCGGAGAATGCATGCGATAACATCAAACCGCTCGGGAGGCCTGCCTCGAAGCGGAGGGGAAACGCCCCGCCCGTCTTTAACGAGCATCAAAAGACGCGATAGGGTGGGAGTTGTCTCTCGAGCAACAACTGTGGACTTTGTGCCGTCGCCATCGCTTGCACGCGCGCTATCTCGACAGCCATCAGACGTGCAGCGTGCTGCGTAGCAGCCCTTTGATCGCGGGCTCCGTTCCAGGCGCCTCTCATATAGTAGCAACGACGGTATCGTCCTCGCCACAGAGCGCTCACGCGAATGCCTCTGCGAGCGCCTGAAGGAACGTGCTCGCTTGATGCCGCTGTGGTGGGCCAAGTTTCTCGATGGTGCAAAGTTCACGCCGTTTTGCACGCTCGCGCGGTGTGAAGCGCAGGTCGGAAGACATAAAAAAACAACGCGACTTAGCTCGCAGCTCTGCTGGTCTTTGTCTCTGCCGCTCGCCTCTCACCGTCGCATGTTACTTTACTCACCTGCATGTATACTTAATAAGCTCACGTTCACGACAATTCAGATTGTCCTTAAAGATGCAACTCTTACTTCGTATATTATGCATTGCTATCGCGCTCATTCCTTCGCCCTTCTTGCGAAGCTTTGACTGTTTTAAAGACGATAGTCTTTCTTGGGACCCATGAACCCAGAAATTTTGGTCTGTCTGTTTGTCTGTCTGTCACACGATTCAGCCACCCGGCCAAAGTTTAAGCACTTGCCTAACGCCCAGCCATCTTGAACTGGTAGCGGCGTTCATACTTGTGAACACTGTTGATCAAAAAGCAAATATTACGCATATCTGAGGCGCAACATCAATATGTAAGTATTAGGTGGTGTGTTCCTCTACAAGAAAATACATAGATACGTAATTCTAAAGACCGTATATAGTGTTTGTTAGGCTGCACTAAATATGCGACGCTTTGCTCGAAAAAAGGCCTCTGCCGACGATTTGGTGCTGCCACCTGGCAGTTGCCCAGGGATTCTTCACAAGCACACGTTCCCCCACGGCGCTGCCAGATGGCGCCCATATCTCAAGCAGCCTAGTACGGCCGGCAGGAGATTCGACGACATTTGCAGCGAAGCACACAGATACGCGGCCAAATTTTTATCATCTGGCAGCGTTTAGCGACCCGGGCTCAGGTCTCCCACGAGGAGACCTCGAGACCTTCACCTCATAGCCCCCTCTCGGGACTGCTATAGACTATCCCCTCTTGTGTTTTGAGGTTGGACTGCGTGGGGAGGCAACACACTTCGACGCAATAGCCCCTGGAGCCATACTGCTGTCTTAGCTGCTCTAAGAACATACTCCCACAGATTGTGCGAGAGCATCGCTCTAGTTACCTTGCATAACTTGGAAATATCACTCCGGTACTGCTCGGGGAAAATGTGTCGTGATCAAATCGGACTGGTGGAGGTGTCTGTCTACAGGGGTCGCCAGATGACTGCCTGTCGTCGTTTCAGTTTAGGGTGAGGTGGATGCAATATCCGCCAGCCTAAATGGTATTGCGCGGCTATGTCCCCGTATGTGACCAACCGCTCTCACGTTTTTCGCGCCAGAACTACCAACCGCAGCTTATGTGCCGCAAATATATGCGACAGTGGCTTGGCAATGGAACAGGATGCAAACACTCCCTGCGTGCAAGTGTTCTCTTTAACCGTGGGCGCCTCTGTACGTTGACATGCCTACGTTACCGAAGAACAAACAGGGTAACCACGCGGCAATTATTTGCGTTTCTGATTTATCTGCCCGATTGATTTACCACGCTTCGCAATTCCTCTCCTGAGTTAGTCAGCAAGACAGCGCCGCCAGGAAAGATAGAGCTCACCGGCTCTTTCATCTACTCGTTCCCGATCCATACCTCTGAACACCTCCTGTAATAATGCGGCGATAACGATCAGGTAGAGCAAGTCTCCTTGCCTTACGCCTGTCTTCATTGTGATTTTATTGCTTCGTTTATGGAGGACTATAATGTAGTCATGATGATACCGTAAACATTTTCGAATGTTTTTACATATCCGCATCATCCATGCCGCGATTCCCCAACGCCGGAATGACTGCTGAGGTTTCGACTGAGTATAACCTTATTTCGTAATCTATGAAGGCTATGCATAGCGATTTGCGGTATTTCACTGATTTATTTCTGGTGTTTCACGTCCTAATACCACGATATGATTATGACAGTCGCCGTATCGGAGGGCTCCGGACATATCGACTACCAGGGGTTCTTTAAATTGCACTGACATCGCCCAGTACATGGGTTTCAACATTTCGCCGCCATCTAAATGCAGCCGCCGTGGCCGGGATTCGATCCCGCGATCCTCGGATCAGCAGCCGAGTACCATAGGGTGTTATCTCTCCCTATCACCGGATTGATAACGCTGGTGCTCGTATGTAAGCCCTAGAACCTCCGTGGAATATCTCCATCTTCAATTTCATACCGGTGTGATACGGCGAGTGCCTTTACACTAACTATTCGATAACATGTTTGAAAAATCACATCCTGAAGGTGAACGTATCAGTGAGCCATTATATTTGTCTGGTCGTATTAATCGCCGCCATATATTCGAAGTCCTTTTCGTCATAATAACTTCTTTTCTGATTCTTTCATCCCGAAAACAGCCAAGGAATGGAACCGCTTGCCCATCTCCGTCCTCACCATTACCAGTCCTTGATCGTTTAAGTGTGTTGCTGAAGATTACTGTTTATACTAGATGTTCATTGTTCCTGTTCTTTTTAGTTTGAGCTACCACTACTTTCTGTAAAGCCTTCGGGAATAAAAGGTATTGAAAAAATACATGAATAAAAAGTGCGTGTTCTCTCGTTCTGCTATATCGTTGACGCAGCGCCCCGTCTAGCCTACGTAGCTACAAGGTTAAGGATGGTGCTCATTTAAGCGCGCCTGCGACATCGCGTAGATGCCCGCCGTGATGGTCTAGTGGTTATCGTGCTTGATTGCAACCCAAATTGTCCGCGTTCAAACCCGCTCGCAGCGGTCGATGGAGGCGAAAATGCTAGAGGCCCGTGTGCTGTGCAGTGTCGGCACACGTTAAACACGCCCAGGGGGTCGAAAATTCCCGAACCCCCCAGCAGGGCTTCCTTTCCCTTACCTCCACAGACGATGCCCCGTGCTTCGACTACAGCTACAGGAAATAGTGCCGTTCCCTTCACCGAATCACAATTGTTTGGATGGATGCCATGCTTCGCAGAAATGTATTCTTTTCGAAGAAGGGAGAAATAAGTATGTATCCAAATCTGAGAAGCATTTTAGAAAAATAAGAGAAGCAAGTGTTCTGTTAGTGATGCTTCTACAAGCCTGTTTCTTCCTCTTTTTTTTCAGCAAGTGCGTATTATAGAAGGACATGTTAGGCGAGTTGGTGCATCTTAAGAAACGGAAAGGAATTGCACATGGAAAAAAAACGACCACACAAACGAGACACAGAAATTTAGATGACTTGGAAACAGCGGTAAATGATTGGTTGCACGAGCTGCTGATTTGGTTGTCTCTCAACCAACTTCAGTTAAATGTCTCTAAAACTAAATACATTGTTTTTAAACCTAGGAACAAACCCTATGTCATTGATATTTATCTTTCTTTTGATGATTGTGCTATTGAACGGGTATCTGTGTTTAAATTTCTGGGAGTACTGTTCGAAGAACATTTGAACTGGACTCAACATGTAAACAAATTACATACTAGCAGTTCCAGGTCCAATCGAATGTTTTTTTTTTTTTAATCCGGCATCTGGTTCCGACTTGCCTAAAACGTCAGCTGTACTATTCACTTATACATTCTCAACTCTACTACTGCCTGTAAATTAGTCAGGGGCACGACAAGCAAAGCAACCTTAAGTAGGCTGACAGCCCTTCAAGAACAAGCTGTCCGACATATAGAAAACCTTGGATGGCTTCATCATACAGCATAGTTCTCAGAAAATGAGATGTTAAAAGTTGATCAGCTCTTCAATCTCATACTTGCTGCATACATGCACAGCCAAATGCGGAAAAAAGAATCTACCTTTTCACACATGTGCCTAACACATATGTGCTTGTGGTTAACAAGCAATATAGTCTACGACACGGTCACTGTGAAGTTCCACTCTGTATAGAACGAAATACAGAACTAGACAACTTAAATACCTGATACCTACTTTTCTCAATCAACATCCGCAAGTTTTAATTAATGTTAATGAAGTCATATCAGCATCTCTTTTTAGCGTGTTGTGAAATCATATTTGTTGTCCATGTGCCTTCATAGTATGAGCAAGACCTCAAACACTATGTGGTTTACCGTCTTTGTATAAAAAAAGGAACTTGATTGAATTTTGTGTGTGGTGTGTGTGTTTGTGTGTGTCATGAACTGTTGCTAACAGTGCTATTTCATGTTTTTCTCTTTTTTCCCCATTCAGTGCTTCCGGTTTCAATTGCATATTTTGTTAATGATCTTCACAACCCTGTTGAACAGTGCTTGGGTGGTAGGGCCATTGTCAGGCAGTTTTTCTGCCTTTAGCCGTACCGTCCGTTGACATGTATCATGTTGGAAAACAAACACACAAACATGAACTCAGGCTTGCAACGAAATTTTGTTTCACGAATACCACCATAAATACATCAAAATTTGCGTCACTAGGCGTGCTCGGCACAACACAGTTCCTAGCTATGGTCGTCAATAAACTTCGTCTCCCTGTTATACAGACAAAGCGAGATGTCACTCAATCAGGACCAATTTTCCTTATCTGGTACGCCTCACGTATCTCCCTTGCTCTGCTAACACGGCATCGACATAATGTTCTGGCCTCACGCAGAAGTGGCCTACATGATAATTTATTCTTAGGGATAAATTGCAGACTGTCGCAGACAAGAAGCGGCGCATCGACACATCTGCGCTCTGCGTATGCACCTTTTGCCGCTGTTTCTGCACAGCATACATCGACCACCTCGTTCTCCACTGGCCTGCTTTTCGCCCTCATCGAAAAAAACAGCGATATATTCTTACACACAGATCTGAATGCTCTACAAAAGGACATACTTGAACACCCTGACCGTCTCGTCACACTAGCCCACTTTGGAGTTTCTAGCGGCCTGGCGCGCATGATTTAGTGTTTGCCTACCCCTCCCCACTACCCTCTCTCCCCACCAGTGACCTTCGCTCCTCCTTTTCTTAACAAGTGAATTTTATCATCATCATCATTCTTAGGGAAGTAGTGTCTGCATCACAATTGCTACCTCTGCCTTCTCTACAAATGTGTGTATTTTGCTTCATTACTGAGCCTTGTCATATTCTTCTACCAAATTTGGATAGTGCGAGCGCCGCTAGGGGAACTGATTTCTTGCTAATTGTCACTTTTGCGCATTGTGAGAATAAGCGTCTCAGCACGATCATTTCCGATAAACTTTTGTAGGCAGTGAGGTCAAATATGTATGTTCGTGATTCCCTTGGTGCCCATAGTCAGTGGTACCACCTTTATACAATTTTCTACACCATAGCTTACCGTGTGCGTAAACAGGCAGCTGTGCTCCGCCCGCACTGCTTGCCTGCTGTGAGCAGTTGTCAGACGAGTGATGCGTTTGTATGAGATTTCTTGCGCTTTCACTCGTTATATAATAAAGATATTGTCGGTGTGCTTGTGGGTCCCTTACCTTTCATATAATTGATGGGCACTACACAGGACTTTCAGCACACATTTAACATAACACGCCATAATATATGCCTTAAGGGCAAGCCCCGTTTCGCAATAAAAAAAAATTGCAGGCAGCCGCTATGATCGGGAAAAGAGCGTGCTTATGCTGGGGAAGGGAACAAGAACACTGAAAGTGTTGGAAAGGGAGGAAGGTAGTTAAAGGGCAGAGGGGGAACAAAAAATATTGATAAAATGGACATTGAAATCCGGATTGTAGAACTATTCTCTCCGCACTTTTATAAGCTTGCGGTCGTCAGGCACTCTCCAACTTGGCCTCGGCAAGCGTCCGCCAGCGGACTTCTGTCCCTGGCTCCTCTCATGTACCGTAGCCAACGTCGTGTATAAGGGTCACGTGAGAAGCCAGCCCGTTTTTGGGCCTTTATTTTGCTTTGCAAACGTTTGCAGAGGAAACTGTTGTGCGTCGGCCTTACAAGTGAAGTCGGGTGTCATGCAGCGGGCGACGCTGAATGCGGTGCGCTTCAGTGCGTGACACACACTCGGAGGAAGAGTGGCTCCGTTTTAGCAGTAGTACCTTGACAAGTGCTATCAAACCATCCGTTAATGCAATAGCTTAAACACGTAACAAAAGAAAAGATAGGAAGACACCCCCACCCCCCTTCCCGCTGAGCAGACTTCAACTAACGGTTCATTTCTCGGTCAGCTTGTAAATTTATGAAAATAACCTGTCGAACCTCCTAGCCATTTCCGCACTCTCAAATCCGTGCTAACAGCGAAGTGGCGCTCTGATAGTTAGTCGTGACGTAACCGGCAAGAGTGTCAAGTTCACGACCATGTAGCAATAGTGACACGGGCGGTTGTTTTGGTTTGTTTAAGGGGAACGCCGTTATCACTTTCCTGTGACACGCGCGCTTGTTTGCGGGCGGCGCCGTTATCACTTTCCGTTACGCGCAGCGCGGGCCGCGTTTATCTTGCATGTCTTGCCCTTCCGGAACCGTGTCGACCATTCTTTAAACTTTGCGTGCCTGAATCGCACGTTTTAGTGTCTTCTGGAATTTCTGAGATAACGCAAGAACGCGTTATGACGTACGTATAAAAGCCGACGCACTTCGCCGCTTGTCAGTTTTTTCCGTCGACCGACAACTGTTCACGCCGCTATTACTGTGCAGCATGATCTGCTTTACTCTGCTGGGCACAAGTTCGCCCAATAAACGGTTGGACTGACAACGTCTTCAGTTCTGCGCGCTTCGTCTTGAGTGCTGCGTGCGTCACGACCACGTGACAATATCGCTATCGCTGTCATATCACCAACATGTAGTAGTGGGCTGTGGGCAAGGGGGTGTGGGTAGTAGGACGATGACAAGAGCGGGCCCGTTTTTCCCTTCTGTGTAAATCGAGATAGGAGACGGACGAGAAAGCTTTCTTTTAACAGCTGAGCTGTTTAGGGTCAAGGTAAAACCGTATACTCGGTGACGTTCGCAGTTAACAGGGAAGCTCTCGCGCAGACGCGAAATACGGACTCAATCTTGCCCCTTGACCCGTTAATCACACAGCTGAATGATAGTGATTACTTGAAGGACAATACAGAAAGATGTATAAAAGTCAAGAAAAACGGGAGGAAGGAACGAAAACAAGATATGGAAAAATGGAGGGTATCGGGTTGCGCAGAGGGTAAAACCAAACCAGCGCTAGCCCTTGTTGTTGTTATGTGGGGTTTAACGTCCCAAAACCACCTTCTGATTATGAGAGACGCCGTAGTGGAGGGCTCCGGAAATTTCGACCACCTGGGGTTCTTTAACGTGCACTGACATCGCACAGTACACGGGCCTCAACATTTCGCCTCCATCGAAATGCAGCCGCCGCAGCCGGGATTCGATCCCGCGACCCTCGGATCAGCAGCCGAGTACCATAGCCACTAGACCACCGTGGCGGGGCCACTAGCCCTGGACACACTACCCAAAACCTTCCACTCAGCCGCTTTTTGAAGTTTATAAAAAAGAAAAAAAATGTGGCGTTCGTAAATTGTTGTCCCTAAAACATTCCCCCATAAACGACTGCCGCCAGGTTGGAATTCACACGTTTGCGAACTGGTTCTGGTAACTTATTTCACTGTAACTTTAGTAGTGGCAAGGAAGTTGTCCCTCGGCGTGTCGTTTGTGTGCGCAGACACCAAATGCCTTACTGTCATTGAAATTTATTTTTAAGAAATATACAGTGCCCAAAGAAGAGCGCCTTGCATGTGTCACTCTCTTCGTTGCGGTCTGCTTGTTGATTTTGTATCACCAGTCGAACCAACGTCTTGTCGGCCTGAACGCGCACCGCATAAATGTTCACAGCATGGATGGAGCACACCGACTCTGAGGGATAAACGCCAAATGAGGAACAAGAAGGCGAGGAAGAAGAAGTTGCGGATGCTATGCGCGGCGATTTCTTCGTCGTGTTGCTCTGCCTTGGAATTTTCACGCTCGTAGTGGACGTCGCACTCGAGGCACTACCGAGGTATCTGCACGCGATGGTCCGCTCTGACCGACGGAGAAGGGCACCGCCTGTGTTCGCAGGTGAGCAAGAACGTCGATCGATGTGCGTCATGCGCTGCGGGCTCGAATTGTGAAATTTCGCAGAGAATGACGCTTGATGATGCGCGCTAACGAGTTCTCGGACTTTCAAATCGGAATGGAACGGCGTGATTAGAGTGCGTATTGAAAAGAAACGAAAACTCTGAAGTTGGGCGATATGTTTGTTGCTCTTCTTTCATGTACTAGTCGCTAGTCGCGCTGCAGAACACTCAGTTCTATGCGTGAAAGCTATCTTTCCTATAGTTTGTTTCGCTAGTTTAGTGCCGCAGAGGCGAGGCCACGAGGCGTTTGAGCGCACAAGTCTTCCGAGGTGAGACGAAATGTCATTGTTCGAACAAGCACCTGCGAACCACTCCTACTAATGGGAGCTAGCCTCACTCCGTCCACTTCCTTCTCTTTCCAAGGCTGCTCCTGCCACTGCGGCGTCCACAACTGGCAAATGGCATGGCGCGGAAGGATACCTTTAACACATGTTTGCCTTCCTGATTGGCCGAAAGGGCCACCAGGTTCCACAGTGCTGCACGGAACTACTGAAACAGATCATAAGTTGGATGCTATACTTGGCCCTAACTAAAGCGGTCTTATATATTCCCTGCAGCAAAATTGTAGCAGCAGCAGACACGACGTAGCGTCGACGACAGAATGCGCTCGCGTTGTATACATTAAGACGGGGAAAAGCGGTTACGCCCTCAGCGAAATGTTGTGTCTTACGTGAGACGAAGTGTTTCACGAATCGTCGCTGCGCGAGGCGTAACCGCGTACGGCAGACCTGCGCGCATTTATATACACCTAACGGATCTTTGTAATCCAATACAATTTTTAAATGCGAAGCATTTCTTAGCGAACTTCGGCGAGTTTGAGCGTATCTATCTATCTATCTATCTATCTATCTATCTATCTATCTATCTATCTATCTATCTATCTATCTATCTAGCCGCCTACGATTTTGTGCTCTCCCGGCCGTTTCGCTAATGGGATGTTTACGAAACTTTGTATGCCACAACATGACTACATGACGAACATAAATGACAGGTCATAACATGAAAATCATGACATGCACGTCATGAGCGGCATGATTTACATGCCACGGTCTTGGTGCTCTCCTGGTCGTTTCGTTAATGGGATGTATACGAAAATTGGTACGCCAGAACATGACTGCATGGCGAACACAAATGACAGGTCATAACATGAAAATCGCGACATGCATGTCATGAGCGACATGATTTACATGCCACGCGTTTCGTTAATGGGACGTATACGGAAATTGGCATGCCACAACATGACTGCATGCAAATCATAAGTGACAGGTCATAACACGAAAATCATGATATGCATGTCATGAGTGGCATGATTTACATGCGACGGTCTTGGTGCTCTCCTGGCCATTTCGTTAATGGGATGTACACGAAAATTGGAATGCCACAACATGACTGCATGACGAAGATAAATGACAGGTCATAACATGAAAATCATGACATGCGTGTCATGATTTTCATGTTATATATCATGACCGGCATGATTTACATGCCGTTGTCCTGGCGCTATACTGCCGTTTCGTTAATGGGATGTATACGAAAATTGGTTTGGCACAACATGATGATCATATTTGACAGGTCATAACATGAAAATCGTGACATGCATGTCATAGGCGGCATGATTTACATGCCAGGCGTTTCCTTAAAGGGATGTATGCCAAAATTGCTATGGCACAACACGACTGCATCACGAACGTAAATGACAGGTCAGAAGGTTAGAATCATGACATGCGTGTATGAGCGGCATGGTTTACATGCCACAGTCTTGGTGCTCTTGTGGCCGTTTCGTTAACTTTATATGTACCAAACTCGGTATAGCGAGACAACAATGCAAATGCATTTTATGTTCCTGATGCGTGCTTCGCATTTCGTTGATTCCCACTGCACGGGCGATCTGCCAATTTTTGTGTTCTCTATTTGATTGATTTTTTCGTGTTTCACGTGTCAAAACCACGATATGATTATGAGAGACGCCATAGTAGAGGAGTCTGCATATTTCGACCACCTGGTGTGTTTTAGCGCACACTGACATCACCTAGTACACCGGCCTCAACAGTTAGACTCCATCGAAATGCATCTGCCGCGGCCGGGATTCGATCCCGCGACCTTCCAATCGGCAGCCGAGTGCCACAGTCACTAGACCACCGTGGCGGGGCAACCTTGTGTTAATGCCTGTTTATGCTTCTTCCCAGTTTATTGTCTGCACAACCAACATTATCGGCGCGCATAGTTACTCTAATTTGTGCATGTATGTGTATTTGTGTAACTCTGGCCAATTAATGTGAGCTGTTTGTTTTCTGTCGTCGCCACCACCTCTGATTTATATGGGCGGTGAATGGTTAGTCCGGTGGCTCGTCACGTTATCCTCACCTCCTCCGTCATTATTATTATTATTATTATTATTATTATTATTATTATTATTATTATTATTATCGTTGTTGTCTGTGGTCGGGGTGATGGTGGTGGCCGTGTTGTTGTTTTTGTTGTAGTTGTGGTTGTTGATGATGATCATGATGATGATGATGATGATCTACATTTTACTCTATAGCAGTTTGACTCCGCGCGGTCGTTCCCCACTGCGTCTCGCCAAACGACCTTTATCTGAGCAACCTGACCAAATTTTCAATGCTCTAGTTGTGCTCTTTCTAGGCCAGTCAACAGTGCGACAACCGCACGAGTCTCTGCAAGTTCGTTTGCAACGCAGGGCGGCGTACTTTTTTATCTGGTTCAAGGCCGGGATGGTGCGAACCCGCACGATTAAACCGGCTGTGCATGTTAAATAGGAGGAACGAGGATGCCTGTAGGATGGCTATCACAAATCAAGGTCGCGGAATCCTCCCAAGTAATCGTTGTTTGAATTAATAATGCCTCCCAGCGCAGCGCGCAGCTTAATTCCGGCGGCTGGGCGCTTCTAAATCTGGTTTCATACTAACACCATTATCTCGAACGTTCTCTTGATGTACACATGCGGCTACTAGGTGCAAGATTTCGTTATCAGATACCACAGTACCTGCCCGTTCACATAGTTGGCTTGGTATGTAGAAGGTACAAAATATTGGCAGAGGTAAGTGTGAGCGGTGGCTGTCATACGCACAGACACGTATAGAAAGTGTCCGCAGCTCAACGAATAAAATGGACACTGTGCGAACACGCGCCGTCGTTGTTTTGTAGTACCAGACCTGGCGACGAGAATCCAAGTACACGAGGATATAAAAAGCGCAGACGGCGAGCGAGGGGTGAATACACAAGGACGGAAAATGAAGGAATAAAATATTCCCAAATGAAAGCCTTATGTGCAGGGGTTTATCCAGAATTTCTATTTCCGGGAGTGTTACCCATAGTGTAGCGAGTACGCAGGGGTGTGTAGATACAAAGTTATTGGATATCTGGAGAACTTTTGGGCGTGTGAGAGTTACAAATGCCTGCTTGTGGGTCTTGGACATTAGGTATCATTACAATGGCTGCACCACTATGTGGTGGTAGACATACATACATACATACATACATACATACATACATACATACATACATACATACATACATACATACATACATACATACATACATACATACATACATACATACATACATACATACATACATACATACATACATACATACATACATACATACATACATACATACATACATACATACATACATACATACATACATACATACATACATACATACATACATACATACATACATACATACATACATACATACATACATACATACATACATACATACATACATACATACATACATACATACATACATACATACATACATACATACATACATACATAGATAGATAGATAGATAGATAGATAGATAGATAGATAGATAGATAGATAGATAGATAATACAGGCGGGCTCTAGGAAGGAAGGAGTAAGGGATTTCGTGGGGTTTAACATCCCAAAACCGGCTCTGATTATGAGAGACGCCGTAGGGGAGGTCTCCGGAAATTTCGACCAGCCGGGGTTGTTTAACGTCCACTGACATCGCACAGCACACGGTCCTCAACGGAAGGAGTAAAGGAAGTCGACGCGTCGGCCTGATGAAGTTCATGAGACCCACAGTTCAGCGATAATTTACGGGAATTCTACGGCCTTGCTCATCAAGCGCACGATAAGGTCATTAGCCCGCCGTAGTGGTAAACTCTTGAACATTAATTATGTTGCTTTTGGTGTTAAATGCAAAATATGATTATCGACTCGCCGTAGCAGGGAACTCCGGATTACGAGAAAGAATTATGGTATTTTATTCACGATCACCAGCATTTCTTTAAGAGATGCTCTGTAGTGGCGGGCTCGTGAATGATTTCCAGCGCTCATTGAAATCTGGGCGCATAGGAGTTTTTGAATTTCGCTTCCATCGAGCTTCGGCTGCCTAGCTAAAACCGTGTCCCGGGTCCAGCAGCGATACACCTCTGCCGCTAATCGGTGGGTGGGACCGTAATAACTGAGGTTAATTATCTTGTCATTTTATGTTTGCACACTTCATTTATGGTGATGCCATTCGTGGCTATGGTGTAATGTGATGCACCCTTGCGTAGCTGAGTTGGACGGCAGCATCTTCTTCTCCGGAGGTTGGACGCAGAAGTGCCTGGACTTCGCCGAGGCCTGTGCCGTCGAGTCAGCCGCCCATCACCACCCGGGAATGTGGGTCGTTATCTTTTTAGACGTTCCCGACAGAGACGGTGGCGACCGTGTTGAGGGGGACGGACCTGAGTCTTCAAATCAATGCAGCACCCTGGAGGCTCTTCTGGACATCAAGAACGTCCACGTGAGACGCATCAACCTCGACGAGCTGTTCGCGAGGACTCCCCTCAAGTGAGCGTTGCTAAGAACATCGTAGATGTACAGTCACGAGCAAAAGTGCCGGTGCCATATGGCACTAGGGAAAACTTAATGCCATCTAGCCCAGCTACAAGATGTGTAGTTGCTTCAATGCATTCCATTGGTCGAACATACGGGCCTTTAGGCTAGACCACTTCATTTGCACCAACATACTCAGGCTATGTAGGCGGCACCCTTGGTCTCCGAACTTTCGCTCGTTTCTGCACGCTCCTTGCTGGGTTCTACTGCGGGAACGTGTCCTTGAGTGCTTCCTTCCCCCCTACATATAAGCTATATAAGGCATATAAGTTAAAGGGCTTCACCGTCGTATAAGCTGCTCGCATCGACTGCGCAGCGAATGCTTATAGGAAACACGTCACATTGTAACGGACGGCGAAAAACTAACAACTCATGCAACCGATTAGGTGCTGGAAAGAGGTACTAGCAGGGTTGCAGTTGGTGGCTACATTGCTCTAGACTGGCTATGTTAAGGTCCCCTCTAGGGATCCTTATGATTAAATGGCCACCGGGCCACATTTTGGCTATCATTAAGAATTGGCATGTATTAGGCTTCAAGCACTAGTATTTACTAGGCAGTTTTCGTGTTATTCGCAAACGAAATAGAAAAGAAACCTTAAGAATATCTGGTATTTCTTAGCTTCTTTAAGCTCTTTTTGTGGTGTTCTCCGATGCGCGCGCATGTCCTTCTTCCGCCATTGGGCCGATGGGCATCTCGCACCCTTTCACACTGCGCGACAGCAAAGGACAATGAAAAAGTTGCACGCATGGAGGCTTACTATAGCGGCTAACATGCTGCTGGAGCCCTCCGCCATTTCTTCTCATACTGCTCATAGTTTCCCATTCTGGTGCACAGCGTGTGTTAAACTGAGAACTTGAGAAAAACTGAGTTCCACAACAAAGGGAACGTGGACTGCGCATCATCAACCACGTATGCTGCGCTTGAAGCTGTCTACTATTCGGTGTCTGTCAAGTAAAATATAATTAAGGCTATAACGTTCCTACTGAATTCCCCAAATGAAAGGCAACAATAATGTTTTGCCTTTTGAGAGGACATGTCTGAAAGAAAAGCCGTAAGAACGGCTTGACAGCAGCCCTTCCACGTTAGTTTCAGGCATGACGCAGTACATGAAATATGCGTATATGACACATGACACACAGAACATGCGAAGTGTGTTTTTAATACAGAGATAAATTAAAAACCACGATGCAAGGCAGCATAGGGCGAAAGTGCAACAAGATTGTTTAACAAAACTGGAAAGGTAATATTAACAAACTTTACGTATATTACAAGATCACGTAAATATACGTTATGAGAGATACCTGTCCATAGCCATTGTCGAAGTTATTTCACTGTTTCCAAGATTAATTCACCAAGTGATTGATTCTGCAACTTATTTACTAAATACGGTAGGGTATCTGCTAACGGTCCTTTATTTTAGAATGTTCAAAAATTACCCAGGCAGGAACTAAATTCCAAACAATCTATAGCGTGTCTAAATTTTCAGGACTGTCTAGCACTCGTCAATTGAAATATTTACAACTTACCTCTTTTCTCGATACCAAAGAAGCAAAATTATTTATTACTCTATGTCATAGTTTATTATTCAAAATAACAATATGCTTTGCTCAGAAAGGAAATGTGTCCATAATATTTTTGAATAATATGGATACAAATTTAGAGCTAGGAATAAATGTCGTGGCTACTTTTTAAGGTCAGCTCTGCTTTTTTTTTTTTTTTTTGCAAACGTGCCCAATGACAACCCTGCTTTATTATATCCCTAAGAAGTTCACCTTATCCTCAATTTATCTTCGCAGATATTTCAGTACGCATTCCACTTTTATAACGCGTACGGCGCCATGCACCTGTATGCATTGCTACAGGTGTGCCACGACGCTGTTGTTATTCACTTCTTAATGTTCTTAATTCCCCATTCCACGGGTTTAAAATTGAGTACTACATCGAACTGCCGCGCGCGCTTTCCACTTTGCGTGAATCCCTGACATCGCAGAACTATGTCATGTCCATTGACCGTCGCATCCTTTGCCCATTGCGAAGGTAATGCAAACTAAAAGCGTAACTCGCAGTTTTTCAGTCGTCTTTCTAGTTGGTCTATAGGTGAAGCATTTACTGCAGACTAATGAAAGCTTAGCGGCTAGGATGTGGACTAGCTGAGCTCGAGGCTGCGTGCCAAGTCCAGACCACGGCGGACGCATTTCGATGGTGGCGCAATGCTGAGGGCTCCTGTGTTCTTAATTTATGCGCACGTTAAAGAACCCCAGGCGGTGAAAATTACTCCGTAGCGCTTAATCCATTACTGGACGTGCTTCAGTAATCATATCGCCGTTTATGCACGCAAAACACCATCTATTATCATAGTAGATAAATGAAGAAACGCTTATTTGTAAAATAATATCCATGAACGAGACCCGGATCAACATTACTGAAGAAATATATCATTTTCGCCTAATGTATCGGTCAAGTTGTACTATTTCTTTTCATTTCCGATCTGTCCTTAAGATTTATGCTCGCCTGTCCCTATTACGTGCTCGTCATTAGCAGCACACTGTAAATCCATCGTACACGCTTCATGAAATTTAAAGACCAATCGCCCGACAGCGTTGTTAACTCGCATGAAATCTAGAAACGCGATCCGTACAGCTCTGCTCTGAAATACTGTATGTAATGCATTTTATTGCATTGAAGATTTTAATGATAATCATACGACACCTCCAGCTGATTTGACGTGTAGCAACCCCCTTCGTTTAATTTGCTCAGCTCCTTTTGTGCGTGACCAAATCATGTAAATGAATAGTTAGTGGTTGTTTCTCTTGAGCAAAACACGCAACGCTTGCAAAGAAAAGCACACAATGATCTCGTCTCTTCTGTAATATGCGCATGCGTTTAGGCGTTTAAATGGAAAAGTAGTATTGCGACAGTACGACCAGGAAATGTAAGGACATATCTCAGTGGTCATTGGCTGACAGAGCGTGTCATTCAAAACAGAACATTTCAATCGCAGCTTACTATTTGTGAAAGGTAAAAAACCGAAAGAAAAGAAATGTGACTGAATCATCTGTGAAAGGAATAGGTATAACACGAAAGGGGGTGAAATGTGTCTTCGCATAAGTGGTATTGTTACATCGGGGTGAACTTGCCAATTGCTATCGATGTTTCCCTAGGAATAAGTACATGTGCAGCGCCATACGTGCGAGTAACTCGGCGTGCACTCTCGTCGTTTCTGAAATTGTGCACTGTTTGACGTGGAGGAACCCACGTTCAGGCATCGCCTCCTTAACATCAAGGACCGACCCCCTCTGATAACTGAAGTAGTTTACGTAATAACTGGACACAGTCGATAGTAAATGTCTCGCGACAAAGGTATCCATCATATTTACTTGCGCCACGTAGACCCGTCAACATCGTTACCGCGCTTGGGCGACTAACACAGCGGTGTTCTTGTTGCCATCACACTCTAAGAGTGGCGGCGGAGTACCCAACCCACGACAAAAAAGTGACCGGTGCTCTATCACTGCGCTATCGGCGCACATACGCTCGAAGCTTTACGAAGACGGCTACGTTCTTTCTTATCACGCTTCTTTGCCATGCCCGCGCGGCTCCACACGCATGCATCGAGGCGGACATTGGAACGCGCCTGGAACGGTGCCGCCAACCAGGAGATGCAAAATAAAGCTGCAATGATTCACCTTGCCTCTCCTAGATGGCGGCACCATTCCAGGCAATGGGATGGATGCGCGCGCGCTGAGCTGGACGAGAGCGCAAGCAGTGAGAGCACGCGTTCTACGCTCAGGTGATACGAAACGGAATAACGAAATGCGTACAACCGAGTGAGTATAGTTACATTTAAACATACACTGTTATTGTTGCTTTTAGCATTACGGCCAAGAGAAGATGACAGCTGAAAGATAAAGGAAATGTAGCTGCCTGCTTCAAAAAATACGTAATGACAGTTTGTTTCCATTTTGACCCGAAATACGCAAAGCATTTGCCCAATCTGTGCCTTGGGATAATTCCCGCAAAGAGCAGAGCGTTCTGTAAAAGCAGTTTCTGCACACTTCAATGTTCTCGCTTCGCCTGCCGGTACGCGAAGGCAAATAGCGCCAATGTATTCCTTCTTTTTATACTATTTGAATCTGGTAAGTGCATGTTTCGAAGAAACTACGTCGTCTTCTCTGTCATATCACAAAAGACTCTGCTGCGCGAGTTGTTTAACAATCTCAAATAAACTTGAGCGCGAAATAGACGGCATACGGGAAGACATACCGTCGCGCGCGAGGCACGGTACGTGGTGGCTCGCGCGTTTTAAGGGCGAAGCACCTTAGGGTCTCGGGCTGTCGCCGTCTCTAGTCGTCACGGTAAATCAAGTTGTCAAACGACGGTCAAAAAGCAAGTTTATGACGGATAAAACTGGTTCAAAAAATAATCTAGCATAATTTAAACAAATTCAACATAAAGGAATAGTCAGTATTTAATTGCACTTACAACGGAGATATGTTAAATGCGGTTGCGAAAGTTGTGTGGGCCCATCAGTTAATTTTCGAATGGCCTTTGCTTCTCGATGGTTCCGATGACCGCGGTGACACGTCCAGCGATGGAGTCTAGGCAAAGATGTCCTCGCAGCAAAACACACATGTTTATTTGTACTGGCTGTACACTATTTACAAATTTTGGCCGGGGCGGCCAGTACTGTCAGCAGATATCATGACAACACAACTGGGCTCAAACCACACCAAGCGGTTAACTCAAATGGGGTAAGCACCAAGCTTTACAACTTCATCTCTTTATCAGAGGCAGCGCCAAGCTCGACCTCTGACCACCTTGCCGCGTCCGCGACCCTAGTTAGCGCTAAGCTCTCTCTCTCTCTCTCTCTCTCCTCCTCTTAGTCTAACCTTGTCCCGCGTCAAGGCTGTTTCACATGCCGCGATTGCAGCGACGAAAATCGTTCCAATCGCTCTGTTCGCTCCCGTCGCTTAATGGCGGTTTCGTTTCAGATGACTTGCGATTGCAGCGACTGTTTTTCCCGCGACAGGAGCGACCGGCTATCTTCAAATGTGTTTAAATAACCCTGCGTTATAATATTATTAACTTTTGTTTTACAGGATTGAAGAGCATGCATGTATTGTAATTTAAAAACGGCTGCAAGTGGCTAAATTATTTTGGTGTGCGCAACAGCGGCTCCCGCATATCAGTAAAGACGTGAAAATAGCGGTGGTAGCAGCGCAGCGGCACAGCAGCTGCTTCGGCTGCTTCGCGTCGTGAAGAAAAACTTTGCGCCATGGATGTAGCCGCGTACGAAGGGTCCGCGTATTCTTCGAAGTCGTCGTGTGCGCGAAGCATGATCCTCCGTGTTCAGCATCAAGTTGTCAACGAATGGTTCGTGTATCTTGCTCGCAAGTGCCTACTACACTGTAGTGCCTCCGAACCGGACGACGCCGGCATCTAACCAAAGCCCACATTTATGGATCTGCAAATGATGTATATGTGTGTGTCTGTGCACGGAATGCGGTTAGTTTGTGTTGTGACCGAACGCGGCAACACGCATCTAACCGAAAACTCGCATCTTGAAAGCCGCGAGAAATGACGCCTCTGTGTGTGTGTGCGTGCGCGTGTGCGTGCGCGTGTGTGCTTGCATGATGTGGAATAGTTTGTTTTGTGAACATCGATATCACGGATCGTCCGTCGTGGAATCCGTGGTGTGGATGTGTAACAACTAGCATCACAAATTTATAAGGAGCTGCAGTCACCTGTGTTGAAGCCTGCATGTTGCGTCACTACATTGTGAAGGTACGGATGTCGTTTAGTTTCCTAATCGTAGTAGGTTACTGCGAGTCTGACCAAAGAAGCAAAATACGTTGCACTGCCCCACGCCGTGCACGAAAGGTATTTTTGATGTATAGTCTTATAACAAGTTAGTAGCGTAGTCATGCACTTAGAGCTGTAGTAGACTGTTTCCCTGCTATGCCTCTTTTCTGCTAGAACAGAATTGTTTGCAAAACAAAAAAACAGCCAATAAGGGCCTTAAGTACTATTTCCAAACAGACTGTATTTGGAGATACGTGGTTTTACTGCAATAAAAGGATTCTGTCGACGAGCAGAAATATTAACAGGGCACACTGTGTTTCTGTGACATGCATTCATTGTCTAATGGTTCAGAAACTGCTCTCCATCCTGTTCCATCTCGGGAGTCCCTCGAAGTTTAGAATGTTTTCTTGCCATAGCATTTCCTCAATCAAATGCGCTTGTTGGAATTGAGAAGCATTTGTGTGATGGTCACCGCTATAGAGAAAACTGCTGTATTGGCCTCGACGCACAGAGCATTTCTTCAGACGGCGAAACAGTACTTGTTTGGGTGGCTCAGTGAAGCTCAGTGAAATCACGCTGTAGGGCATGGTGCCAACACACGCTCTGTTGTGCGAGTCGGCTTTCTGCAGAAGCTTGCCCGTTCAACCTGTCAAGGCTAGCCAGTGCAGATTCATTGTAATTGATGTGCTTCTTGTGTGACCTTGGTGGCCGCAAATTATTTGTTATATAAACGAAAAAAGGTGTTGCCTGCATGGCAATTACCTAATTATTTGCACAGTATGTTTTTTGGAATGCAAAACTTATTTATTCAATAACTCTAATTCGACTGGTTTGGTCATTACCAGAACTATTGGTACAGTGTCGTTCCTTGTCTTTCCACCACACATGTGCCGTTTTTTGCTTATTGTTCAAGGCATTGGACTTACAGCAAAGGGAGGCGAGAGGATGCACCATCTCATTTTCCTCAAAGTGGCAAGCAGCAAGCATATTTGTGTCATTAACCACCAAAGTCTGTCTTTGGTGGTTAATGCACTTCACGCCAGGTCCAATTGGCTCATTTCTTTTCTCTTTTTTTTGAGAACAGGAGACAGGTAGCTGAGACAGTGCAAAAATAGTGACGGCACGGCACCTAGTAACAAAACAGGCCGCTTGGGTTTGTCAAGAGAGATGTCACCACCAAGATCACCTTCATTGCGTCTCCATTTCACTGTTTGAGAAATGCTTCTAGCAAACGTAGTTATGGGGCATGAGCTCTCGACCTTTCCTTGGTATGGTACAAGCCCATGCCTCCACTTTCATCGAGCCACTGGGAACGTCGAAAGTAATCGGCTTCACTTTGCTGGATGCGCTGCTATTGTAGTTTGGCACAACACATTTTCTGTCCCATCCTAAAATGGCACTGGTGGAAATCCCAGAGAGCGCAAGCCTTTGTTGCAACACAAAAAGTGCACTTAAAAGTCTGAGAAGCCCGTGAGAGTTGTAAAGTCAGCAGATCACAAAGACTATGCAGCATCCTGCACGCATTTTCTTCCCAAGGCCATTTACCCATACCTGTTCACAACATGCGAACGAGGGACTTACAGCGGCAGGTGTCACCTGCACTGGAGTCACTACATGCAGCTCATTACAAGTGCTGTATGGCACATATTTATTACAAACTACAGCCAAAATGCCCACAGAGTTTACTTTTTGATGCTGCAGACAGAAAACTGAGAATATTTGCAATATATGAGACGGTATCGCAGTTTTTATGCATTGCACCCATAGGATGACATGTAAAAGATGACCACTTGCCAGAAGTTTCATCTGTCGTGATGCAAAGAAAATTCAATTTCCACCTTGCCAAACCGTTTCATGAATGAGCCATGGCACGCGCTGCCACAGCCTAGCAGATTCCTCTCCTCAAACTCTGCCTTCTCCATGCCTCGAGGACATACCATTTCTCCACCTACATTGTCACTTTGCTCGTAGGATGCCAGGTTTTCTTGTCTGCTGCAACCAAGCTGCTCTGTGCGACTGGCAAGTACTGAACTTGTTCCTGTGCATCTTGCACACTTCAGCCACTTTGTCTAGAAAACACACCTTTGAGAGCTTGTTAGGGGCATAAAAACAACATTCAGATTGAATTCTGATGCTTCTTTTTTGACGTTGCATGACAACCTGTGTGGGTAAGCAATCGCCAGCACTCTCTTGATGTCTTTTCCATTTCTTTGTCCTGGCAAAGGTTTTACTGCCTGAAGTAACTTGCATAGAGAAGTAATCACCAATGGTGAGTATCATGAACCTGATAGGTGCACATTTTCAGAGGAAAAACCCCACTGCACAATGTCAGCAGAATTTCTTTAACGAGCCACTGGGACAAGTTAGGGCAGCATTGTAAGAAGACTCTCAGGCCTTTGCAAAGAACAGAGCACAGTGACAGTGTAAGCTTTCCTGCATGTGCTCTTATTATTCTCTTTAGGTCTTCTTCCATTCCTGCTTCTCCTCCCCCCTCTTGTTCTTCCTCTTACACTGTCTTCTTTTTCAAATTCCTTTACTTCTCATTTGTCATCTGCATCCTCTCCTTCCTTGCCGTCGTCATCTCCTTGCTCTTCTGTATTTTCTCCCCCGCCCTCCAATTCTCCTCGTCTTTGTCGATGGAACCATAGCCGACGACTGACAACTTATAAGGCCCAGAGTCTGGGGTGGGTGCTACTACTCCTGTTGGGCTGGGTTCAAATGTGCACAGGCGTGCAGAGAGGGAGATAAACATTACTGAAAGATTGCTAGTTTTCCTTCAGGTGAGATGGGGGTATGGACTTTTTCTCATTATGAGTGATAGCAGTTTCGGACACCTGCTTCAGGCACCATTGTCACCAATTTTGAGCATTGTAACAAGCCCATACCGGTTTATGCTGTGTTGTTATACCAGGTGCTTAGAGACTTCCAAGCGAATGTAAAAGGCAAATGCCAAGTTCCATTGATCTGCTTCTTGGGCTGCTGCTGCTGCAGTTTCACACATAGCTGCTTTGTTACAGCAGCAGTGGTGAGAAATGGCATTTTGAGTTGCTTAAGGTTCTTCTGCAGCGCTGTGCCTTCTCGGTCTTCCTCGCTTGCAACTAGAGCCTTGTGCACCTTCACCTACAAGGATGTGGCAGGAGACTTCACAGCAAGACACGGTCAACTTTGTTGTAATACGAAGGCAACAAAGCTGACCGCACGAGCAAGATATACTTAATCAACTTTACAGTGAAGTGAGAGATGCACTCCACCTATTCGATGCTCGCCTACACTCTGGTTTTTTGTACTGTGCAACACAGCCTTGAAACGTAGTAATATAAGGTTTTCGCCTTAATATAGCGTTAGCTTACTTTCTGTTTTTGCAAACTGGCACAGCCACCATGGCAAGTGACAGATTAAAACAATATATAAAAATGGCAAGTTGTAAAAAAGAATCATTGTATGTTTTGTTGCCTGTACAAATTGTCGGTTACCAGCTATACATCAGTTATGTTATATGCACCAGAGACGAGATTGCTTGATTGCTGCATGATATGACGTTGGAAAGGGACCGTGCATGCTTGCTGTTTGTATACATTCTTGGGTTAGCGCCTTGAATAAAGTAGCTGGAAGTGCCACTCTTCCTGTTGTTCTCTTCTTGTTTTATATCAACTAGGCCAACAGTCTTGTGAAAGACAAATGTGACAGTTGAGGCATCACTGCTAAACTGTTGTTTGCAGCTCCATAAGAACAAGCAGTGCAAAACCCTTCTGTGTGACATAATATTTGCATTCAAATGTTATAAATATTGCAATCTTTTCCTATACTTTAATAGGCTGGTAATTAGGCCTTGGAATGACTTCCATAAAGATGCAACTCTTAAAGAGTCCCTCGACTAACATGCACATTTAGTGCACATATTTTTTAACACGCTTGTTTAAGATGTATATTTTTTTCCCAGGCATGGCTGCAAAACAGCATGCACTGCCAAGACACACCATTTCTGCCATGCATCCCTAGTGCATTGTCCCGTACTTTAGTTGGGTCATGTTTACGCATTAATGCACACTTGCTTTTCCTTTATGAATTTTAATAGAGAGATACATGTACATGTGTTGTTCTCACAATTTCTTTCCTGGTTGGACCTTTATTTGTTTGCAGTATGTATTACATAGAATTAAACTACATAATGTGCAAATGTACACACTTCATTTGCAGAAATGAGTTTTATAATGCCATGACAAATTTACACGGTACTTCAATTTCATCAGAAGATATGTTCAAAAAATGCATAGTTCTATAAATTTATTTACTTGTAAAAGCAGGATTTATGTATTAATGAAACCATTCTCAAATATGTCGGCAAGCTGTTTCTATTTAATGTGGCATGGCTTCACACCTAAATATGCACGTTCACACCTGAATGGCTATTGAAGTGCAACACTGGTCCATACCCAAGAGGAAACTATATAACCTACAGAAAAAGGATGCAACAAGGCAACTTCCCTGCATGATTTTGATTAGCTGTGATCTTTCACATTTTCTTCTATATAAGAACTGTATAAGAACTTTGCAGGCTGCTTGCCCGCTTTTCTTTTTTTTTTGTTTCTTTTTAAGTGATGTGCTATAATGAACATCATAAACAAGACAAAACAAGTACACTGCAAGCACTTACGTGCACAAGTAATCTTCTTTGAAGTGTTGTTACATGCCATGAAGGTGTGTTGTTACATGCCATGAAGGTTTTACAATTAATTATAACTATATAAAGTGAGAACCGGTGCAGGAAATATACAAATCCTATAAATATATGCGTATAAATATATGTGAAGGAAAAAATGTTGTCCACGAGATAAGAAAAGAAGAAAAAGCTGCTATTAATAATACTTGTTGCGCATCAACGCTTTGAAAGTAAATCAACGACGCTGCTAGCATTCCTGATATGGTACGTTATAAAAGCACACATTAATACACCAAAAATTATCTAAATTTAGTTACTGGTCGCATAGTCAGTCCAACAATGACGTGCCCGATTTACGGCATCGGTGTAAGGCGAAGTATTTCTGGTTAATTAGCGCGCCCCGTATCCATGAAAACTGCATACATTAACAGTTCAAAGTTCCGGCGACATACAAAGGTCTCGGCTTCTTGACAAAGCACTTTAATTGTAAGTTCGTGTGTCGCGCTCCCGATATCGCGCCGCTAGAATGTGAGTTCGATTTCCGGCCACGGCGGCCTCATTTCGATGCGGAAGAAAAGCAAGAGCATTCGCCGAATTGGCGCACAAAAAAGCAGCCCGTCATCGGATGCCTCGCGACCACGTCGTGCTCAATCATTATTATCGCAGGCTCATAGCACTTACAACGCGCAATGCGCGTTTGAGTGCACGCAAAGTACGTGCTGCAATACCTTGGCTGTGCGGCAATCACAAGCGATCTCAAAAAGAAAGAGAGAGAAAAAAAAAGAACGATTGTGTATGCAAGGCAAGTCGCAAACATTCGATAGCGTCGAGTCTCAACTCGAGTACATCAACCAGCGGGAATCTTTCTCCGCGCACGGAACAAAATGCGTTCGTGTGTTGTACTACGTCGAAGCGAAAGCTCGACGTAGTACACAAGAAAGCTAAAACACCAACCCACTGCTTCAATAAAAACCCCGATCGCTCCGATCATAAAACACACACTCCACCGCCATGACAGCGAAACAGCGCGGGGGCTGCTGCTCGGCGCAATTTCGACGGGAAATCGTTCGGATCGCTGCGATCAGAGCGACGAAATTCCTACTTTTTGGTCGCTCGTCGCAGACCGTTGCGACAAGAGCGAGAGCGATTTTTTTTGAAAAAAATCGCGATCGCTCTAGTCGCCGAAGGAAAATCGCTGTGTTTCTGCGTCATGTGAAACGGCCTTCAGGCGTCAGTCATCAGGCGTAACCCGCGTGCCGGGAGGCACGCGCTCGCCCTCGGCGCGTGCCTCCCGGCGCGTGCCTCTGCTGTGTTGTGAGAGAGAGAGAGAGACAGAGAGAGAGCGAAAGGCTCGCGTTGGCTATGGAAACGCTCTTTCTTAGAGGAACGCTCTACCAGCTCGCAAAGGAGAACGCGCCCTTACCCGCGAGAGACAACATTGGCGCGGACAGCGTCTCCTAGCGAGTTTCTTATTGAGAAATACCGACTGCTCGCGTTGAAGAAGCGTTCACCGGCAACCCATATATATTTTAGGAGATCGCCGCGTCTCGGCCCGCAGTCCAGGCCTGCTACGCCCAGCAGCGTCCTGCCAGTGTCCAGGCACATCCCCGGCCCCTTGGCTAGCACCAGCGCGCGCCACGCACCGCGCTTTCCCATTGTCGTCGTCGTCCCTTACCCCCGTATGCAGAGATGTAACTTGGCTCGAACTTGACTTGCGCCAGTCTGTAGTGGGAGACTGTTTTCGCACTCGAAGCGACGACGACGAAGAGCGCGTGCTTGTGCGAGCCGAACGTGAAGCGCGTGGGCTTCGGAACGCCGACGGCGATCGAGCGTTAGAAGCGACCGAGAGCGGAACGTCGACTCGGCAAGCAGACGCATCAGCTCAGCACCAGCCAGGAAGTACTGGGTGTTCCTGCGGAGAACGGGTGACCTGGACCGTGCTGACTGTTCCTGCGGTGGGTGAGCGAGCGGCCCAGTACGAGCGGCTGGAGCAGTGGTGTGGCGGGGACCATCTACCGACTCGTGGTCACGGTGCCACGCAGGTTCGAGTCCGGCACAACCATCTGCTGAGGGCGTGGTCACGGTGCCGCGCAAGGTCCCTGCCCGGCACAACCGCCTGATGAACGCGTGGCCCCGGTGCCGCGCACGTTCCCGTCTAGCCGCCTACTGAGAGCGTGGCCACGGTGCCACGTATGCTGCAGTTCGACGCAACCGTTCTCTGAGGGAGTGGCCTCGGTGCCACGTAAGGGCATCATACCCGGCGCTTTCGTGAGCGAGCAGCTCAAGATCTGCACGTGCCCGGACACGACCCATCGTGCCTCGTTTACTGAGATCAACGTGCGCCGCATCTAAGAACGTCGGTACTGTGAGTGGTGCTACGTGCTTCGGACATAGTTAGGACGCGCCGTTGGTCTCCGTAGCGTAGCGTTCAGATTCTGTTCTTTGCCGTCTGTTGTTTGTGCATTGTTCGTCCGTCGAAAGTGTATGTGCTGTCTCGTCCTATCGATAAATGTTTCCTTGTCTGTGATTTAGCTGTCTGTGTCTGAGTCCTGGGCCCACGAACCACCACAATTGGCGAGCCTACTGCCAGGATGGCTTATTAACATCTAAAGCCATTGCTCAGACACAGCCTGAGTCATGGAGAAGGAGAGACTTGTCGAACTTGGGCGACAGTTAGGATTAGAGAAAGAAGCGCTCAGAGAGTGGGTGGAACGAGAGTGCACTCAAGCTCGCGAAGAACGCGCTAAGGAACGCGAATTCGCGAGAGAAAGTGTAGAACAACAGCGGAAAGTTCAAGAGCAGGAACTAAAGATTCTGCAGCTAAAGCTGCAACTTCAAGAGAATGCGAGCAGGCTGCAGTCAAGTGCGCCTGATGAACAAGGGATAGCTAGCATGAGCACTAGAGGTATTTCGGAGGTTTGCAGTCCTCATAAACTGATTCCACCCTTCAATGAAGCACGGGACGACCTCGACGCGTACCTGCAGCGATTTGAACGGGTAGCAACATGTCAAGGATGGCCCCGCGAGAAATGGGCTCTTTCTCTTAGTCTATGTATGACCGGAGAAGCACTGACCGTCATAGGCCGGTTGGACCCAACAGCTGCGCTGAATTATGATGAGCTACGAGCTGCGCTACTGCAGAGGTTCCGATATACTGCTGAGGGCTACCGCGAAAAATTTCGCAAAGCCAAGCCAGAAGAGAACGAGACCGGGCTGCAGTATGCAGCACGGCTTTCCGGATACTTTGACCGTTGGGTGGAGATGGGCAGAACCGAGACAAGTTATACTAGCTTGAGGGAACTGATGATATGTGAGCAGTTTATGAACGGTTGTTCTCCGGCACTCAGAATATTTCTCAAGGAAAGGAATTGCAAGACGCTGAGTTCGCTGTGTGAGACTGCTGACAACTTCATGGAAGCGCAAGCGCTCACAAACCTAGGTAAAGAACGTGTTCCCAAGGAAGCAGGACCATCAGCGTCGAGGTCGGAGTCTGCGAGGAGGATGGAGAAGCAAGCAAGTCGCTGTTTTCTGTGTGAAAAGACAGGACATCGCGCAGCTGACTGCTGGTCCCGCACGAAAGGGAATCCTACTAGCCGATGTGGAATATGTCACAAAAGTGGTCACAGTAGTGACAGATGTCCCAGCCGGAGATTCGACAAGGATCAGGCATCGTGCGTGATATCAGAGAAAGAAGAAACATCGATTCCTGAGCAGCACAAGAGTGGCTACGTCGTCCTCCAAGATGGCGAAACGATACCCATTGTCAATGCCACATCAAGTCGACCATCGACGACCATTGCAGTCGCGGATATGCCGGTCGTGGACGGATTATTAGAGAACAGGCCAGTACATGTACTTCGCGACACTGGCTGCAACACGGTCGTCGTGCGGCAATCCTTGGTTCCGGAAGAGAAGTTCACTGGAACAACAAGCCCTGTGTATTTATTGGATCGCACTGTGCGGTACCTCCCGGAGGCAAAAGTATTTTTGCGATGTAGATTGTTTACTGGAGAGGTACTTGTCAAGTGTATGAGTGACCCATTATACGACGTGATTTTGGGAAATATCAATGGCGCGGTATTACCAGATACATTGCCGACAGATGAGTCTGCACCGCAGAATAACCTCGTTCGCTTGAAGACCAAGCAGACACGGTGCACGGAATCTGGTGAGGTGACTGCTGCCAAAGGCACGCAGAGAGTAGCTGGTGACCTGGCCGCGTTCCAAGCAAGATCCGACCGGGAGGACTCGAATGAGTTTCCACGTGACGACTCATTGGACGCGAGTCCTGAACCCAAGAAAGTCCTAGCTGGAAAAACAGTAGAAACGAAGGAAGAGAGGCATACTCCTTTACCTGTGATGCCACACCCTGCATTACGCGTAGAAAGTGAGACGCTTAGAAAATATCAGGCGGAGGACGAAACGTTGCAAAACTGTTTTGAGGTGGTGGGCAAGAAAATCGTGTCGAACAACCGGGAGACGGTGTTCTTCATCCGTGACGGAATTTTATTCCGCAAGCACAAGCTGCCTGGTGAAACCGAGTTGGAGCAACTGGTAGTGCCACGACAACTGCGAGAAATGGTGCTGAAACTAGCACACGAAGGCATCTTACCCGGCCATCAAGGCATTACGAAAACAGTAAGCAGAGTTACTGGAGACTTCTACTGGCCAAGTGTGCAGTCCGACACCAAGCGCTTCGTGAAATCTTGTGACGTATGTCAACGGACAGTTCCACGTCACTTGGTGGGACGTGCCCCTTTGGGCACCACGCCTATTATCGAGACATCTTTTACAAGAGTTGGCATTGATATAATCGGTCCATTGTCACCGACCTCTGAAAAGGGCAATCGATATATATTGACCATGATAGATTTTGCGACGCGATACCCCGACGCGGTTGCACTGCCTTCCATTGAATCGAGACAGGTTGCAGAGGGTCTCCTAGAAATGTTTTCACGCGTCGGCATACCAAGGGAGATCATCAGTGACCGCGGAACATCTTTTATGTCAGCTGTCATGAAGGAGTTCAGTCGACTGCTTTCGTTCAAACAGCTACCCACCACGCCATACCACCCCATGGCTAATGGTCTTATTGAGCGCTTTAATGGCACATTAAAACGCATGATAGGGCGTATGTGTCAAGAGCGTCCAAAAAGCTGGGATCGCTACCTCGGACCATTACTGTTCGCTTACAGAGAGCTTCCTCAACTGTAGCACTGGGTTCTCTCCATTCGAATTACTATATGGAAGATACGTACGAGGGCCTATGGCAATTCTCAAGGAACTCTGGACGAACGCTTGCCTCGATAAAGAGACCAAGACGACATATACGCATATGATGGAGTTACGGCGACGATTAGAACATACCTGTTCACTTGCACACGAAGAACTGCAAAAAGCGAAGAAGCTGCAGAAAGGCTACTACGACAAAAAAGCGAGAAGGCGCGTACTTGTTCCTGGTGACCAGGTGCTGGTACTCTTACCAGCCGATACTAACAAGCTGGTGCTCTCTTGGAAGGGTCCTTTTCCTGTCATCGAGAAACGCAGCGAACTCGATTACCTTGTCAACCTCGGCAACAAGGTCACGCTCTTTCATATTAATATGTTAAAGAAGTATGAAGAGCGCAAGCCACTGTGCGAACAGACGGTTGCAGGTGTTACTACAACGTTGCCAACTGACACCGCGATAGTTGAAGGTCCGTCTGACGAAATACCACATATCACAATAGGACAGACGCAAGACTGGACGAACGTTAGCATAGCATCGGAGCTCAATGCTGACGAGCGACAGCAAGTCAGGGCAGTTCTTAAAAACTTCAGAGATATTTTCTCCGATGTCCCTGGAAAGACAGACATTGTTCAATGTGAATTGAAGCTAACATCAGAAGCTCCAATACAAGTCCGACAATATCCTTTACCGTTTGCTGTCAAAGACGCCGTTGAAGAGGAAGTGAAGGACATGCTGCATTTAGGTGTCATTGAAAGATCAACCTCAGCCTATCACTCACCTATAGTGGTTGTCAAGAAGAAAGATGGCACCATGCGGTTGTGTATCGACTTCTGACAACTGAATAAGGTCATACTTCCAGACAGTGAACCTATTCCTCGCACAGATATGATGTTCGCCAAGCTCACCGGATGCAACTTCTTCTCGCGCTTTGATTTCACGAAGGGATATTGGCAGGTACCTATGGCCAATCAGTCGAAAGAGCTCACAGCCTTCTCATGCGAATCTGGCCTGTATCAATTTAAGTATATGCCCTTCGGCATTAAGACTGCACCGGCAGTATTCAACCGGTTAATGCGAGTCGTCACCGAAGGAATTCCTAATGTTTTATACTACTTTGACGATGTGCTCGTCGCCACTGATACTTGGGAAAAACACTTAGAAACACTACAAAGACTGTTTGAACGCGTCAGAGCTGCTCGTCTTACTATTAAACCTGCCAAATGTGAGGTGGGCTGTCCAACTACCACTTTTTTGGGTCACATCGTTGGGCAAGGTGCGCTACAGACGAGTAGGAGCATTACTGACAAGATCCAAGCGGCGATGCAACCTAAAACCAAAAAGGAGCTAAAAGCCTTCCTGGGCCTTTCGGGCTACTATCGTGACTTTGTGCCTAATTACGCCGAGTTGACATTCGCACTGACGGAACTTACAAAGAAAGGATGCCCGAATAAGTTACCATGGGGTGAAGAACACGAAAGAGCGTTTCGAGACGTGCAGAAACTCTTATCGACACAACCTGTGCTGAAATCGCCAGAATTGCATAAACCATTTGTTCTGCGCACGGATGCGTCTTCACGGAGCTTAGGAGCAGTACTACTCCAGGGGCACGAAGGCCGTCTGCACCCAGTCTCCTACGCGAGCCGCAAATTAATGCCACGCGAAGCAGCCTATTCTACAATCGAAAGGGAAGGCCTTGCCGTAGTTTGGGCTGTTCCCAAATATCACATTTTTCTATATGGCAAGCCTTTCACCTTGCAGTGCGACCATCAGCCACTGACATACATTCAGTCAGCGAAACACTTAAATAACAGAGTGCTACGGTGGAGTTTGCTTCTTATGGAGTACGACTTTCACGTAGAACACATTCGCGGTGTGGACAATGTTGGTGCTGACTATATGAGCCGTACGGCCTTTAATGACCAGTAATCTTTACCGTTGTACACGAACCTTTTTTTTTCTGCTTCTCACCATAGCGCAGTGTGCTTCTTGCATTGATGGACCTTCACGCTGTGTTTCAAATGGTGTTTTATAGACACTTGCGTGTTACGTGTACAACGTACTGCAGTTGGGGGGAAGTGTAGTGGGAGACTGTTTTCGCACTCGAAGCGACGACGACGAAGAGCGCATGCTTGTGCGAGCCGAACGTGAAGCGCGTGGGCTTCGGAACGCCGACGGCGATCGAGCGTTAGAAGCGACCGAGAGCGGAACGTCGACTCGGCAAGCACACGCATCAGCTCAGCACCAGCCAGGAAGTACTGGGTGTTCCTGCGAGGAACGGGTGACCTGGACCGTGCTGACTGTTCCTGCGGTGGATGAGCGAGCGGGCCAGTACGAGCGGCTGGAGCAGTGGTGTGGCGGGGACCATCTACCGACTCGTGGTCACGGTGCCACGCAGGTTCGAGTCCGGCACAACCATCTGCTGAGGGCGTGGTCACGGTGCCGCGCAAGGTCCCTGCCCGGCACAACCGCCTGATGAACGCGTGGCCCCGGTGCCGCGCACGTTCCCGTCTAGCCGCCTACTGAGAGCGTGGCCACGGTGCCACGTATGCTGCAGTTCGACGCAACCGTTCTCTGAGGGAGTGGCCTCGGTGCCACGTAAGGGCATCATACCCGGCGCTTTCGTGAGCGAGCAGCTCAAGATCTGCACGTGCCCGGACACGACCCATCGTGCCTCGTCTACTGAGATCAACGTGCGCCGCATCTAAGAACGTCGGTACTGTGAGTGGTGCTACGTGCTTCGGACATAGTTAGGACGCGCCGTTGGTCTCCGTAGCGTAGCGTTCAGATTCTGTTCTTTGCCGTCTGTTGTTTGTGCATTGTTCGTCCGTCGAAAGTGTATGTGCTGTCTCGTCCTATCGATAAATGTTTCCTTGTCTGTGATTTAGCTGTCTGTGTCTGAGTCCTGGGCCCACGAACCACCACACAGTCTCAAGAACGCTTCGCCGCATGTCATAAATCGTACTTGACTTGCGGGTGACTTGCGGAGGACTTGGACGGGCCGAAGTCCGCTCTCATTTCAAGTCTGCTCAGGGGCTAGCTTGAAACTGACTTCGTGCTTCATTCCAACATGGCCGCCCCCCGTACGGACGTCAAGCGGAGGTTACCTGTTCGTGAATTTGCTTGTCACACCATGGATGCAGCATTTTCAGAAGCGCATCGCGAGTCGAAAATTCCGCCGCCACCCCTGCGTGACCGAGGCAGCTAGGGGACGCTGTACGACGAACAATACCTCGCTCGCCACATGTGCACAAAAACGCCGGGCGGCAGCTTCTGGGTACGATGCCTCGCCGAGAAAGCGAGGACTACTCCGGAAAACAGCGTGTGCCTTGGACGCTGCAGTTACCGGCTGTGTGGTTTCACGGCACCAGTACGCTTAAAACAGTCGCCGATGGTCTCGTGCGGATTCCTCCGTGAACATGTGTGTCGTGCGTTTGGAAAAATGACCCTGCTCACTGCGAAGCCGCTGTGCTGGATTTTGGTGTGCTTCCTGCAGTTTGCGAGATCTCCTAAAATGACAAAGGATTTTCATGAAGTGGCCGGATTACTTTGTGTAAGCGGATGCCTCGACTGCACACACGCGTGCAATAAAGTGATGGTGACGACGCGGAAGTGCTGCTCATGTATCTTTAGCGATTCTTTTACCTCGAGGGATCGGTTTCTTTCTTTCTTTATTTTACCCTCAGGGCTTTGCAGCATTGTAGAGGGGAGGGGCAAAAAGCAAAACATACACGTAATAAGTCAGCCAACGCACAAAAAGTACAAAACATTCAATAATAAGAAAACGAGCAAGAGTGAAACGGGCTAAAGCAAAACAAACAAAAACGGGCAAAAGCGAAACGCTCAAAAAGCAAAACGTACACATAATAAGCCAGCCAAAGCACAAAAGGTGCAAAAGATTCAACAATAAAAAAAACGAGAAAAAAAAAGCGGTGTGAAATACAAGTTACGAATACAATGAGATGATATCGCGTGCGCAACATGTAATGCATTTTACATGGAAGATGTCAAGGCCTGACGGAACGCGTCAGGTTCAGTTATACTGGCGGTTGATGCTGACAGAAGATTCCAGTCGCGACATGTGTTAGGAAGGAAAGACTGGGAAAAGGTGACGGTGTTACTTCGAGGGATATGCACTTTGTGGGGGTGATCTATGCGGGATGATATGAAAGATGCAGGCTGTAATAAGCGCGATTTTAGAACGTGATTGTGATAGTATATTTTTTGGAACGCGCAAAGGCGAGCGATTTTTCTGCGCATGACAAGTGGAGGGAGATTAAGCCTGATCTTCATGGCACTTACACTAGATGTTCGATTATAGCTGCGAAGAATGAAACGTGACGACCGGTTTTGGATTGCCTCTAATTTGTTAACGAGTGTTACGTGGCCGGGATCCCATACATATGCAGCGTACTCCAGTAGAGGACGGATGTAGGTGATGTACAGCTGTTTCATTAAAAAAGTCGGCGCAACAGGAAAGTTTCGTTTTAAGTAACCGAGCATGCGATTAGACTTGGATGTGACGTGATTAATGTGGTCGGACCATGATAGCGAGTTAGTAATGTGAACACCAAGATACTTATAAGACCGGATATATTCAAGAGGGGTTGCGTTCAGGCTGTAGGAATAGTTATCGATAGATGTGTGGTTACGTGAAACTCTCATTGCTTTACATTTAGAAATGTTAAGTTCCATTTTCCAAAGTTTACACCAATGTAATATGTTGTTTAGGTCTGTTTGTAAGGTTTCGTTGTCGTTATGATCAGTAATTTTACGGTAAATGACACAATCGTCAGCGAAGAGGCAAATAGGGGAGGATATGTTATTAGGCAAGTCATTAATATAAATTAAAAATAGTAGTGGGCCTAAAACAGAACCTTGAGGTATGCCTGAACGCACGGGCACTTCAGATGAATTAATATCGTTAGTGCAAACAAACTGAGTGCGGTTAGAAAGAAATTCTTTGATCCAGTCAAGTAATAAAGGGTCTATGCGCAAGCAATGTAATTTTAGTAGGAGCAGTTCATGGTTAACCTTGTGAAAAGCTTTGGCGAAATCTAAGAAAATACAGTTAATAGTCGCACCTAAGTCAAGTGCAGCGTGGAGATCATTAGTAAATAGTATTAGTTGTGTTTCGCAAGAGAAAAATTTGCGGAAACCATGCTGAGAGTTATGAAAGAAGTTATTTGATTCCAAATGTTTAACGAGGTTTGAGTAAATTATGTGCTCCATTAGTTTGCAAGGGACCGATGTGAGGGAAATAGGACGATAATTACGGGGGTTATGTCTTTCACCAGACTTATGGAGTGGGATCACCTTTGCGGTTTTCCAGTCTTTAGGTAGACAGTTATCTTGGAGCGATTTCGTAAAGAGGCAGCCTAAGATAATGGAACTGTATTCCTTGGTATTCTGAAGAAATTTAGAGTTAATTGAGTCAACTCCACATGACGATGATCGCTTTAGCTTATTAATAAGCGTCGCAATGCCGGCTGTATCAAAGGTAATGGGATCCATAGGAAGAAAGTCAAGATTCCGTATGCATGGACGATTGTTAATGATGAAGTCAGAGAAAGAAGAAGCGAACGTTTCATTCAGTAACGAAGCACAGTTATCTTTTGGGACTGGATTACCGAGTTCATCAACAAGGCAAATAGTTGAGTCCTCTTTCGGCTTAAGTGTGTTCCAAAACTGTTTTGGATTAGTTTGCAACAATGCTGGTAGTGTGAAGTGAAAGAAATGGTGTTTGGCACTATTGAGAGCGTCATTGTAGGATTTAGCTGCCGTTTTATAGACAGACCAACGTTCGGCGCTTTGTAATCGTTTCGCGGCACGAAACAGCCGTGATATTTTATTCGACAACCTTTTAAGGTGCCTAGAATACCAAGGTGCGTTAGAATTGCTGTATATAGTCCTTAGAGGGACATGTTGGGCTGTTAGTTCAGCAACCTTTACTTTGAATGACTGCCATAGTATTTCAACGGGTTTGTCAGAATAATCTAAAAGAAATTCATCAAGAAAAGAGCAGAGACTGAAGTTTATAGCTTCAAAGTTTGCTTTGCTGTAGTCTCTTATCTGTTTCAACTGTCTACGTGGGTTTGGTGCAGGAAGGGTAATGGTAAAGTGAAGTACGTCATGATCGCTTAAGCCAGGGGTGTGTGTTACAGAAGAAGCGATATCAGGAACTGATGTTAGTATCAAGTCTAGTAGTGACGCTGTGGTGGGCGTTACACGTGTTGGCTGAGTTACCAACTGAGACAGATTGAAGTCCAGGCATGCATGAATAAAAGTGATAGCTTCCGCGGATGATGAAATGGAGGACAGGTAAGGTTCTGGCCACTGAATATGTGGAAAATTGAAATCACCAGCAAGAAAGACGGGCACAGCAGGAAACTTGACAGTGATTTCATTCACCGAGTCATGAAACGCCTCAGAAAAACCACTGGCACAACTTGGAGGACGGTAACAGGCACCAAGAATTATTTTCTTAAAATTGATTGTTAAACAGCACCAAATTATTTCCAAACTACTCACAGTTGAAATTAGGAAACTCTCGAAGACTTCATTTACAGCAATTAAAACACCACCACCAACCCTCTCGTCACGGTCACGTCGGTACACAACAAACTTTTTCTTGCAATGAAACAGCTCGTTGTTTTTTATTTCGTTTGACAACCAAGTTTCACTTAATATAACAACATCTGCTTCCGAATCGTTGATTAGAGCACTGAGGCTCTCTTTTTTATTACTAAGGCTGCGGATGTTGGTATACAGAACAGGTATAGGAAACAAAACGCCACCACCCCTCGCGGTATCCTATTTTGTTGTGGCTTGCGCTCTCCTAGAGCGCGTTAACCTAGGCGAGAGTGGGGCATTCAGCCAAGAGCGGGAAGTTGACGCAGGCTTAGACATATTGTCTGAAGGTTCTTCGCGAACACGCCCATGCACACTGTCTTCGCCTGAATCGTAAATATAGCACTTACCACCTGCAAGAAGTTTGTTGTGGGTTAACTTAGTGGTTATGTTAAGCGTTTTGCTGAACTGACTCAGTTTTTTCCGGGCAGTGCGCGTAGCGAGTGAATAGTCTTGCTTTATACTTAGTTCAGTTCCAGAAAGCAGAGAACGCTTTGAGAAAACTAAATCTTTACTTTTGTCTGCAGTAAACTTAGCAATAATGGGTCTGTTACTCCCTGCTTTGTGTCGTCCCAACCTATGGGCACGTACAATACTATCTGGCGAAAGCTGCAGCTGTAGTCTATCCGATGCAAGCGCGATAATTTTTGCTGATGATCGCTCCCAGTTTTCCAGAGGATCATCTGCAATGCCAAAGAACAGCAGGTTGTCCCGCCTAGAACGATCTTCAGCATCTTCAAGTCTAGCGCGCAATGTGGTTAGTTCTTTTTGCATTGTAGATACACATTCACGCGTGCGGCAGACGTCTCCTTGAAATCCCTCGAAACAAACTCTTTGTTGTTCCACTGACTGCAAGCGCTCATTAATGCCCGATACAGTGGACACCAAAGAAGTGTGGGCAGCTTTAAGGTCGTCCATTGCTTGCGCAATGTTGCTTTGGTTTGCCTCAATTCGAATGCATCGAGCATTTGTTTCTTTCACCATTTTAAGTATTTCATCAGTAGGACCGGGATTTCGCTCGACGTCTCCGCACAACGCCAAAAACAAGGCACAGAAAGGTTCAAGCAGGACGCTGGGGCATGGAAGCACAACAACGAATCGGTTGTCTGATCGTAAAGACTTAAGAGGTGGTAATGGACTGCAACTAACCTGCGCAATGATGAACAAGAATCGTGAGTGCCACACCATGCCCACTGGCGATAAGATCCGTTAGATGGGCTTTTAAAGGGTCCGGTAGGCGTGTAGTCGATGTTGCTGTGGCTGTGACACTCCGGGGAAAGGCGAACTGTGGGAAATTGTACATGGCATCGCTGTCGGTCCTCAGCAAGAGTAGTTGTGCGCCATGAATACACCAGCCAGGGGCGTTGCATGAAGATCCCTTGTCGAAACCACCATCAGTCGAGTCCGTGGACGCGGCGCCGTCCGTGCAGTCGGCAAATCCAACGAAACCAAGAAGCTGCGCAATGATGAACAAGAATCGTGAGTGCCACATTTTGGTTGTGCGTCCATGCCCACTGGCGATAAGATCCGTTAGATGGGCTTTTAAAGGGTCCGGTAGGCGTGTAGTCGATGTTGCTGTGGCTGTGACACTCCGGGGAAAGGCGAACTGTGGGAAATTGTACATGGCATCGCTGTCGGTCCTCAGCAAGAGTAGTTGTGCGCCATGAATACACCAGCCAGGGGCGTTGCATGAAGATCCCTTGTCGAAACCACCATCAGTCGAGTCCGTGGACGCGGCGCCGTCCGTGCAGTCGGCAAATCCAACGAAACCAAGAAGCTGCGCAATGATGAACAAGAATCGTGAGTGCCACATTTTGGTTGTGCGTCCATGCCCACCGTGTCTTGCCCACCGTCCATGTCAACCGTTTGCTTGCAGTGTAAACAATCCTCAAGGTAAGAAACACGCTTCGCTGAAAGCGTGATTACGAGCCAATTTCCTTGTTTACAATCACTGTTGGCGCTCATGACTGTATTAACGTTCAGCATGCCGAACTTGTCACGCAGTCATCCATCGAGAAAATATAAAAGCGGCCCGAATGAGCCAGTGATGTGCGCTTAGGAATTTTGTTGTGATATCGTTTTTCTTTTGCAGCTTCCTTATTCCGCTTTCTTTTAGCTTATCCTAACATTTCTTCCTACTCGGTTACCGTGCCGCGTGATACCGTACGTGGTTATCCTTTATATGTTTCAAACAACGTGGCATTCCATGGTGTGCCCGTAGTCATTCACGAGTGCGGTCAGCAGGCTCTTTTCATATTTTGTAAAACCGGGTGCCGCCTTTGGCTGTATGCGTTATCTTGGGACGAGATCGCACACGGCTGCAAGGTTTCAGCGTCAAGCCCTGTTGACATGACAGCAGTATCATTCCAAATGTAGCGCGGTGGCCGGCACGCGGGCTCCGAAACCTGATTTACGAGACGATGGCATGTACACTCTAGTCCTTTTGTTGTCTACCTCGCGCCGTCTTTACCCACACCCTGCACGGGGCCTCTCTAAAGCGGACGAGCGACTCCTGAGACGCTTGCAGACGAACACCTTGTTGTGTCCTGCGGGCGCCCAGCACTTCATGCCGGGTATACACGGCTACTGCGCGCACTGTGGGGTCCTGGCCGACACCTACCACATGATTGCAGTATGCCCTGCCCTACCTATTCCTTTTTCACCCCCCTTCCCCCTATCCACAAGAGAGGCTTGGCCCCGCCACGGTGGTCTAGTGGCTAAGGTACTCGGCTGCTGATCCGAGGGTCGCGGGATCGAATCCCGGCCGTGGCGGCTGCATTTCGATGGAGGCGAAATGTTGAGGCCCGTGTGCTGTGCGATGTCAGTGCACGTTAAAGAACCCCAGGTGGTCGAAATTTCCGGAGCCCTCCACTACGGCGTCTCTCATAATCAGAACTGGTTTTGGGACGTAAAACCCCACAAAACAAGAACAACAACAACAACAAGAGAGGCTTGGGAGGAGTTCCTGCTCGGCTGCTCTACCCGGGACGCTCAGCGCTCCTTGGTGGCGCGCGCCCGAGCGGCGATCATCTCCAGTGGACTTCCGGAATAGGGAGACCACCCAAGTGCATCTTTAGTGCAACTCTCTGTATTTTCATGAGTAAACGTTTTTCCACCACCACCACCACCTGGAATGTTTCACGTAAAGCAGACTGCACGTGTACTTTCCTTCTGCTCTTCTTGCGGGCAGCGTGAAACATGCGAGACCGGACAGGGGGACCCACGTAGCCCGTACTCTTCGTTCGGAGCGGGTTTCTCTCTTTTTGTTCGTTCTTCTCTTTTTTTTTTTGCTAACATTCCGACCTAGCGCGTTCGGTCTTTTCTTGAAAGGGTCGCGTAGTCGGATTATAACAAGGGCAGCTGCAATTCTTTTGGAGTGCCTACCGGAGAAAGAAAGGCGAACTCCTTCAAAAACCGATCATATGCGATCGCACCGGCATATCACATCACGGTGTCAGCCCAGACGACTCACGAGCGCCTTGGAACAATCTAGAGCAAGAGCCGTTGAAAGGCACCATGAACGCACACCAATCCTTTGCCTTCTTTATGGGCAATTATACACACGCGAAACAAGTCCTTTAGGTAAAGAGAAGCGAAAACAGAAACAAGGAAGGTTGTGCAGCTCTTGGAGACCGCGCTGAAACCCGCGGATAATGGCCTCTTTCAGCAAGCAACACTGTATATCACAGCAGCAGCCCGTCGCGGAATGCAATAACTTGACCCAAAGCACACTTCAGCGTGTGTGCGCTGACTGATATTTCGAAGAAGGCGTACTTTTTTGCCGTACAACATGTCTTATGCTAATGAATTTATTATTAACCTCGAACACAGACGAGCAACACGCGCTTGCATTGAAGCACGGCCTTGACTTGCTCAAGTAAGTCAGGTCTGGTCAGGTCGAGCGTCTATGAAACGCGAAAGCAGACTTGAACGGTTTCAAGTCCGCTTTGTGCTTCGGGCCGACTTCCGCAAGTCAAGTCCAGGCGCGATGCAAGTTACATCTCTGCATACGGGGGTTAGAATCTCCTCCCAGCGGCCCTCTGCCGGCGATATCCACACTGCCCCTCCCTCTGCGGAGACGGTGGCATTGGCCCGCGCTAGTCTGCGACGATGAGACGACGAGCGCCCCTGCCGGCTGAGAAACCTGGGGTGCTGGCGCACGGAACGTGGTGGGGATAACAGGTAGCCCATCTCCTGGCAAACGGTCTTCCAGGATCACGAGGCCCTAAACGTCTGAACGTCTTCCAGGAACCGCCGGTCCTAAACCAAGCCAGGGCTAAGACGCTTTACTGGTTGTCCCATCAGCCTCGTTCTGAAGAGTGCACTAGCAGGCCGCCGGTAGGCGCAGCCGCCATGTTGCAGGCTGCCGACCGCAGTGAGGCCGTCCAGCCATCTTATGTGTGCATCACGTGGGAGGGTGTGTGGGTGTGTCGGCGTCTGAGGCCGTGTCAGGACGTCAGAGGCTCCACTCACCAAGAATCACCCCGTTGATGTTCTTGGCGGCATAGACGGGAAAGGCGACGTGATCGTCGTCATTACGTACCTTGTAAACACGCGCATTGTCGTCAATAGCATCGTGGTCACCAACACCCTTGCGATCACCGGCGCCCCCGTCGTCAATGTCGTCGACCGGTTCGCCTATTCTCTAATACCGTCTTCGCTTGCCGTCAACACCGATGGCCTCATCCCTACGCTCTCCTATTCAATCATGACTCCTTCTACTCTTGCTCTTCGTCCTTCATATTCTGCAGCGCCATCGCAAACGAAGCCACCAACCATCAAACGTAGGGAACAGTCCGTCATCTTCTCGATCTTCATATCCCCAGGCATCGTTCCGCTCCTCGTCGCAGTCCCCTCCATCGCGATGACGTGTTCTCCATCATCATCACCGTAGTCGTCATAGCGCCTTCTTTCGCACTTGTCAGATAATTCCCCGTTCTATTTCTTGTCCCTGCTCAGTCTCTCGAACCTTCATCACGAACTTTTTCGGATACCTCAGCTGAAGTCTCCTTCCTCGGACGCTTCTCCGGCTTGGCGTCGTCAGCGCTCTTCTCTTTGGCTGAGATGTCTTCGTAGGCCTGCTCCGTCGCCACATCGGCTTGCTCCTCCGCTGGCTCCATGGATTGCCGCGCGGACTGCAGGAGAACTGGTGGACCCACTCGCCTTCGTTCGCCGGCTCCTCATGATGACTCAGCTAGCTGGTCGCATTCGCATGTTTGAAAATCACGCAGCCTGGGCAGCGGTCATGTAGAAGCTGCGAGTTTCTGAACGGGCGACACGGCTTCTCCCACAAAAAGGGTCCGTCCCGGAACGCAGCCGAGGCCCCACGTTGGGCGCCAGTGTGGGAGATCGCCGCGTCTCGGCCTGCAGTCTAGGCCTGCTACGCCCAGCCAGCGTCCTGTCAGCGTCCAGGCAGATCCCCGGCCCCCGGGCTAGCACCAGCGCGCGCCACGCACCGCGCTTTCCCATTGTCGTCGTCATCCCTTAGAATCTCCTCCCAGCGGCCCTCTGCCGGCGATCCCCACACTATATATATATAGGCACTGGACCTTGGCTTGCAATGAAGTGCCGGTGGGAGATTTCACTTGTGCATAGTTGAACCATGAGGATTCGTAGCGTGCGCGTTAACTAAATTAATCCGGAACTCGGCACGATCTACGATGAACCTCCCGAGCTTCGCCCACTCATCATCATTCACTCCGTGGATATGCTGTAATTTTTCTCTGTTCTCCCGTTAAATACATCTCATCGCTTCTGTCGACCGCCTTCTGGGACCAACCCATATGCAGCACTTCAGCAATAGAACACGTGTTTACTCTCTCTATCAGAGCCTACGGTTATGCCTTCGCGTTGCCACACTTCGAAGCGCTCGCTGCACAGAGCTTCTGCGAAAGATCGCGTCGGGGACTAATCCTGTAATGAGTTTGCAGAACTCCTTAGCAGGGCCATATTGCCACTCTATCTGGCGGCATGCGTCCGAGCCGTCGCTTCAACAGCCTGCCAGAGATGTGTATTGTCATCAAAAGCACTCCCGGCATTTCCACGGCACGGTCATCTCGTCCGAACGGGCGACCCCTTGGCGACAGGGGTCGGCCTTTCTCGACCGAACGCGCCGAAAGGTCAAAGGATTAGTTCGACCGCGAGCCCCCGCTGTTCTCGCAAGCGACACTCCCCCTTGTGTTCCTTTCTCGGATGTCGCGTCCCCTCGGAAATGCTCTGAAGTCGCAGAGTAGAGAAACTGTCACCCGGTCATGTCCCTGCCGCTGTGCAGCTTTCTACGTCACAGCAATTACAGACCACAGGTGTCGCGGGAACAAAGCCGCCGCCCTTACTGCGTACTGCGTGAATACGAAGACGTTTCTACAGGAAGGCCATGCGCTAGGCCGCCGTCGCCTACTCTTGCCGTCGATCCACCGCCGAACATAACACCATCCTGGAGGCAACGAAATCAGGACAGTATGTGTGCACGCATGTGTGAACCTATCCTAGATGCAGGGAACCCAGGCAATGTGTGTGTAAGGTTGTCGTGTCAGAAGCGATTCTAACGAGTTTCTGCTAATGCGCCGGCTGTCGGCGTGTAACGTCATCGTCGTGGCCACGGTAAAGGAAGCCCATTGGCAGCGACTGACGTTGTCTCTCCGAAACACCAGCGCGTCACCGCATGCATCGCAGCTTCCTAGGTTTCACGTTAGTGGAGCTGTCATCATTTTTAGACGCATCTTGAATAACAAAAAAAATAAGAGCACGTAGTGTGTTAGCCAAACATCAGTGTGTTTGCGGGGAGCGAGTTTGAGTTGGTAGAGCCAGGGTCGCTCAAGTACTGAGGGACCCTGGTAGAACTTAATCTGGGTTGAGCTTTTGCCATGGTTTTCTCTAGTTGATCTGTACGTAGGCGACCTTGTGATGAACTGGGCTTTACCTTTCCATGTTCTTTTTTCAAATATACACTGTCTGGTAATGAGCGCTCATTCCGTCGTGCTGCCTTCCTGTGTGCCGTCTTTCTCGCAAACAAGTTCATTCAAGACTATTCTCCGTGAACACTGCGTAGTAGAGCGTTTCAGATGACACTTAGGCGCGATAACACTTAGAGTGTTTTACAGCAGGACCGTCAACACTTCGTCAATGTCGAGCGCAGGTATTGGCGGGCCCAGAACCCTGGCGAACGGCATCCCGAGCGCCTTCGCGACGCAGTGAGGTTCGCGCTTCTATGGAAGTACGGCGGCGTGTACGCTGACCTGGACATCATCGTCAAGAGGCCCCTGACCAAGCTGCGCAACTGCGTCGGGGAGCGCAAGCCCGAGGATCACGGTGCGCCCTTCGTCAGCCGCTCACTGCTCGTCTTCGACAGGAGGCACCCACTCATGGAGGTACGGCATATACTAGGCGATGAAATGCCCACTCTCGCAAATTGCTTGTTGCGCTCATCTTTTAACGCCACAATGGCCATCTCGGGTGTACGATGTCACGTCAGAGAACAAAGCCGACGTACTCTTACTTCGACACTACTGTACTCTTGGCCTCAGCCCATTGCTACATTATAGTGGATTATGCCAAAGGTGAGACAGACAGACAGACAGAGAGAGAGAGAGAGAGAGAAAGAAGGCCTCGTCGTCCGTCTCTTGTCTCTTGTTACAGAGATAGGAAATGCCGAAGCCCTTTTCCCCTCGACTGTACCCAAGCCCTTGCCCTCAGCATACTGCTACAAGTTAGCTATAGTTATGAACGATAGTGATAGCGAAGTAGGCACCCTTAGTTTAGCTGTTCCTACGGCTTTCGCAGCGTGGAACTGGCTTGAATTTATTTTCATGCCAGGCTTTCCGAACATGCATCCGCAAAATTCCCTGCAGCTAGATATGTGAGCATGTTTCTGGAAGAGCGCGGTGAAAATGGTGACGTTCTGTAGAGAAAAAATTCAAGTACGACTGGTGCGCTTCTTTGTCAGGTAGTTTTGTGGATGTACTTTTTCCCTCAGCAGAACGGTGCTTGTCTTTTACACATTATTGACCAGTGTCTTTTTAATTCCGCGATTAGTAATAAAAACACCATCCAAGCACTTTGTACAGATGGTCAACCAGCGAAGCTGAAACGTGCGGCCCCGGTGCTTAAGAGTGGGTTAAGCCCGACGGTGCATTCAAGCCTTTCGCAATTATTGGTTACATGTTCGTGTTTGCTAATGAGGTTGTACGCATGTTTGGCTTGGGTTTACCACAGTGTTTATTCCACATGCCGCACATTGTCCCTCGCATCATCACGGTCATGGAGGAGTGTAATGAGCGGTTCACTGCGTTTCACTCACGCCGAAAGCGTTCCCGCCATTGCCACGCTGCTCAAGTATGGCAAATAGTACATCATGTGGTACGCGGTCAAAAGCCTTCTCTATATCGAGCTGCAAATCGCTTGAGCAGATAGAAGAGCGTCGCAGCACTCAAGGACACCCCGCATCGAGCGTGTATTTGTAGAAATGGAACGCCCCCTGATGCCACATATTTGGTGCTCCCCCACTATTTCTGTAATCATGCACTGCAATCTCTCTGCCAAAACTCTCATAAGTATTTTATAGTCAGTATTCGTAAGCGAAATAGGCCTATACGACTTAACCAACTTCAGTTTTTTTTTTTTTTTTTAGGGGCGAAGCTCCTTAAGGTGTGGGTCTGTCCGTCCGTTGTTCCTAGCAGCGCGTTACCTTCACAGAAATGATTGATGCGATGAAGAAAGAAGACACAACTTATCTACGCATGCTCAGGAATAGGTAGGACCACCTGTCAAACGGTTAAACGTGCCGGTCTATACACGAGAGACAACTGTTAAGACAATCTGTCTCGTTTCTGTTTAAGCAGAGGAGGCCCTGGTTTAAGCTAATAGACAGCTGACTCACGCACGCGCTGTATGCCAAGCCTTGGCCATCAAACGCGTTTCTTCATTTTTGTGCCTGTACAGAATCTCGCATTCGTCCAACATCCGCGTGCAGTTACATCCCCGGCAGTGCGACGATAGATTGGCGCAGGCACGTTGGCGCAGGCAGCGTCTTCTAGCGAATTTCTTGATTGAGAAATACCGACTGCTCGCGCTAGAGAACCGTTCACCATAAATATATATATATATATATATATATAGATATAGGCACTGGATCTTGACTTGCCATGAAGTGCCGGTGGGAGATTTCACTTGTGCGCAGTTGAACCATAAGGATTCGTAGCGTGCGCGTTAACTAAATTAATCCGGAACTCGGCACGTTCTACGATGAACCTCCGGAGCTTCGCCCACTCATCATCATTCACTCCTTGGATATACTGTGAATTTTCTTTTTCTCTGTCTTTGGAATAAAAATACTGACACGTACGGTTGTTTTGGTTTGTTTAAGTGGAGAACGCTATCACTTTCCTTTGACACGCCCTTGTTGTTTGCGGCGAGCGCTGTTATCACTTTCTGTTACGCGCAGCGCAGTCCACGTTTATCTTGTATGTCGCTTCGTTAACTTATTGCATCTACTCACACTTGCATATTTTGTTTTTAGCATCGGGACGATGCTTTCAGAGGGAGGTTGTGACACATGCGGTTGTTTTCGTTTGTTTAAAAGAGAACGCCGTTATAACCTTCCTCTGAATCGCCAGCTTGCTTTGATTGTGTGCGGCGAGCGCCGTTATCACTTTTCTGTTACGCCCAACGCAGGCCGCGTTTATCTTGCTTGTCACTTCGGGAAACGTGTCGACCATTCTTGAAACCTTGCATGCCTCACGGGCACATTTGAACGTCTTCTAGAATTTCAGCGATAATGCGAGAACGCCTTATGACGTGTGTATAAAAGCCGGCACATTTAGCCGTTTGTCAGTCTTTCCATCTACCGACGACTGTTCGCGCCGCTATTGCTGTGCATTGTCAGTGGCTTTGGTTTGCTGGGCACAAGTTCGTCCAATAAACAGTTCGCCTGATATCGTCTTGAGTTCTGCGTGCTTCTTCTTGAGTACTGCGTGCGTCACGACCACGTGATAATACTGTGAGCCTCAGTAAATGACGGCGGCAATGCTTTGGCTGTATAAGATTCCTTGAAGAGAGATTGTACGACAGGGGAAAGTTCCTTTTTAAACGCTTTATTCAAGGTCGCACCCAAGCCATCTGGTCCAGGTGACTATCCAGGAGTAAGACTGTCAATTGCTGTTTCAATTTGAGAGCCTGTTATAGGTGCCTCTAAAGCCTCCTGTCGTCTCGCGAGATAACTGTGGCTTCTGGCCTAAGAATGCGTCTTTGCACTTTTCAATGTCCACTGGTGCAGCGGCGTAAAGACACTGGTAGTAGCGAAGAAAGGCATTCGCTATAAGTACTGCTAGTAGTTAGTACGATATCATTTTCTTTTATTAGATGCGGAGCATCTCTTGCTCGCGGGTATGTCACGCGTAAACCGGCGTGCGCACTCACACTACGCATGCGCGACTCTCCTCTCCCTTCCCTCTCTCCAACAGTTGCTGCAATAAATAAAGCGGGTAGAGAGCGCGCGCGCGCTTCGCTTCAGTAGTATCTCCTCCGATGAGAGAAGTTGGTGGTGTGCGCTGGAAGCAACAGTTCCGTCAGTGAGTGGGTTGACGCAAGTACGCATCAGCATCAATTCCCACACTCTGACAACGGTCATGCGATGCGTGGTAACGAACCAAGTTAACAACGTAATAACATGCAAGGTTCATCGCAAGGTTAACCGCAAAGGTAACACCGAAAATCCTGCAAACCTGTAAACACCGCCGTTAAATGCACCGTTGAAACTCCCAGCGATGCTCTGCATCACCCCATGGTCCCCTTCGGAAAGATGGTGTAATTTTTTACTTCAATATGATTCCGACGCATGTGAGCCTTCTCGATTCCAAGTGCGTGTTTTGTCGGCGCCTCACCCATCGCCCAGGCCTCTGCTCTTGCACGCATGAGGGCTCCTCGGTAGCGTTCCTGTTCGTATGTTTGTTTTCTGCTTTATGGCTCGTATGTCATCTCTCAGTGCACCCGGCTCTTTACCTTCAATCGCTATCAATTCCTGAAGTATCGCTTTGCGTTGATTCTGTTTCAGTTTTTCTTGGTGTTTTAAAGCACTGGATCTCGAGGTGGCCTTCATTTTAACGCGTTGCTTTGAAGGTTCCCATTGCTCACAAATATTACAGCTGTCAATCACTTGAATATTCTTAATCTCCTCAATAACGTAGTTTTTAAAAGCTTCATCATGGAGTAACCTTGGGTTAAACTTCCATAAGTCCCAATCAAATTTGTTATACTTTTGTTTCAATTCAACGCTACACTGAACCAGACAATGGTCCGAAAAGGAAACAGGTATAACTGGGTATATGCTTACAGGGCGCTAAATCAACATACAGAAGAGAGGGACACACAGACACCAGAGCGTCTGTGTGTCCCTCTCTTCTGTATGTTGATTTAGCGCCCTGTAAGCATATGCACTATTATGAACCAACTAGCCCAACAAGAAGTTTTATTAAGGTACAACTGAGTAGTTATTGGTTTTGGACAACGCGTCCCCTGTCGTGTAAATTCTAGCAATACCCGCATGACCAGTTCCCTTAAAATGCGTAAATCGAACTTCGCTTCCGGCCTCGATGTATTCGGCTACGTCTTTCAATTCGAATTCATCGAGTAACTGCTTCAGCATTACAACGCTTCCGTCGTGAACAGACCGTTAGATGATCTAGCCTTCGCACTGAAAAGACAGTTAAAATCACCCAACAGAAGAATCTGCTTGTGCACATATAGATGTTGCTTAATCATTGCATGGAATATTTCATGTTCTGCATCCGTGTTTGGCACATAGATGCACGTGGCGCGCCATTCAGTGTCGCTTCTAGTGACATCGCACAAAACCAATCTACCTGAATCGCAAGAAAAGTGGTTTTGGACGATCATCCCCGGAACCATCTTAACGAAAAGCACGCAACCAGCAGATAGGCCCTTTGCGTGGCTTGCAACGGCAAAATACTTCGACGTACAACGAAGCATCATGCTCCGGGTCTCCTCCTCCCTTTCAAACTTTGTCTCTTCGACGGCTAGCACTTCGATATCACGATCAGTTAACAATGCGGTAGACTTGAGCCTGCTTTTTCTGGAGGCCAAATCTCTAACGTTTAATGTAGCGAAAGTTAGTGACAAATTGCTAACCATTGTTATGCTCTTAAAGAAAGGAGACATGTCCGGAGCATGGTGCTTACCGTGTACGTCTAGCTTAGCGCTAGACGCCTCCGGTGCCATCCGATGGCCCGGCGTCGTGTTGTTCCAGTTCCATTGGCATTCCAGCTGTTCTATTCGGAGATGAACTGGGTCTCATCCTGGCACTCGGGCGCCGCGGCCTTGTCGAATTTGCTGGTAGTCCGTCTGCTTTGCTGCCATCGCCTGCGCCCTCAGCAGACTTCTCGAACGGTCTCTTGACCGCCGAGCCAGTGTTAGTCCTCGGCAGCAGCATTCTCCTCGTTGATTGCCGCAGTTAGAGTTGCATGCTCCGTACTTTTCGACGCAGATTGGTCCTCAGGCATAGAAGTCTTGCGTTCCACCGCCGCATTCCCAGCGTCTCCTGCACCCTTGGCAATATCTTCGGCTTCGGCGGCGTCCATGGTCTGCTCACCGAGCTCATCGTTCACTGCAGCGCCTCTTAACAGTGACGTAAGAGGGGACGCACTGGGCGTCTCGATTGCCAAATCGACCGCAAATGGAACACCGTGGCACCTTGCAGTCCCACCGCACATGACCGGTTCCTTTACGCGATAGGCACTGCATGAGCACCATAGGGACTGCACCTGGCGCAACTACTAGGGCCAGCTCTGTCGCCACGCGAATTTGGTGGGAGATATCCTCAACCTTGATTCCACTTTTCAACTTTAGGAGAACCGTTCTGATCGTCGACCTCTTGTCGCTGACACCGTCTACATGCCAGCGTTCCCGGTTGACTTCCGCAACATTGCCGAAAGCAGCGAACTCCGTCCGCACATCTTCATCGGCGACGCCGTGGAGCAGCCAATGTAGCCGCAGTTTTATCTGCCGGTCTAGGGGATCGCCAATGCGACAGCGATGTCCCTTCACCTGCAGCTCCTTGAAGGACAACATTGTCTGCGTTGCTTCTTCTCCACCCAGCGTAATCGCCCAGACGTGGCTTATCTGGTAGGCTCCAAGTGCCACAACGCCAGGCAGCACTCATGTATGGCCTATATCGTCTGTGAAATCTTCAACTCTGTAAGGTCTCGCTCGGACATCCCCATGCAGAAAAAAACAGTATTCATTGAGACACGTCCTGCGGGCAGTTGAGGCAAAATCACCTGGTTCTCCGCAGTGGTCCTGTTTCCGCGACCAGAGAGGGCTGCTGTATATAGCCGCTCTCGCGTAGCCCTGCATCCTCTGTTCGTACACTACCGTGGCCTAAAGGAAAATCCCCTCGGCCATCCCGCATGTATCCTCCTGCCTTCTTCATTTTGAGGTTGGTGCAGTGCTACACGAAACACGGACAAAGAAGAAGACGCGCAGGTGCGTCTTCTTCTTTGTCCGCGTTTCGTGTGCCACTGCACTAACCTCAGGATGAACCATTACCAACTAGCTCAAATCTCAGTTATACTGGTGACATCTTCATCGCCGAGGTTTGATGGCGCTTCTATCTCAAATGGCGCAAGACGACGAGGGAGGCGACGCAGTAACGCAAGTAACTCGCGCTTTCTGCCGAGCTGTGTTGTCACAATTACGTGGCTAGGCGACTGAACAGCATGGCAAGCGGAAGACAGCGGGACGAGAATAGGACCAAGCATCTACATAGCGTTCAACTCAAGAGTTGAACGCTATATAGATGCTTGGCCAAGCTTAAGGTTCCCACAATTTTTGTGCTTTTCTCACGGCGCGTAAATAGCTGTACCGGCAACCCAAGTGCGATGCCAAGAGTGCGCTACCTCTTATCTGGATGGCACTGTTTCCATAAGCTTGTGGCTTGCTTTGATTTATTACAGGTAATGTAAGTCTCTACACTGCGGATTGGTTTCTCGGTATCCTTGTACCAGAACTACCATTGAATTTGTGCCTTTATCTAAGTTTTTAGAAAATGCTCAAGGCAAGCATCTTGCAAAACCATCAGCAGGCCTAGGTGGAACAAATTTGTCTCCCAACTTTAGCGCGCGAGGACTGAGGGATGAAGAACAGGAGACCGATGTACGAGCGCTTCCTCACAACTGAGCTATAATAAAGCGCTCGTACTTGTGTCTCCTTTTCTTCGACCCTGGGCTTTCGTGCACAGATAGTATGCAACCATAGGTTCGTGTTCTGCAAGCGTTGGTAGACTGACTAATGGTTATGACATGTCCCTTCTGACCCGTGAGGTCCTGGGTTGAAATCTCGCCTAGCGAAGAAAAGTTTACTTTGTTCTATTTATTCTTTATTCTCCCCTGGGTTACTACTACTACTACTACTACTACTACTTCTACTACTACTACTACTACTACTACTACTACTACTACTACTACTACTGGTGCCGCTGCTGCTGCGCAGGGTAGACTAAGACCGCTTCGCCGAAAGAACCTTCGCTATGACGGTTGGTAAGCTGCATGGGACATAGATCATAGCATGGGCCATCTTCCATTGCAGATGTGCATGGAGGAGATGGCACGGCAGTACCACGACTCCCGTCTTCTGGTGCACCCCGTTTCGGAAGCCATTGTCCAGTCCCTGCGTGACCACTACGTATGTGAACGCCACGACTCCAAGGAGGAGCTCGCATCGGGCTCGAGCTGCGCTGCGCCGACGGCCGCTCCAGGGTCACTGTTCGGCCTCTCGAGGCGTTCTTCTCAACACACAATTGGACGCGTCAGAATGCGGCAGTCCACGCCGTCCGGAATTTCGTCGTTAGCGGATCCGCGAAAAGCTACGTTCTGGAAGCAGGACGACGCCCTGAGCTCGCGGGATCCTCTGCGTTGGAAAGTGAAGCGAGACGCAACTGCCCTCGCATCTATCGCCTCGCAAAAAATGTTGCACGCGTACCTTGAACAATTGAAATAAAACCCAGTAGTGTCTGATAACGGGTAATGAAAACCTGTTGTTGCTGGAACGACGAAAGGGGGAATTGATGAAAGTCTCGGGTGTTGTTAGACACAACGTAACGAATCCAACAGACTAAGGGGCCAAGGAAGGTGTATGAGAAATAACTCGTAGTGTTTATCTGTAGGGTAGCGCTTATCACATGAACGGAGGGACATTAGTTTCGGCGAAAAAAAAACACCTGTGACGTCGTTAGAAACCGAACCTAAGACCTTCGGATAACGTCTCCTATGCTCTACCAAGTGAGTAACGACGGCGCACATTTTCCCTTTCTCTTTACTGGCACTTTTTCTGTTTAATCCTGGGAGTACTCGTCTGCGCCACTCGTAGCGATGACGTTGAGTGTGAGTAGGCACAAATTAAACCACAATCGTAGTTGAGTTTTTGTCGTATTCGTAGCGCAGCTTCAAAGGCGTAGCGGCGTAGTTTAATGCTCACCTTGGTAACGACGTCGGTACAAACGTTTTTCTAAAAACGTCCATTAATATTTTGGCACACCCGTCAGTAAGGTAACCTTTGTGCATGTTCTATGCATTTTGGAAGCCGTAATCTTACCCCATGTCAGGCTATATATTGTTTATTCGCTGCATATTTATATTATTTTCTTCGCTATATATTGCTCATTCTGGAGGGGAAGAAAAGGGCCCCAAAGGTCCTCCCTCCCCCCCCCCTCCACTCGTTTCCATGGCTCGGCCCTGCCCCATGTGCAGAACGTGTACCATATGCTACGAACACACAGTACCGGCTTTTCTTACACCTCTGTAGCACTTTATATGGAGAAAGCTTTAAGAATATTCGGTAGTTGGTTAACGCAATGAAAAAAAATCGATCAGTTTTTTTTTCAGCTACTCATTTATCGTAATGGAAGATGTAGCAACCATAGCTGCAATTATCAACGCGGCTAAATACAGTAAATACACTTTTGCAATCGGGCATATGTTGCGTTCTCTCGCTACGAGGTATCACTCTGTCCTTGCACTTGTAGCAAAAAAGTGTTTAAAGAAAGTTTTATAATGACCAATGCAGAACCAAAATATGTACACATGACCGATGATTACTAGTCGTTGTACTAAATTTTGAGAGATTTCCAAGGATAATCTTTCTTTTAGGAAAATATAAGAATCATGCTTTCTAATTGTAAGTGTGGCGGCATTTCTTATCACGAATAAATATGAAGACGTATGTCACTTCACTTTCACCTCTCACTTATTTATCAGCGGTTAATATTGCCGCTTTTCAAGGTTTAAGCCGAGCCTGCTCAAAACTCATTATTTGGGTCACGTTCGAAAAATAAGATGTTTAGTGGCCTGCATGAAATTCATCTCAACTTTTGCCTGCTGCTGGAATGTCAAAAAGCACAAGTAGCATGCTCATATCCCTCCATACCGAAACATATTTCCAGAATCAGCGACGATGCACCAAAATAACACCAGCTTGCAAGAACAGGCACAAAGGATCGGTTTGCGGAAGGCAGAGAATCTATTGTGCAACAGGCAAATATATTTCCAGCTGCAAACAGCATAAAAGCAAGACGAGGTCTAGCCCGAATCGTCTGCTTTCGTGGAAATAAAATTTGAATTGAATTCTATCGAATGCCACGTTAGGAGAACACAGCCACGGTGTCAGAAGAAGGCCGCAATGAGTAACCAGCTTTACTTTGTATCACGCGTCGGTGTGCCGTCATTCTTTCAATCTTACGAACTAGCATACATAAAATCAACGTACCAATAGTATAGAATCCGCATAAATTCCAAATTTAGACACCTTGTTCGTAATCACTGTGCCCCTCTTATTACCATACAATGACTCGTATTGTCTTTAGCGTGAAATTGCGTGATTTTATGAGCAGCTGCGTGTATTGCGTAAAAGGAAAGACACACATCTCTGCGCATGGCATTCTAGTACAGCATGTGCGCGTCATCCTTTGTATTACTATTTTTGCTTGGCTAAAACAAATCATTTCCTGTATGTTGGCTGGCGCGCATGCTGTGTCTTCCTTCTTCATGCCTGTCTCGTTCATGCGCTTGTAATTTCTGACAACATTTTGCCGACAAGGTGTAAGGTCTTCCCTTAATTGTTATGTGTTCTTCCAGCAAGCGATCATGCTACAAGTGGCGGTGGAGATGATCTTGCCGCAGGGGCGTTAGGCTGCACACGTAGACGGCAATTTTTCCGCGTGAGCCTTCCATGTGTCGATAGCGAGGATGTCTCTCCACGTGCTGTTCAGGCACGTGTCTTGCAGGAAGGCAATCAGCAGCCGTTTCACTACGTTCCTTATTGACGCGCCACTTGGGAGAGAATGTCTTAAATGTAAGCGTGCGCAAGGCCAGTCATTTCCAGGCTGTAGATCATCGCTTCTTTTTGTCGAACTGCGGCCATAACGTAACCAACGCGCCACTATACTGCAGTCAGTGATCGCACCATCACGCTGCAACCACGTCTATGCCTGAGATCACGTTACAAGCCGTTAAGTATAAACAGATCGCAAAAAAAAAACGATTTAGAACAGGGAATGTTGCAGGAGCTAAGGTTTCAACAAGTAGATTAGTCTTCGTCAGGACGGGGACTGCATTCTCGAGCGTTCGTTTGTGTACGCCATTGCACGCTCTACCCCGTTCACAGAAGGAGAGGACAAGAGCGGCACGTGCAAACAACAAAAAATTGATGATAATAATAGTAACAAATAAGAAAAAGGGCGGGAGGTAGGGTGTAGGGAAAGTTGGGTGACAGGTGTTAGCGTGACTAATATAAATGGCGAGAAGGAAGCCTTTCAAGGAATCCGTTCGTGGTACATATCTTGGAAATACATTGTGTGCGCAGTGCTAGAAAGTAGAATGAAGAAAGAAACACATAGGCTAGGTACAGGAGTTGCACCTATCACATGTGTCCTCCCTCCCACCCAGCACCATCCGCGCCGCACCCTCAGTGCATTTCACCGAAAGCTTGTTGCTAAAGATGTGACTGCACTCTTTAACGCTGTTCTTCTTGTCGAATTGGATAGTTGATTGGTTGATTTGTGGGGTTTAACGTCCCAAAACTAGCTGTGATTATGAGAGACGCCGTAGTGAAGGGCTCCGGAAATTTTGACCGCCTGGAGTTCTTTAACGTGCACTGACATCTCACAGTACACGGGCCTCAACATTTCGCCTCCGGGATTCTATCCCGCGGCCGTCAGATCAGCAGCTGAGTGCCATAACCACTAGACCACCGTGACCGGGCGTCGAATTAGATGAGGGGTCCGAACCTGGGAGTAGACTTTCGGGAAGAAACATTGTTAGCTTGTGCATACATTATATACCGTTACACTACGATACAGTACATACCGTTAAAGAGGCGCACCTGTTAGTGTCACTCCTATCACGAAAGAGCCGTATACGAAGCAACTGAGAGAACCTGACGCAGGAGTTTTCAGAAGAAAATATTCTGCCCCGCGAGCATTTTCACAGGGCTACTAAGCACTCAGTGTCTGGATACAGATTGTTTACGTCTGAGAAAGACGGTTAATGTCACAGGATACTGCGGCGTGATGCAATGAAGCTGCTTGCAGACAATACAGAAGGTCTACATGTATAAGCGTATCACTCGAAAATTGTGCAACACTCTGCAAGCTGACACTTTTAATGACGAATAATCATTACTTTAACTGGGCCCTGCCGTGGTGGTGTAGTGGTTGTTCAGCTGCTGATCAGAGGATCACGGGATCTAATCCCGGCCGCGACGGCTGCGTTTTGATGGAGGCGAAAAGTTGAGGCCCGTGTGCTGTGCGACATCAGTGCACGTTAAAGAACCCAAGTGGTCGAAATTTCCGGAGCCCTCCCAGCACGGCGTATCTCATGATCATATTTTTGGTTTTGAAACGTTAAGGTTCCCCCACTGAGGTGCCGTTAAGGTGCCCCCAACGAGGAAGAGCCATTACAAATTGTTAAGAAGCTTGGCGACGCCATTGGGGAGGAGATCTTGCCATCAGACATAGACACGTGTCATAGAATACCTGCTGGCAGGTCTGGAGACAGGAGTGTAATCGTTCGTTTCGTCCGACGTGACAAAAGGAACGCTATCCTAACCAAAGTGAGAAAGCAAAGGCCATCTGCCAAAGATATCCCTATTGAAAATCCGCCTGCCACCCAACACCATAATTCACCATAACCACCAACTCCATGGTGGTTTTTATGGTGGACATGGTGGTTACATGGTGATTGATGTTATCTGCCTCGCTGAATGCACATTTATTTGGCTGAGCCCGTCCAGGCCTCTCATGCACCTCCGTACAGTTGTTTACTATTGTGTGGACAAAAAAAGCACTGAAAAGCGAGAGTAATGTACAAGGTAGGCGCCTTCTTTGATTAAGAGAAGGCACCTTCAGTGTTCGTTTGCTGTTGTGATTTGATGCCTTATTTGCGTCGCCATAACCGCGACGTGACTGGGCGCAGGTGCAAAAGAAGACGGGGCACGTTCAGCCCATTCGGTGTGCATTTAATGAAGCACAAAATATCACCCACCATGTAACCACTATGTCCACCACAAAAACCACCATGCCAATGGTGGTTATGGTGGATTATGGTGATGGGCAACCAGCGCATTTTCAATAGGGATGGGTTTCGAATCAAATCAACCCATATATGTGAACGAAAACTTGACGAAACATGCCAGGCAGCTGCTCCGTTCAGCAATTGCTAAGAAGCGAGAATCCAAATGGAAGTTTGTGTGGACAAACGGTGGCAAGGTGTTTGCCCGCAAAACAGAGACGTCCGAGATTTTTAGGATTGTTGAGCCTCCATATGTAGCAAAAATGACAATGTAGCCTGCCCAGTCAGGTCTTATCCTAACTAGACTTCGTCATGGATCCTGTCTGTAGCCTGTACTACGATATCAGCGGGTTCAACAAACTGGTTAATCAAAGCTCGCATACTTTCAGTGTCCTACATTTAAACGCACGAAGTATCAAGAACAAAAAAGACAATCTTCATACTTTTCTCGATTCTTTGGCAATAAATATTGACGTTCTAAGATCTTCTGGAACCTGGTTAACACCAGATAATGTACCGCCAAGATTTCCAGGTTATACTTACAGTGGTTTGGTACGTCCTTCCGGTCGCGGCGGTGGGATCGCGTTATACGTCAGAGAACAACTCAATCATGAAATAATTGATGATCTTTCGAACATTTCACCGTGCATTGAATGCAGAGCCGTCAAGGTTGTGAACGCAATTGTTGGCGTGGTTTATCGGCTAACAGCTGGCAAAAAGCAAGAATTCTTTGACTACCCTGATAATCTCTTACCAAAGCTACACTCAACGAGTGCGCCTTTTTTAATTATCAGTGACGTTAACATTAATACGCTTGGTGATTCTCCCAACTCCAAACAACTCCAGTCGGTTTTCAATTCGTACGCGTGCGCAAACACGATAACAAGGCCTAGCCGCATATCGGAAAAGTCTTCAACACTACTTGGTGTCAGTGTCACCAATCTATCAAGCAGAAAATGTATTTCCGGATTACTGTCATACGATGTCAGTGACCATCTGCCTATTTTTTATCTCTTATCATTATCCCCAACACAAAATAAAAGGCAGATTACGGAACAGTACCGCAAAATAAACAATATTGCATTAGACCGATTCCGACTGAAGTTGCTTCAACGAACTGGAATATAGTATACGCCGAAAGGGATACAAACCAAGCTTTTAGTCTTTTTCTGAAGAAGCTGAAGAACATATACGACCGCATCTTTCCTGTAACAAAAATTCTCTCGAAAAAGAAGAAGATACGCAAGCCATGGATTAACAACGCATTATATGACAGAATACAAGAAAAAAAACAAAATGTACCACGCGTTTGTTAAATCTCGCGATATATCACTTCTTGAAGATTATAAATAGTATCGTAACAAATTAAACACTGACATCAAGCGAGCCAGGATATCTTACCAATACACATTTGAAAGAATTTACGATAATCCCAGAAAAATCTGGAATGAGGTAAATAATTTAACCGAACATAATAAGAAAAGCCATGTTGATATCACTGCTCTTGCAGACGGTAAGAGAGATGTCGAAGCACTATCAGTCATAAATTAATATTTTGTTAACGCTGGCGACTACATAGACTCATCTTGTGGTGCAACAGATCCGCCTGTAGCAGAGAGAAAACGTCTATCACACTCACTCTTTTTTATCCCGGTCACACCCTGTGAAGTTGAAAGATTAATCAGTAAAATACGTGACAATGGTCGCTGTAGGTGTTGACGAAATAGCAGCCAGCCCGATAAAATATGTAGCGTCACTAATTTCACACCCTCTTTCATATATCATCAACACAATGTTAGAAACCGGCATTTTTCCTTCAGAACTAAAAGTAGGTCGCGTTTGCCCCATCTACAAAGGGGGTGCTAAGAATGTACTGTCGAACTACCGTCCGATATCTGTTTGAACGGTACTCTCAAAAGTTTTTGAAGGATTACTGTCATACGATGTCAGTGACCACCTGCCTATTTTTTATCTCTTATCATTATCCCCAACACAAAATAAAAGGCAGCAACGCACAGCAGACTTGAGTGTTTTGTTACAAAGCACCAGATAATAAATAAAGCACAGTATGGGTTTCAAAAATGTAGGTCTACGGAATCAGCGCTATTAGATACCAAAGACCAAAGATAATAAAGAACATGGAAGAGAGAATGTACACTATAGGTCTTTTCATCGATTTGAAAAAGGCCTTTGATACAGTAAAGCATGACATTCTAATATCCAAGTTGCATGATTATGGCGTAAGGGGCGTGGCAGCTAAACTAATTAAAAATTATCTCACCGCAAGAAAACAGTTTGTAAAGGTTGGTAACATGGTTTCCCCAATGAAAACAGTCAGAAATGGTGTGCCGCAGGGTTCAATCCTTGGACCGTTACTATTTATAGCTTATATTAATGATCTGTGTGACATTCCGCGTTCCCCAAAATTAATTATTTACGCAGATGACACAAACATATTTTTTACAGGTAGAATACTCATGCACCTTGAAGCTGAGGTAAATGAATATTTAGTCCAATTAGAAAAATGGCTTCATCACAATAAGCTTATGCTTAATATATCAAAGAGTAAGTACATCATATTCTAGCCTATCAACAAGCACTACGAGGACGCCATTAAGATCTTGTTCAAAAACCAAAGGCTCGAGCAGGCTAAATCACAAAAATTCCTCGGAGTGTGGTTCCAAGAAAATTTGTCCTCGGAATACCCATGTCGACAGCCTCGCGTCCGAACTAAGCAAGACTGTTGGGTGCATATTCAAACTAAACCCACTTATACAGCTTTGGCTGAAAAAGAAGATATACTACGCTCTTTTTTATTCACGTTTGAATTATAGCATACTTGTACGGGGCACTACAAGTGAGAAAAACTTAAACAAATTGAAGTGTTACAGAAAAAAATGCTCCGTCTATTGGAAGATTACTATGGCGACCCAAAGGAAATGTCGAGCAGTCCACTATTTATAAAACACGGCATACTTAAAGCAAGGCAGGTCTATGAATACAAGTTATTACTTTACATTTACAGTTATTTTAATTACTTTACACTAAATTTTTTACATTATTTTTTTAGTAAAGTTATTACTTTGCATACTACGACAACACACGAAAGCGCACTGAAATACTCGCTCCGTAGACAACGAATTCACGTTCCTGTTACAAGGACTGGGTATGGTAAAGCCCTAACTACATATCGCGCGCCACTGCAGCTAAATCATTTAGGTGAGCAATGAAATTTTAACCTATCATTAACCCAGTTCAAACATCACATCAAAGATCTACTCGTGAATGGCTTAGTGCAAATATAATTTCTCCACTAAGTTACAGGCTAGGTTCCTCATTTATTACTTACCTTTATGTACCAAACCCATGTGTATGCAGATCTATGTATAATGTATAGATGTGTGTACGAACATATGTGTGCATGAATATATAATGCGAAAATTTCATTTGTGTATTTTTTGTATTTATTTTTATACTATAGAAAGAGCCACGATGTCTGATTTTGTATGTCTGTGCAGCTTATGTTGCGAATTGTCATGCTATTGTATTATGATTATTTGCTACTGCGTACAACTTGACAATTATTACATGGTGTAGCACTGTCTGTTGATTTCACGTAGCAAAGCCACGTCAGGCGGAATGGACTTTAGCTTTGCTTCGTTTTTCTGCATGTTTTTTTTGTTTTCAGAAATAAAATCTGTTCATTCATTCATTCAAATCCCAGAAATCAATCAATCATCTTAACTGATGCTCAATCCCAGGAGGGGCGTCTGCTATAAGCACTTAATAGGCGCGCCAGCCCTCGGTCCGGGTCAAAGATTGGGATACGCGAATTGCGATCGGCCAGCGTGAGCGTAGGCGGCATCTGCATAGTCTGGCTCAGTAGCATAACTTATTCAGCAATGATCGTCATTGTGTTGATGGTGCAGCAGAGAGTATCCCTTATCGCGATTGGATAACTCTGTCGTGACGAAAGGCGCTCGAAGACGCACTGAAGTTCGAGTTTCGAAAGCGTGCCGTGGAGCGAACAAATCATTCGTACCAGAGCAGTAGAAAATTCCCACTGTAATAACACAATGCGCCAAGGATCAAAGCCAGGTGAGTGCAGCGGCGCCGGGTGCAAGCGCAGGCCAGTAAATGTCGGCGCGGGTTCACCTGTGCTCTTCTTTCCCCCAACTCGCGTGACCACCAGGTGAGAGCGAATTTACTATGTCTGGAAACGTCCACGCCAATCTAAAGATCAGACTCTTTTGAGGCCAACAAGCGTACAGCAGCATGCTTGATGCAAATATACAACACGTACTTTTGCACTGCACGCACCGGTGCGGGCTTTATTTTTGCCACGACGTACTGAACTTTCAGTAGGCATAAATCTAACGAGCACTTCAAGTATAAACAAGCAAACATAGCGCAACCTCTGCTCGACGCCGCCTTCCTGATCGCATAGCGATAATTCTACAGCAGCTGCAAACATATCGCATATCGCAGCGCGTAATCATGGGCGCCAAAAGCAGCGTGCAGAGATCATTGTCGCCGTCTAAACGTCCGTCCACATAACCTAATGATCAGCTTTCCTGCATACACTGTTTACTGCGTCGTCGGCGCCCTTCGAAAACAACACGTCAGATGTGCTTAAGTAACGCGGAATAAAGTATGATGCGATAACGGCGCAAGTGGCGGCATAGGTTGCCATAATAACAAATAACGAATCCCGGCGCTGGACGAGGCCCTTTTTAGTGCCAAGCAATAGCGATTCAAGCGCACTGCAATTATCCTTAACCCAGGATCGATATCGATGTGGAACACTTTCGCTTTCAAGCTTGCAAGGACGGCTGCTTGCACGAATAAGGGGCTCAGTATGAAAACATTCGGAGATAACGTACCGGCGCACAGAGTGCTTGTTTCAACGGCTACTCGTAAATTCCTACGCGCACAACTGAAGCACTTCAGACAGCATTTACGCAAAGCACTGAATACAACAAAAATATTGCAGGGAAATGTGGCGACAGTTAGTGTATTGTGTTTATAGCTGTCATGGCTGCCTGACAAACGTGGGTATGCACCTTTTCCGTGATAACAGTGCCAAATTTTTTTGTTTTGTTTTTTTCAACAGCGGAGCTCTTCAAAGTCGAGGCTGTACCACGCGTCGCATGATCTCGTTGTCACGCAGGGGTGAACAAGCGCACCTCCAATCGTCACCCACTAGCACGCTCGACATGCTGGCGACCACAGCCCGCTGCTACGTGGTAGTGATTATGCGAAGAACAACGTTCGATAAAGGGTACACAATGTTTTGCTCGAAGATGCGGGTTCGATCCCCGCGGCTGCAATGTCACATGGCGAAACGCAACGAATGATAAAAAATGATCTCGGGCATCACAAGCTGCATTAACTGTACTCACGTCATGGCTGTGGTCAAACATGTGCTTTTTCGTGTGCTACTGATCTGAGTGTAAACGTTTCATCTAATATGTACTGATCTTGCCAATAATTCCGTTCACTTTCTGTGTTAGTTATTACGCTCAATGGTTGTATAATTAACCGAGAGTCCCACTACAGTTCGTTTACTTTGGGACCCTCGCCTGTATATAGGTTGATCTTGTACCACTTTTCTGAAAGCAATAAACTGAAACTGAAAAGAATATGCTTGCTAAACGATCACGTACGGTTAATAGTAGCCTGTGGGATTAATCGCACATATAATTACTTCCTAGGGTAGGCGCTTTTGTCGTGCCATAGAAGAACTGTGTCCTTGACAAGCGGCTCTCACTCCCGTAAAGCGCTCTATTTTGGCATGGATCGTGGAGTTCACTTAGCTTTCTTTTTTTTTTCCTCACCGATGTCTGTGAGTGAATATACAGTATATGAACAAAAATCTATTTTATACAGTTCATCTTACAAATCAAATAATTTCTGGTTAGAATATGAAATGGGAGGCTTGAAGCGCCTCTTTGGAACTGGAAATTCCGTACCGATAAAACTCTTTTATTATTACCGAGTTGAAAAAGTTGTTTCATGTGGCATGATATTTTTTTTTTTTTTGTAGATTTCGACTGAGCAATCTGGGCTTATCCCACGCAGTAGAATGACTCACATCATATCGCAGCAAATATTTGCACGAATAACGTGCGAATTATGGCAATCTTGGAAGCGAAAGCTGGTCGTCCCATATTGCCTAGTGATCTTGACATTGTTCGTCGCGTGCCCCACACGGTCTAATGATAAGAAAAACATCACTGCACGCTGACTTCATCAGTAATGTGACTTCGTCAGTAATATAAGCAAAGCTCTGTGTTAGTGGTCTCGGTTTCTCTAGTATTTCTAACTCACCCATCTTTGTTAACGACCATCTGACCCCAAGCAACAAGGCCCTCTTTTCCAATGCCTTAACTCTAAAAAAATAAAAGAACTGGATGTTTCTCTGGACGAACAACTGTCAAATCAAAGCCATAAAGACTACCAACAGCAGAGTTTTGCACATTCGTGATGACCCTGACATTACCAAAATAGACTAAGTTGGATACCTTGTGCTCACTGCCTCACCTTTTACCCCAAGATCGATGATCTTTGCGAACTTGATCAAGTCAACTCGTTCATGAGTGGATATAATTCTATAATCCATTTTAATGTCGGAAGCCTGCGTAAACACTTTGATGAAATCGATCACCTACTTTCATGATATAGTCACTCATTTTCAGTTATTGCCATAACGGAAGCTTGGTTATCCGATGATGATAAAAGTCTTTATTCTTTCCATAACTACAACTCCGAATACTGTAATAAGTCAACCAGCAGTCATGGTGGCTCGGCCATATATATATATATATATATATATATATATATATATATATATATCCCGTGATCTTTCTCATAGGAGGCGAAATGATCTGCACATAGCCGTAACTGACTGCGAATCCGTTTGGATTGAAATAGCCAATTTCACGCCTTCTAGCGATCGCAAAGGCCATATATTTGGTTGCATTTATAGATCTCCATCGTCTTCAGTCGCAGTTTTTTCCTCTGGTCTTGATCACATCTTGCGTACCATTTCACTAGAGAACAAAACTGCAATCCAAATGGGTGGCATAAATATTAACTTACTCAATGACACTTCACCTATGGTTGTTAATTACACCAGTCTACTGCAAAGCTAGGGATATGAATCCTTAATTGGTGTTCCTACTGGACAAGTTCCGAATTGCACTGGAACGCTGATTGATCATGCTTTCTCCAATTCTCAAGTTTCACCAGATGTGAAAGTTCTCGACATTGACATTACCGATCATTACCCATTGCTTCTACGCTTCAATTTAAAATCCCGTCCTTGTCCGCTTTCACATTCCAAATATGTTCCGTATAAATTTAAGAAAGATTCATAACTGCCATCGCTAATTTAGACTGGTCTGATATTAAATCTTATAATGATCCACAGAAAGCGTTCTCAAAATTTTTTGCTTTAAAGGGTCCCTGAAACGTTTTTTTGACATTGCGTCACTGATTAGGCAACGCAATTGCGAAATCATTCACGCCATAAATAAAGCGAAGCACAATGCGCTAAGGCAGCTATGGGCTTATTTCTGTCGCCTTCCTCCTTACCACTGCTGTTCCTCCTCAACTCGATCTGCTGCGGAGTGCGCGCTAGCGACGACAGCGCCTCCCGCGTCAGCCGCTCTGCCGAGCCTCCCGTAGTGACATAGCGCCCCGATATCCTCACTGAGGTCGCCCGCCTCGGCAGTGCTAGCCTCTGTAATAGAGCGCCGGCGACTCGTGTGACGCCGCCAGATGCCGCGATGATACCGTTGGCTGAAACGAAGGAGTACGTGTAGAAGCACGTTGTTCGCAGCTAGGTTTTGAAAATTACGTGCACGTCACTTGGGTCGGGGCCAATCAGCGACCTCTCATTCGATCGCTCGATGACGGGGGCGTTTGAAAACGCTTTTTGGCGAGCCGCTGCGACCTTTTGCGATACGCGTGTTCAAAACCTTATTGTAAATTACACACTTTACGCACAGCGCTAAAATCTGTCCTGTAATGGTCCTAGTGACCCGCTCTACCGGATCACCATGTTTGCACAAAATCGTCAAAACCGTTTCAGGGTCCCTTTAATTACATCATATCTTCAAAAATTCACTTCTAAAAAGAAATGTAAGAAGACGTTAGCATTTTCTCACAATATTTTGATGTTTCAAAAACTATTAAAAGCTTCACGCAAGCGCGATAACCTCTATATAAAAACGAAAAGTCAGCCGTTTAATACCAAGTTAATCACCCGTTACAAAAAATTGCGTAACACTGTACATCGCCTCTTAAAATCCGCAAAGCATTCTCTTTCTTTTTTTTTTTTGAAGAAAAAATATCGCAAGCAGGTAATAATGCTAAATTAAAACGGGACATTGTCAGCTCCTTTCTGAGCAGGAATTCTTGACACCACGAATCTAGAATTGTGTCCAATAACACTGAATATAACTCGCCTTTCCTCATAGCTGACGCTTTCAATGCATACCTTTTTACAATGACTCACCCTATCCTTCACAAATCCCGCAACTCAGCTGTCTCCCTCACTCTTTTTTCCTCTTTCCCACAACTCCTGAAGAAATACATGATGTCATACAACACCTCAAATCCACTGGTGCAGGAATTGAGTCCATTTCGCATCTAATTTCCTATATTTTGTGTTTTATTACGGATTTGATATTCAAGACTGGGGCGTAAACGCGGCAAAGTTATCCCAGTTCTTAAAAAATGTGGCCGCGCATTGTTGAATAATTATCGACCCATTTGCATTTTGCCCTTTTTTGGTAAAGTTCTCGAGAAATTAATTGGAGTACGCCTGTCAAAGTACCTTGCTAAATTTAATATTCTGTCTGCTTGTGAGTTCGGCTTCCGCTATGGTTTCTCTACCGATCTACCACTTGTTCATTTAACTGATCAACTAAAAAAATGATTGACGAAGGCTTATTTCGCTGGATCAGTATTCATCGATCACACAAGCGCATTTGACTGTTTAAATCATACCATTCCCTGTACTAAGCTCGAGGCAATCGGCGTATGTGGTCCTACTTTATCGCTACTGAAAAGCTACCTACCGAATCATGTTCAAGTTGTCTCTGTTTCTAATGTTTATTCTAGAGAACAAACCACTGACATTGGTGTTCCTCAAGGATCCATTCTGGGACCGCTCCTATTTTGCATTTATATTAATAATCTACCTAACTCTCTGTTCTCCACTAAATCCATTCTGTATGCTGATGACACAACCATATTTGCATCTGACAAAAACATTTGACTTCTCATTAACAAGCTATATACTGACTTTAAAAATGTTTCAAGCTGGTGCAGTGCTAACTTATTAACTATTAATGCAACCAAGACTAGATGTGTTATATTTTCATGATATCAAAAATATTCAGTATTCACTCCTTCTTTAACTTTTGGGTCGCACTTCATCTCTTCCCGTCCCTGCTCATCTTTTCTTTGAATTTCTCTCGACTCTAACGTAGATAATATTTCTCTCGTAAAAAAGAGAATAGCGTATGATATCCGCGCATTAATTAAAACTCGTCTCTACACGTGTCAGTTTACTACTCATTCGTTCACTCTCATCTTAATTGCGGTATAATGAGCTGAGGTAACACCTGCAACACTCGCTTGGCATCCCTTCAAGTAATACTAAACCTCTCTGTTCTCCACTAAATCCGGCATAACCGGAGAGGTTATGCCGGATCCATAAGAATAATTCATAAGAATAATTACAAACAGTTCACGCTTTCTAACGGTAAATGTATTCTTCATGAAAGCATCATTCTAACCATTTCTAAGCTCATCAAATATAATTTAGCAATTCTGTCCTATAAACACATAAACAAAGAACTAACTCCAATCTGCTTCTCATCGTCTGACCTGATTGCACATAGTACTACCAGATTCGCGCTTAACAATAATGTCACTTTGCCTAAAGTACGTTGTAATTAAGGTAAACAGACGGCTGGAATTTATTCTATATCGCTATGGAATTCACTACCTGTTTCTATGAAAAATGCAAGGCACTTACATCCATCCGAGACAAAACTAAAATCACACATTATACGCACTTACTACTTCCTTTTATGGCTTCATTTGTTTCAATTTCTTTATTCTGTTTATTACAGTTTAACTTTCTATTTCTCGTTCTGTTCTATCGCAAATGTATTTAGCACTATTCGTGCTGCATTTTGTTTCATTGTGTATATTTTGTTTATTACAGTTTGATCTTGTATTTTTTGTTCATTAGAGTTCGACTTTGTATTTTACCTGATTGTTCTACATTCAAACGTGTTTAGTGCTACCCATACTTTAACGAAGAGTGCTACTACTGCTTTTTTGTACATTACCACAGTCTGCCATTGACAGGAGGTCCCGATACTGTCTTTGACTTTGGGACCTTCTTATATATACTACACACATGTAACAATTCTGTGTTCGTACCAATAAAAAATCTGATTCTGAAAAAAAAAATATGATTCTGACGTTGCCTGGCATCTCCGCAAAACATGGCTTCCCTGATGCTACGCGAAGCACGCGGAAGTCACAGCTTCTACGTGCAAATGAACAAATCCTTATTATTATATTTCCTTTCCGAGACTTCAGAAGCTGTGCAAACACGGCCAGGACACGCGTGTGACTAGTTTCCTCGACTTCTCCGAGATGGCGGTAGCCGTCCAAGCTCTATCAAACCTCTCCGGTTATGCCGGGAAGCACGCGCGCCTCGGTGCAACACCGGCAACAGCACGAACTCTAGCGAATGAGAAAACGTTGACACTAACATGGACACTACCACGTCTACTCATAGTTTGTCCACCGCGGTTTTGTAGTGGTAATGGTGCTCGGCTGCCACACCCCGCCCTGCTCCCCCCCCCCCCCCCCCCCCCAAAAAAAAAAAAACGCGGGTTCGATTCCGGCCCCGGTATTCGCATTTTTCATGGAAGAGAAAATGCCAGAGGCACGTGTACTGTGCGTTGTCAGTGCACGTTAAAGAACACCAGGTGGTCAATATTTCCGGAGCCGTGCATTACGGCTTTTCTCTCCTTACTACCTCTCGAAGCCCCTTTCCCTTACGGACGCTTAGCACTGCTTCCAACATGGGCTGCAGAAATTACCGTCCTTTGTTTGGCCTAAGGCAATCAATCATAATGGTTCCAACGCCACTAGGTCCAGAGGCGGGTGTGTCCAGCGCTGCTGCTTGGCAAAGGAGCCGGCACTTGGAAGCTGTGCGCTGGTTTAGCAGTGCTATTGTGCACAGTGCAGTTTCTTAATAATAGTAATAATTTCCGGAGTTTGACGTCTGAAAGCCACGTTATGATTATCAGACGCGCCGCAGTTAACACCGGAAATTTTGACCACCTGGTGTTCTTTATCGTGTACAGACATGGCACAGTACACGGGTTTCTGGCATATTGCCTACATCGAAACGCAGCCGCCGCGGCCGGAATTCGAGCCCGCGACCTTCGGATAAACAGCCGAATGCCATAGCCACCAGGCACCAGGCCAACGTGACGGGGCAGTTCAATGGGGATGGTGCACTTGTAACTCTCCGCCGACGGGAGTGCCATCGCGGCGGTACGCCCGTCGTTGGGGTGATAGAAGCTCCGGTCGCAGGGCTGGCGGTAGCTTTAGAACCCAGTTATTTGCGTTTTCCTGCGGTTTTTCGTTTCTTTCAAAGGCCGTCGTACTACGGCGTGGTGTTCAGTAACAAGATTTCTTGTGCCCTCGGCTGTAACAATACTTATATCAGATAACCAGGGACAAATATTTATAGCTTCCAGTAAGCTCAATGCTGAAGGAGAAGCGCGGTCGCTTGCGCGCGTTTCGTCGACTCTCTCTACTCAGCAGACCACATGTGGTCCTAGTTTGCAATGTAACAGGAATTTATGTCCCGCGGCATTCTGCGTGGAGTACGTGAAAGGTGGGTTGTCAATGGGAGGGAGTTTGTGCGCGCGTTCCGGCAACTTTCTTCTACTAGCAGACGGCATGTGTTGTCAATTTGCAATGGCTCGCGCTGTTTTTAACGAGCCGCATGTGTGGGATACCAGGCTGCGACACGCATAGCCATATGGACTAAGGCGCTCCGTACATTTCGTTCACGGCCCGCGCTGCTGCCCTTTCCCTCTCTCTCTCTCTCTTTTTTTTTTTTGACCAAGAGCCCCATCACGCATTTGAATGGTTTGGTCTTTCCTTTCGTTGGTACACCGATCAGTAACAAGGACCGCCGTCAATCTACTGGAGTGCCTCTTGCAAAATAATAATAATTATAATATTAATATTAATAATAATAATAAAAGAAAAGAAAAAGAAGGAAAGCTCGTTAAAAACGAACAGACGCCGCACGAAGTGGTTGAGGCATTGGATAACAAAAGCCACTGAAAAGCGTCCTGCTGTTTTCTTTCCAGTCGTGTTTCTCTTTCTTTCTTTTTGGTTTCCAACAGAATCTTTCAAAACCAGTTAGAACGGTATTGCTTAGTTCAGTCTTCATTATTTACAAATAAATACATGGACGTACGCTGTCGACTCTTCCTGGCACAGGCCCCGCGTTTTCTCACTCTGTATAAGCACGATTAACGGAAATAAACAGATCAGGTCTTGCAGTCAGTGGCTTCACAACTTCTCTTTCCAACACGCGAACACAAGCACTGTGCTCACACGTGATGAATACAGCGACAGACCTTCACTGCTTTATTGTGGAGCCTTTTATGGGACTAATATATTGATAATAGTGTATACATACCGATAACAAATAATTACAAATTAACGAGGATTACAATAAAAATCACTTCTGCCTTCCAGCCTGGAATCTTCGAACTTTTGGAGTATTTTGTCTCCCACGTTTGAGAGACACATCGGTCGGTCACCACGCTTCCGTTCGCACACACACTTTCTTTAGCTTGATGCCCATGGCCTGCCTCGTATAAAAGTTTTCCTTTAGCAATATTAGCCCTACGAAAGAAAATTTTTCAAACCTTCTACGGTCTTAAAACCAGTCAGAAGCTGCGGCGGAACACACGCAGACGACGCCACCCCCGCACAGGCAGGCGCGCACGCGGTGCGGGAGGGAGCCTTATCACCCCAACGACGGAGGAGCGCCCGCATTGGCGCTGAACGCAGGGGGCGACGGTGGAGCCGCCTGGCCTTGTGCACCATCCCCATAGCTGGAAGGTTGATGCGCATCTTCGTAACGTGGCCTTTGAAACCGGGTGTCCTCCACCATGTCGCTTCTGTATTGTGTACGCTGCTTCACCGTTCACTTACGGCCGCGCAGTGCCATGCATCATATTTTTCGTGTGACTTGTCTGGCGAGGGCGGGGATGCCGGCAGGTACAGGGACCCGCTCCTCACTTTTCATGAGATCGTGACTCATTATCATCTCTCTCGGAGGGTCTTTCCACTTCCTCACCCTAAACTCACTCGTCCGCAGTCTTCGGCCTTCAGGATGCTCCAAACGGGGTCTTTCCCTTCGCGAGGCAGGTTTAGTAACTTCTCGTCCGACGTTGAACCGCATTGTCCGAACTGCGGAGAGGCTTACTGCTCACTAGCTCACATGCTCTGGCAATGTCCTGCGTTACGTGACACAGAGTTCAGCAAGGAAGAGGACTGGGAGGAAGCCCTGAGAAGCGGCGACCTTTCGGTTCAACTTCGGTCTGTCCAGAGAGCCTGCGAGAGGGCGGAGGGCCACGGTCTTCCTGTCCCTGCGTGGGAGCGGGGACTGCTACAGGATCCCCCTAGAAGGGGACGTCCAACTGCAGTTTCTCAGGACCAAAATAAAGTTCTGTGCCTGCCTGCCTGCCTGCCTGCCTGTCTGGCCTCTTATTCGCGATAACAATGCCACCCCGTTGGAAAATGGTCATCGCCAGGGACAGCTTATTTCACGTTTGAAATGGTTTCCCGGATGTCATCGTCTTTGTGACCCGGATGACCCCGCGTGAGGGCTCGTTTGTTCATGTTTGATTGACGTGATAACTTCTCGGGCTTTAAACTCAAGGTCATTTGAAAGTCACCGACGAGGGGGCTGAAGACATTCTATGCCTACAACCTAAGGGGAATTACTCGCCCGATTTAAATTTCAGCACATCCCGTTATATCACCGATCAGGCGATACCTCTCCTTCTTTAGCTAACATAAACTAGAACAGTGTCACCAACACAAACATGCGCCACGTAAGAAAAGAGTAATAGGCGGAAAGCAAGGGCGCAACACATACAACACACACTGATAAAGCGAAATGCATACAAGGACGCAATCGCGTAATGAATGATGACCATGCAGGGCCACAGGAGGCTCGCACTGGCAGTCCTTAATACATGCTAGCAGCAAAGAATAGCCGCGTTCCCAAAGGCGGGATCTCCACTGCGACCGAAATATTTTCATTAGTGATTATCTGTGTCATGGTGATCACGGGCTCACAGGTGACGCGTACTTGTGACTAGTGTCTTTTCCTATCGTGACCGCTTACACTGGTGCACGAGCCACGTGGATCTATAGGAGAATGAACGTGCGGAAGTTATAGAACGACGATTCACTAATGGAGTGAATGCGCGTTGGTCCGACGCCAGCCTCCTTTATTCCTCCTGAAATTCGCCTAATTTAAAGGCCACGATATCCGTGCTCGCCAGCGTGGTACCCGCAGAAAATGTCCGCCACGTTATCCACAAAACATTGGGGAGGGCCACCAAGTGACACGAAATATAAGGAAGAGTTTTCTCCAATTATAAATGACTAAATAACTAAATAAATAGATAGGTAAAAAGCACAATGATATATTGCCCCCGCCACCTGGCTTACACATGTTGAAGCGTTACTACACCCACACTCAGCAACCTGGCATGATCCCTCCCTCCACACCCCCTACCCACCCTCAGCCTCAACACACACGTTATTAGAACAAAGGAGCAATTGGAAGTATAGCTTGCTATGTAGCTCAGACCTGGTGGTAGAAGAGTCCCAGCGGATTCAGGAACCGAAGGTGAGTGGCCGAATACAACCTTGGCATATAGGACTTTAACGGTCCGTTGAGGAATACTTTATTTTTATATAACGTATCCTTCCCTTCCTTCCTCGTTTAAGACCCTTACAATATTGAGAACTCGCACGGTCATGCACTTTGAACATGCCTAGTCATTTCTGCAGAAGACCGCGAGGTGCTGCAAACTAACTGCGCACTATAGTGTGCCTATATATTTACTCCCGCAAGAAGAAGAGTTTCCCATAAGTTCACTATTATGCTCCGATGCTATGCACTCCCCTCGCCCACAGAAGGCACACGCCGCAAGGCCCTCTATTTGTTCTATGGTCAAGCTGTCTACGGCATCGGTGAGATAGGGGGGAAACGGAATGAAAGGGTGGAAAGGAGAGCAAAGCCGTAGTAAAGGGCTCCAGAAATTTTCGCCACATAGGGTTCTTTAACGTACACCGATAACGCACAGTATACACGGACCACTAGCATTTTCGCTTCCATGGAAATTGCTACCACCGCGGCTGGTTTGAACCCTTGACTTTCTAGTCCGCATTTAAGCACCATTACTACCGGACCACCGCGGCTGACCAAGAGAAACATCGACAGCCCTTTTAATCATCCTGACGCGTCGGTGCATCGAACTTAGTCTTGTGGCGGAGTTGAGGTGACAGGAGTGGAAAATTTCCCCCATCTGCCGGGACTGAATATTTCCGTCCGTGAATTTAGGTGCAACAACACGGCTGAGGATCTAGGCGGAGCCTATCTTGCGAACCAAATGATAAGCCTGACCTCTACCGAAACAGGCAGGAAGGTCCTCGATGATGCGCATAATTTTATTCCTCTTACCACGTCGTGCAGGCAAGGTATACCCTGTGAATGGCGAGGCTGTTTCTTGACAAAGCCGTTACCTCGCAACATGCACGCAGACTACACCGCCAAGAAAGAAGAGCCCGCGCCCGAGCCAGAGCCCTCAATGAACGCTATAGCAATGCAGAGGGAGCCTACTTCGTTGACCCTGCGGGCCCTATGAGAGCGATTTCCACAGTAGCAGTAATCTACCAAAACCAAGCAGTGGATGGTATATGAGTAAGTAGCTACACCTATTGCAGAAGAAACCGTTACCGCCCTCCTCGCGACGCACCCTGCTGCGGACTTTGTTCTTATTTCTAAGGTAGCGTACAAGAATTACATTAAATCGCGGATTTCAACGCTAGCTCACGCTGTCCTATGGCTGTCACGAACACCAGCCATGGGAACGCAGCTCATGAGGGTGCCGGATCATCAGGGGCCAACCGGAAACGAGTTAGCGCACTACTCGGGCCAAGCACATCTTTCCTCGGGCACTGTCTACCGAGAACTGAGACGGCGGCATTCAAATACCGATTACAGCACACACGAGCATACTGCAACTATATGACCTACGCGCGAAGTTCTCCCTCATACCGATAACCGACTTGCTAAAACAGGAGATACCCGTCTGCGCAGGCTCCAAACCATGTCATACGGCAGCCCGGCAGTGCTGGACAAAATAGATCTAGAATAAAGTTTACGCTACGTGTGAATTCCGTGGCGACAGCGGTGACCAGTACCGCATGGTTCGGTCCTATCAACCTCGCAGAAGCATCGCGAGAACCGCGCAAACAACGTGGGAAGAATGGGAGAAGGCCTTGCCTTCGAGGATCGGCGGATCCTCGTTGAGCGGGTGGCAGCTCTGTCCAACAGAGTACCGGAATGCGGGCCCGTTAGGATTACCACCCGCCCGGTTTTGGACAGGCGGGGCCGGTTTTTTAGACGACGGGCTGGTTGCCAGTCCACACCTCAGACCGGCCGTCAGTGCTTGGTTTTTAGATGCGAAGCAGCTCTTCGACTAGCCTGTGTAACGCTGTCCCTCCGTGCCTCCGTACGAACGCGCCGCAACGCGCTCCCCTCGCCGCAGGTGTTGGAGCGGTGCCAAGTAGGTCACGCCGCAGCGCCCACAGCTGCCGCCTCGTCCGTTCGCCCGCAATACCTGCCGCTACCGCCGCTCGCTCCGCTACCGCGACCGCCGCTCGCTACACCGCCGACTCGTCGGTTCTAGCGCAAAAAATTAACACCATCTTCCCAAAGGGAACCCTGATGGGATGCGAAGCAACCGCGTTAGCGCCGTTCAACCCGTGACGCCACACGTGCGCAACGCTGCTGCTTCGCATCCCATCAGGGTTCCCTTTGGGAAGATGGTGTTAATTTTTTTTCTCATCGTATCCCGACAATTTTCTCAGCCCGCTCAGCTGAGCGGGTCGAGACGCGGCGACGGATGGCATTGTGGCAAGCCAGGGCCGTTCAAGGAAGTTCAAGGCACGCTAGTTCAATGCGTGGCGGTATGTGAAAAACGCATTAGGTTCATCATTTTCCGCAAGCTTCTGCCTGAAATGAAGGTAGTCTCTACAGATTTAAGCACCCAGTATTTTAGTTTGGCTGAAAACCTCGGCGGCAAACATTTTGTTCAGTATCACTTTAACGCTCGTTTGCTTTGGGTGCAAACATCGCAAGACTCGTGGGATTTGTGCGCTCGCCAGCAAACTAGTTGGTTCGCTCAGTTCTGTGTTGTTATGTACGTGGACATTATGAGTGCAATAAATGTCACTGCATGTCGAAGATTTCACACGGAGCCTTTTCTTTTTTAACATACCTTCAAGTTCTTATACGCCCCCATTTCCCCCCGCCGGCTGATGGGCAGGTTTCTCTTTCTGTTTGTTTGTTATTGATTTTTTTTCAGGGAAAGGTGGCAACCCTAGGTCCCGTTCGATCCTCTCCAGAAAATCTACACTACACGGTATAATTTCCTCAATAGATGTTTGATTGATTGATTGATTCGTTCGTTCGTTCGTTCGCCCGCTACCACAGCGACGACGCGGACACCGCGCCCGTGGCCCTCCGGCGACGTGCGTCAAATTTTTCGACTCCTGCGGAAGCGCACAGTGCAAATGGTGCGCTTTGTGTAGTAATCGGGTTCCCGGCACCTTTTTCTTTGACCTTTTTCTTTCAACTCACACGTTATAAAAGAGCAAAAACATCAGCTAAGAAGCATGAGCCGTTTCGAGGACCACGCGGCGTTACACGTTACGTTACGCGGCGTTCGATTCACCTGCACCCCTTGAATTGAGGTGCCGCACGTTTTCATTCGTTTCAGCGGTCCAACATCCTCGGAACCACGTCGTTCGTTTCAAAAGATGCAGAAAACGAGAAGTGCTGGTTCACGATTTTCCCGCTCCTTGACGGTGCCGGCTTGGTGCGGGCGTGTGGGTGAGGGTAGCAGACGACGCGCCATTGTGGCGTAGGCGCGGTTTGATCACGCACAGCTTCTCTTTCAATGCAACGTGTGCGTTGACGCCTCACAGATTGGCCATGTACGTCTCGTTCGCGACCTCTCAACCTTCGGTGAACGGCATACATTGACCGCACAAATGCCGGGCGCGCGCCGTGTCGGCACTTGTCCATTTCTTTCTAGTGTCGCTCGGTGCCTGCACCTACTGAACTGCCGCTGCATAATTTCAGAACTGCTCGTGCACCGCCCCGAACAGGTTCGCAGGGGTGCAGGTGTACCGAACGGGCCCAAAATAGCTGGCAGCGCCCACAATACGGCTTCGCGCCCATCCACACAGCAAATGGGAGAGGAGACCAGCTCCGCTCGGAAGAACAAAACAGAGGAAAAAAGAAGAAAAAGAAACACGCGGTCGCATGGACCCCTCAAGGTCGTCATGAGGGAGATATCGGTCATTAAACGCTCGGTCACCTGGCGCAGCCGTCGCCCTTTGCCAGTGGCGCTTGCCCCCACCGACGTTTTCAGGTTCCCGGCAGCGATTAAATAAAGTGCGCGCGGGGAAAGCACAGGGGAAGGCCATCGGAGAGCGTTTGACGTCAACGGCTTCTCCCTCTCCATGTGCTCAGCTTCTGCTTTCGCGCTGCCCGTGGATGCGACGTATCTCGAAAGCAGCGGCAGGAAGAAGAAAAACAACAACAACACAAAGCATAACACCGCTATTCGTGACCGCGGGAACTGTGTTTGTTTCACGAATGCACGCATATCCGTGCATTTATGTTCTCTCTCCGAGCGAATCCTCCACGGGTGCCGCTTTTCTTTTTCCTTATATTGTTCGTTTGTATGCTTGCCCACGTGACCTTCACCTCTTTGGATCCATCGCGGCAATTATTGTCACACTGTTGGCGAGTTAATTGTGAGCCTCCTCAGCAGCGCTACATGTATATACATGTGTACAGTATGTACATGTATACAGACCGCGTAGGCGCGAGTGTAACAGCCACCCGATAAATACTGCGTACTCGCCGCTGTTTTCCGGGTGCGCCTGTGCTCTCACGAAGAGACGACAGAACGGTGCGTGAGACGACCGGAAAGGCGGGAAAGCTGGTATTTCCATCATTCGCCCTGCCGTGGCACCGCGTGTTTCTTCTTTTTTTTTTTTTTTTACCGCTTCGAAGGGCCTATGTTGTTTGCCCTGTGCCGTTATGTACAGGCGCTGGTCACATTAGGCCTAGGAATATAGATAGGTTCGATGCAGGGAAAAACCAGCATGGAAATCCTTAGGTACTTTTTCCGAAGGCGCCATCAACACACAAAACACGGCCGACAGTAAACTTGCGCAATGAAACGCCTTCCAGTTAACGTCAAACGGGCACTGCGATATTGCGCGTTTCTTTGAAAGTAATTGATAGCGCGCCAGTTACGTCACTGCGCACTCCTCGTAATGAAAGAAGATAAGGTGCGCATATACGGACACAGATTAAGTTGCCCCGGCAGCTCACCTCGTACACGCTTTCGGCTTGCGAAGGCCGAAGTCACGCGATCTTAATGCCGGACGTGGCGGCCGCATTTTAATAAGGGCGAAATTCAAAAACACACGCATGTACTATAGGTGTATACGCCGCTTGAAGACCGACAGGTGGACAAAATTATTGCGGTGCCCTGCCTACAAGACGTGCCTCATAAATATACTCCGCTTTGCGCACGTAAATGCCCCGTTATTTATTTATTTATTTATTTATTTATTTATTTATTTATTTATTTATTTATTTATTTATTTATTCGGAAATACTGCAGGCCCTATTCGGGCCCAAGCAGGAGTGGGTACATAAATGTCAGTGAGAATATCAGAAAGAAAATATAAGAAATTAAATACAGGGTACAAAATTTACGAACATTCCAACATCAGTGAGGAACGTAATTAATATACAGCAATAATAGCAGTAACAGAATGTAAGGTGCAATATAAAAGTTCACAGCACCAATGAGAAACAAATAATAGACAGCAGCATTTTAAAAATCAAGAGATATGTCATTGACGAGACGGGCAAACGATTGTGTTGAGTCAGCATTAACCATAATGCTACCTATACCTTTAAAAAAAAAGTCTCTTTTCGTTTAATGGAAAATTTGGCTTCTCTATGTCAGCAGCAAAAGAGCAGACATCTTGCGAAATTTCGTAATATTTTTTACCTTTCTTTTCATGCGTGACCCAAACGCATCATTGTGTCATGCGATGATACGTCCTCCAGACTTGCCACTATACGGCACTGGATACGAAACTTACCACGGATCTCCGTTGCTTTTGACAGCACGGCTGTGCGCGTAAAAAATGATGTCTCTTTCGTGAAGACATGACCGGAACAGCGTTATAAAACCATTACCTCTTCTGCCCACGAGGCTTTATGTCCAAGAGAGCAATTCACGCAGTGATTTTAGGGCTAGCCCTCAAAATGGTGGAAGACGAGTAGTAGCATCCTGTTCACCGATTGTCCTGTCCCTGTTAATTAGTACTGTACCTGTCTTTTGTTTCTATTTCTTGAGGCATTACAGAACACGTCTGACAGCATAAGTATTTGACGCATACTGCTGAGAACTAAAGAAGCAAGTCTTCCGGAAACAAACAGCCGTTCGGTTCTTGTGATTTTTTTCATTTCCTTTCTTTCTATTTCAGTCGTTGTACGGGTACACACAATTATTATTATTATTATTATTATTATTATTATTATTATTATTATTATTATTATTATTATTATTATTATTATTATTATTATTATTAATGATGTTTGTTTCGTCATTTAATGCCGACATCACGATATTTGAGGAAATTCATACTGTCAATGACTGCACCATTCTTCGTTCGCTTTTTTTTTTTTCAGAATGCGGCAAGCGTAATCACTTCGCGTTAAATGCTAATATGACCAATGTCATGATCTTCTCTCGCAGGAATTCAAGTGTATAATTTTTCTGCCCTGTTAATTCTGCAGCGCTACTCAAGGTTTGCGAGGTCAACGACCCGAGCGTTCTCTTCCACACAACATTGCGCTTTTATACTCACACTAAGCGCTGCCTTGCCAGGTTATCGTTCTTTCGGCTCGCTTTACCGACTCTCGAGAGGATTCAACTCCTCAATATTATTCCGTAAATCGTACACCGCTATTTGTCTGGCCCAACATGAATGTGATTTTGTGGTTTGCAATACAATTTCTAGATCAAATAACACCATCGAGCAGGTCGAGCGAAAATTACTCAGCATGTATATAGCTATCGCTTTGCCTGAAATGGACCTGGCGGCGTTGAATTATTCATTGCCATGACTGCAATGCCACCGAAATTGTGCTTCTCTGCACTTTTCTGCTTAAGCTTGGCCACGGTATTAGTACCACCTGTCATGAAGTCGTCGATTGTATTGATTTTACGAGAAATGTAACTAGAGAACACAGACGTTACTATACATCCGCATGCCTTTACCAACGCAGAACTTAAAGAGACACAAAGCAACTGCGACGTTTATCATCATCATCAGCAGCAGCAGCAGCCTACTTTATGTCCATTGGGGGTAGGCATCACGAAAGTCTTTGCTAGCTATTATCAGTTTGCTCTATCCTGAGCGATTTACCACTTTATGCCTAGGAATTTCTTAATTTCATCACTCCATCTGACTTTTTGCCTACCTCTGTTGCGTTTTAGTTCATTACGTAGCGCTCTTACGGTTCATCTGTTATTTGTTTTCCGTATTACATAGCCTGCCCAAGCCCACTTCTTTCCTTTAATTAATATAGCAATATGGGCAACTGCTGTCTGTTGCCTTATCCATTCTCCTCGCTTTTTATCTCTTAGCATTATTCTTCTTTTCGTTGCACACTGCGTGCTCCCTAATTTCATCTCGAGATTTTTCGTTGTCGTCCACGGTTCTGCACCGTACGTTAGAACCGGGAGAATGCAGTGATTAAATACAGTTTCTCATTACTGACAGCGGCTGGTATGCAGTCATGATTTGGGAATGTCTCCAGTATATGCGATCCAGCCCATCCTTATTATATGGGTGAGTTATCCTGCTAGTAATTGGCCCATATATACGTGTTCTTTCGTACATTATAAAGGCTGATTGCTCATCTTAAATTCCTGTGCTTTAGCTAGAGCGTTGATCAGAAATTTGGTTTCTTGAGTATTCATTTTAGTCCTATTTTGACATTTTCCCGGTTTATATCCTCAATCTTGTTCGGTAGTTCGTCACCGTGGTCGCTAAAGAGCAAAATGTCGTCTGCAAACTTTAAATGGCCCAGATATTCTTCGCCTATTTTAATTCCCTTTGCTTCCCAGTCAAGGCGTTTGAACACTTCCTCTAAGCATGCAGTGAATAACATCGGTGAGATCGCATCTCCTTGTCTGACTCCTCTCGTGATCGGAATTTTTCTGCTGTTATCATGTATAAGTAGCGTGGCTGTGCAATCTACATAGTTGTTACTTATGGTTTGCACGTATGCGTCAAGGACACCTTGTCCGCGCAAAACTTCTAGAATTGATTATATTTATATGGCACCAAATGATTTCTCGTATTCTATAAAGGCCATATAAAGAGGTTTGATATTCAATTAACTTGCCAATTGGTCTCTGTCTTTTCGCACGCCAATGACGCAGAAGTACTAGACACATTAGACTTACATTTTTTTCGATTTGCTTGACTTCCTGAATATAGTACTTGTACTGTTAATAACCTTTGGTGTTTCTTCAAGAACCTTGTAATGCAGTGCGTTCATGATTTTGTACCAAGAAAAGTGAAAATAATTAGAACTGTTAGCCCATGGATTACTGTGCCAGTGTTTCGCCTGGTACGAAAGGCGAAGAAGATAAGAAAACAGCACCCTCAGAATTCCACTCCGCCAAACATCCATAAACTCGGCATTGTGCGCAAAGATTTAAAAGACAGTATCAAAAAAGCAAAAGACGAGTATTATAACCACACTTTCGGACACTTTTTGCTTTCGTCGCCGGCGAAATTCTGACACCATTCTGCCCCTAAAAGGAAGAATGTTCATAGTATATGTGTAGATGGGGCTATCATTACTAACAAAGAAGCTATTGCAGAAGCATTTAACATGCTTCTTTCTTCTGTCCTTGTTTTGGCTCAATGTTTACTGATGACGATGGTAGAAGGCCATGTTCAAAAAATGGCAAATCCAACGTGCAGTGGGAATCAAGGAAATGCGAAGCACGCATCGGGAACGTAATATGGGTCTGCATTGTTGTCTCACTATACCGATATTGGTACATATGAAGTCAACGAAACGGCCGTAAGAGCACCAAGAGTGTGTCATGCAAATCATGCCGCTCATGACACGCGTGTCATGATTCTAATGTTACGACCTGTCATTTAGATTCATCATGCTGTCGTGTTGTGTCATAGCACTTTTGGCATACATCCCATTAACGAAACACGTGGCATCCGTGGCATATAAATCATGCCGCTCATGATGTGCAGGTCGCCATTTTCATGTTCTTAGAACATGTCACCCATGGTCGTCAGACCACTGTTGTCTCGCCATACCAATTTTATATATATCAAGCTAACGAAGCGGCCGCAACAGTACCAATACCTTGGCGCGTAAATCATGCCGCTCATGACATCCATGCCATTATTTTCACGTTACGACCTGTGTTTGTGTTCGTCATGCAGTCATGTTGTGCCATACCAATTTTCGTACACATCCCATTAATGAAACGGCCAGGAGAGCACCATGGCCGTGGCATGTAAATCATGCCACTCATGTCATGCATGTCATGATTTTCGTGTTATGACCTGTCATTTACGTTCATCATGCAGTCATGTTGTGGCATACCAATTTTTGTATACATCCCATTAACGAAACGGCCAGGAGAGCAGCATGACCGTGGCATGTAAATGATGCCACTCAAGGCATGCATGTCATGATTTTGATGTTACGACGTGTCATAGACGGCTACGTGGCTAGATAGATAGATAGATAGATAGATAGATAGATAGATAGATAGATAGATAGATAGATAGATAGATAGATAGATAGATAGATAGATAGATAGATAGATAGATAGATAGATAGATAGATAGATAGATAGATAGATAGATAGATAGATAGATAGATAGATAGATAGATAGATAGATAGATAGATAGATACGCTCAAAGTCGCCGAAGTTCGCTAAGAAATGCTTCGCATTTAAAACGGTCCATGATATTCCGCTAGTAAGCGACGTCTCAATATCCAAGGAAGGAATCTTGTCACTGCTCCTTAACATTGACCCCAAAAAGACTCCTGGTATTGATGACATACCTAACGCGTTCCTTGCGAGGTATACAGAATAGGGCTCGAAGTTCTTCTGTTTCATTTTTCAGAAATCATTGTCAGAGCGCGTGCTTCCAAACGACTGGAAATTTGCAAAGATTATCGCCGTACCCAAATCACCTAACACTTTTCTCGTTTCCGCCTATAGACCGATTTCTCTGCCATGCTCATGCGCGAACATGTTAGGAAACATTACATTCCAGCACCTCTGAATTCTTCTCGAGGAATACAATCTAATCACTGACCGGCAACACGGCTTTGGCAAAGGATTTTCAACTGTCACACAATTGATAGAAACCGTTCGTGATATTGCAGCTATTCTAGACAAGCAAGATGAAACTGATATAATTTTCTTAGACTTCGAAAAAGCGTTTGATCGCGTGTCGCACCCAAGGCTTCTCGACAAACTCAAACCTATACTGAATAACCACACCTCAATTTCATGGACTGAGGCCTACCTTTCTTATCGAAATCAGATAGTTTCCATTGATAACATTATTCCGATTAATGACTAGTCAAGTCAGGAATCTCTCAAGGGTCAGTGCTCGCGCCTCTTCTTTTTCTTTAATTTTTATAAGCGATATTGCCTATGATATCCCGGTTAATATTAAGTTATCAGCAGATGACTTAATTCTTTATCAGGAGATGTTATTTGGGCAAATCTACCCCGAATTAATTGCGTATAAAGCTTTCATCCGTCCACTGCTCGAATATTCATCGGTGGTTTGGGATCCCCACAGCCAAGAAAATATTGCCACGCGCGATCTGCGGCTTGCAAAGGAAGAAGAAGTACTCAGTCTGTTCGAAGAAGAATACGAGTTCCACCCTCCATTGAACTTTTATTTACACAGGTCTGGTCTGGTGCCATCTCCGCTATGCTGTTATTGTCGAGAGCCTGAAAACATTGATCACTTCTTAATTACCTGTCAGCGCTATAGTAGTCAGAGAAAAAGGCATTTCGAAATTTTATTCAGGAATTTAAACATTCCCCTAAATTCTCAGAACATTCTTTCCTTTGGAGCGTCCTCACTAGGTTATAGCAACAGGAACGTCTGCTTAGCCATGTGCAATTTCCTTCGTGACACAAAAAGAATTCATTGATAATCATCATTCAATCCAAATCTTCGTACCTCGAAATTGCTTCCACTAGTTGATTAAACCTCAAATTATTTTATTATAGTTCAGTTCTATTATAAATAGCCTATCTTTTTCTAACATTTCATTCTTACTTACGTTACCGATTCTTTATTCTTCCTTTGTTTTAGCTCAATTTTTTTTTCTCCCTCTTTATATTAACCGCCGGCTTCATGGCCAATCCCCCGTAGTGGGCAAGAGCCAAACTTCAAGGAAAAAAGAAAGAAAAGAAAGAAAGAGTTCCACGCGTGATCAACGGTTCTAGGGTGCGAGAAGAAGCACGCTGCCACGCAGCAGCTCTGGTGTTCTTTCGAGTGGGGATTGGCCACGTTTAATTGTTTCTAGTCTTCCTTTTTACTTAGATTTATTTGTTGTCTTTTCAGGTACTTCTGCATGCCGGTTTCCGGTCCCGGCCAGGGCTCGCCCTGGTCGGCTAGTCGCCCTACCGAGTCGGTACCACTACAGAGTTTCTTCCTGAATGGAGTAAGCAGTTTGCCTGTGGCGCTTGTACCAACCGATGGGGGAGCTATTCGGCTGAGTGAGTCGGAGCTTTTCCAGCAGGATCTACGCAAAATAACCGGCAGGTACCTTGACATTGAGGAGGTGAGGCGTTTTGGCAAAACTGGTATTTTGTGCAGGTCATCCAATGTAGAGTGCTTGACCGACTTGCTTGCCTGCACAAGGTTCGCGCACACTTCGTGCATTTATACCACCTCACCTCGCTTGCGTGAAAGGCATTGTTCGTGGTGTACCTACAAATATCTCGCCAGAGGCTTTCTTAAAGATGCTTGCACCGGCTGATGTCGTCTCAGTGTACAGATGTAATAGGTCTGTAGGCGATACACGGGTCCCAACTGAGAGCGTTATCATCTCGTTTGCCGGTGTAACGCGCCCGACTGAAGTGAAGGCATGGCCGTATTTGTTTCGTGTAGAGGCGTTGTCTCCACGACCACTGCAGTGCCGGAACTGCTGGCGGTTTGGACACAGTGCTAACGCTTGCAGGTCCGCTACGCGATGTGTAAAATGTGGTGGAACGCATTCCACATCAGACTGCAACGTGGAAACTCCCTTGTGCTGTTTATGTGAGGGAATTCACATTGCTTCAGACAACAGTTGCCCGGCCCGAGGCCGCGAGTTGCAAGTCATTGAGATCATTGAGAAACGGCATTGTTCCCGAGCAGAGGCTGTATCGTTGATTAAAGAGCGTGATAGTGGCTATGCAGCAGTTGCATCTCGCCAGTCCATATCTCTAGAGGCTACAGTCTCTGCTGCTGTTACTACAGCAATTGATAAGGCAATACCTATTCTCATGGAACGTCTGTTCAATACATTCGCTGAAGGCTTGACCGAGATGCTAGCCGCTAGGTTAAACAGCCTATGTAACTCTTTCCCGGTTGCTGCCGCTGCTGCTGGTGGACCCGCGTGTCCAGAACGCCATTCATACAGTGAGAATCAAGTGGAATTTGTACAAAATAATCCCACTGTTGCCAGCTCACCATCACCTGCTAACGCCGAACCCAGTAATTCTTTCGGAGAGATGAGGTTGGGAAACGTTGCGAATAAGCGCAGGAGTACCCCATTATCTCCGACACAGTCATCCTTGTTGAAGCCCAAGAAAGGCTCTAATACTGATAAACAGAAGCAGGACGTATTGCGTTCTGCAGTCGAGTCGACTATCTTAAGTTAATAATAGCTCGCATAAAGGTTCTACAATGGAACTGCCGCTCTGTATTCGCCGGTTGCACTGACCTTCTTTATCTAGTACACAAAATAGCTCCTGATATTATTTTACTTCAAGAGTCATGGCTTTCTACACATCAGAAATTTACTATTAATAATTTCCGAACATTTCGCCTGGATCGCCCAGGTAGGGGTGGCGGGTTGATAATTTTAGTTTCGTCGAAAATTTTTCATAAAGCTTCCGTTACTTTCGAACATGCCTGTTCAGACTGTGAAATTTTGGGATTAAATTTCGTGTTGCCTGGATCCTCCACGTTTGCAGTGGTTAATGCATACTTCCCGAATGGAGTGAGAAATACAGATCATTTGGATTCAGTTTTCCGTAATTGTCGTTCTAAGGCGGTTGTACTCGCAGGGGACTTCAACTCACACCATACTTCTTGGGGAATAAAAACAGATAGTTGTGGAAAGCGGCTGTGGGATTGGACACAGAGTAACAACTTTTATTGCCACAACTCAGGTGAAATCACCTTTTTACGCGGGCGCTCTTCATCAGCGTTAGACCTAACTTTTTCTTCAAATCAATTGGCTATCTCATCTTGGGCAACATTTGACAATGGAACTAGCAGTGACCACATTCCCATTACCTTTGATATCATGCTCTCTCACCACGCCACTGTCACACGACAACGCTACTTCATTAATTATAAAGCATACGATACTGCGCTGAAGGAGGCTTTAGCATCTCTTAGTAGATGTGAAGAGCGACAGAGAGCTCAGTCAGTCATAAACAGTATGACTTCTGCTATTGAGACAGCACAGATTTCTGTACGGGCTGGAGGTTCACCGTCAAACACTGCTTGGTGGAATGAGGCGTGCACGCTTAACTATAGGCGACGGAAAGCAGCATGGAAACGTCTGCAACATAATTATGCGCCTAAAGTATGGATAGACTATAAATTTTGTTCTGCAATATTCAAAAGAACTGTTGCAGCAGCTAAAGAAGATCACAAGAAGAATTTGCACTCGCTACTGTCGCGGCCTGATAGAAGAACCGCTCTTTTTAGATTTATTCGCAACAGAACATCACCTCAACAAGATACTTATTCGCTATCTGTTGTATTATCCCCTAAAGAAATAGCTGATTTGTTAGAAAATATAGGTAACGGACTTGAAAATCGGTTCACTTCATTATATCGGGCACCTACAGTGGTCAAAAGTTTAGTATCCGATTTTCAGGAGGTGGCCATGGCGGAACTTGCAGATGTTATGCTGACTACACATCAAGGAGCTCCTGGTCCGGATCGTATTACTACTTCTATGCTTAAATTAATGTATGATCAATATCCAAATGAGCTACTGAATATAGTTAACTGTTCCCTACAGTATACGTGGAGGCCAATTTCATGGAAAATCGCAAAAGTAATGCTCGTGCAGAAAAATAAAAGTCTGGGATACGATCTAGATAATATTCGGCCAATCTCCCTTACTTCTAATATAGTAAAGGTAATTGAAAAAATTGTTTACGCTCGACTCAATGAGTTTATTTCTCGTGAGAACATCCTTTCTTCGAGACAAATAGGATTTAGGCAAGGTTGCTCTATATGGTCGGCTCATGTGGACCTTGAAAGCCGAATACGGCTTGCAAGGCTATCGGGAGAGATTTCAGCATTAGTCACATTGGATATAGCAAAAGCCTATGACTCTGTCGAACATGGACTTTTAATTTCTAGATTAGTCGAATGCAATGTTCCAAACTATATTGTATCTTGGGTTCAGGAATTTCTTTCTGAAAGGCAGTTTTTTTGTTTCCAGGAAGGAGCTACATCTTCTTTATTTAAACAAACAAGGGGTGTGCCGCAGGGATCAGTTTTGTCCCCTCTGTTATTTAATATTTTGTTATCTTCTGTGCCGCTTCATCAGAATGTTCAACTATATGTGTACGCCGATGATATTGCATTTTTCTCATCGTCCCATGATGTTCACGAATTATACAAAATTTTGCAGTCTTATTTGTCTGAGCTTGAAGCGTGGCTTAATGGTCTCTCTCTCACGCTTAATGTTGGTAAGTGCGCTTTACTGGTGTTCCCACAAACAGATAATGTATTAATTTCTCTTCACTATGGCAATGAACAGATTCCACAAGTCTCGACATTGAGATACCTAGGTATCATATATGAAGAGAATCTAAGCTGGCAACAGCAAACAGAAGCAAACAGATGCAAAGGAGAGCGGGCCATGGGCCTGTTGCGACGTTTCTGTAGCAAAAGCACCGGGATGCGAAGGTCAACATTGCTGATCATATACAAACTGTACGTACGCCCCATTTTGGAATTCGGTTGCGTCCTGTTTTCCGGCAGTGCGGCCTATAAGCTACGACCTCTACTTTTATTAGAAAGGCAAGCCCAACGTCTTTGTCTCGGTCTACCAAAATGTGCGGCCAATAACGTGCTATATTTAGAAGCTCGGGTGACACCACTGGAATCAAGGTTTAAACAATTGACTGTGCAAACATTTCTAAAGCTCTACGACACGCCACTCTCCCGTTCGCAGTCAATCTTCATTACTTCTAGTGATTCCTTTTTTAGAAACCGATGGCGACGTTATCAATGGCCTCAGGTCGTTTTCGTCCAATATATGATATCTGACATACAAGTTTCTATGCAGAACCTTACTCCCCTAAGGCCACAATCGTCCTTGAGGGAAAATCTATATTTCGACCACATTTTCCCTAAAGATGCTAAGCTCCTTCCCTTACGTATTCTTGAAGGATGCCTTCAGGACCATCTCGCCCAGTTTCCTGAGCATCTTGTAATTGCTACGGATGCGACTCAAAGAGTGGAGAAGGCTGGAGTTGGTATATTTTCCTCCCAGTTGAATTGGTCGTTTGCACTCTGGCTGCCCGATTTTACCCCTATATTCCTAGCAGAATTTCTGGCTATTGCATTGGCGATTAGGAAATTGAGCCCGAGCCAGACTAAAGTAATCATTATTACAGATGCTTTGTCTGTCTGTTCGCATGTAACATCTCCAAAGCAGTCACCCTTACTGAATATTTTCTCGACACTTGTACCGTCTTACATATCAGAGGTCCGCTTGGTCTGGGTCCCTGGCCACACTGGCATTTTCCTAAATGAATCAGCTGACTCTCTGGCAACGTCATCTTTAGACGGCCCAGTGTTAAATGTTCTGCCGAATTTTTCGTTTATTACAGCCGAGAGGTTTAAACGCTTTCTTCTACTGACATGTACTAAGACATCTCTGCTAGATTTGGACGACTATCGCCACCTTCAGTTTGCATGGAATACGGACAAATGCCTTTCACGTCAGTGCGAAGTGACTATAGCGAGTCTCAGATGTAGAGTTCCCAGTCTAAATTTCTATCTTAATAAATCTGGTTTCTCCTTAACTAACCTCTGTTTGCTGTGCAATGAGCCAGAAACGATTGATCACTTCCTTCTGTCTTGCCGGCGATTTTCTTCACTCCGCCGAATGTATCTAAATTCATTATTCCATAAACTGAGTTTACCTTTAACAACACCAAATCTTTTATCTTTTGGTGCCTCTCAGGATGGTACAAGCCGTCCCGCTGTTTTGTCAGCATTACATAAATTTATCGAAGCCTCCGGAAGATTACGCTGCTAGTGCTGTCGACCACAGGGTTTCGATCCCCATGTTTCATTTAGTAAATTCTAATTATTAATTTTAATTAGAAGTTCTTCCTTCCTTTTTATTTTTTCTATGACTTCGGCCTTAGACTTTTAATTTTCCTGCTCTTTACATCATTACTTGTAGTGTGGCCAATCCCCCTCGTGGGTATGTGCCAATTATAGAGGCCACAACAACAACAACAATCTTTTCAGTCTTGTTTTTCAATTAAAGTGTCCTGCTCTGTTCCTGATTCCTGCTGTTCCTGCATCGCGACACTGGTGGAGGCGCTGCGTAAATGATCGGGACACCCCTCCGCAGCCCCGCATCGAGTCCAGAACGATTTCTACGCGTTGAAACACCGGTTTATCGTGCCAGCCGCCGGCTGTTAGGCCTGAGCCCAGTGTGCGGTCCGCTACCAGAATGTGCCACCGTAACCGAGCGGAGTACTCAATGCATGGAAAACCCAGGTCCGTCACAGTTGACTGTCTTGAATCCTCGATCTCCTCCCACTTTTCACGGCAATGCCTACGAGGGCGCCGAATACTGGCTCGAGGAGTTTGAGCTCGTCGCCAGTGTCAATGGGTGGAACGTCGACGCAGGACACAAGTTAGTACACGTTTACTTCTCCCTTCAAGACGGCGCCCGAAAATGGTTCACGAATCGTGAAGGCAACTGGTCATCTTGGCAAGAGTTCACCCGAAAGTTTCTCGACACGTTCGGAAGCACCGAAAGGCGTGAGCAAGCTCAGCGACTCATCGAATCGCGCATACAAAAGCCGAACGAAACAGGCGCCATGTTTATTGAGGACACGACCCGTCCATTTCGTCGAGCCGACCCGGTTATGTCCGACGCGAAAGAGCTCAGCCACCTCATACGTGGTGTAAAGGTACAGCTGTTTGCCGGACTTGTGCGAAACCCGCCAAAGAGCGTCGACGAATTTCTGGCCATCGAACGCGCCCTACAGCTGCGCTACCGCCAGTACGACCGCGCCGACAATAGCGGACCAACGAACGCCGCGGCCGTTACAGCATTGTCACCAAGTGGAGAGCGTTTGCGTCAACTGATATGCGAAATCGTACAAGAAGAAGTCAAGAAACTCCTCGTCACTCCAAATGAGTGCGCGATTGCGTCAGTTTCTGAAGTTGTGCGCCAGTAGAAAAGGCAAGCGCTTTCGCCCCCCGAACAGAACATCCAAACGCGTAATCCCAGTCCCAGCTATGCAGAAGTTGTCTGCCGACCGCCGCTATTACGCCGACGCCACAGTACTTCCAGCAGCAACCGCCGACATATATACCTTGATACTACCGGGGAGCTCCAACGCGACTACCGCTCCGAAAAACGGACATTTGGCGCACTCCCGACTACAGTCCACTCTGCTTTCATTGTGGAGAAGCTGGCCACATATGCCGCTATTGTCCTCATCGTACAGCATGCTATCAAGGATTTCCGTCGTCTGCTGCTCGTCGCCCGAACAACCGACCTTACGTCGATGCGAATGTAGGTAGCAGGCGCGAAGATTCCCTCGGTTTGCGGTCGCGCTCCCCTTCTCCTGCACGTTCGTCACCAACTCGACCAAGTGCCACTGGCTTCGCCAGAGGGAGATCCCCCAGCCCCCGCCGAGGAAACTAAATGACGCGACCTTTGGGGGAAAGTTGCCAATTGCCGAAAAGATGAAAATCCCCCATTGAAAATAAAGGAAGAGCAGCCGAATTCCGAGGATTTGACGAATGACGAAATTGTAAGCGCAGAGATCAGTGTTAAGATCGACGGTCATGACGTGACGGCACTGGTCGACACTGGAGCCGACTTTTCGATAATTAGTGAACGCTTGGCGGATAAGCTCAGGAAAGTTAGAACGGAATGAACGGGACCACAGATTTGAGGAGCTGGAGGCCGGCTGCTGACACCTACTGGAAAGTGCACTGCAAGGGTCACTGTAGGGGACACCCCATACGTCGCCACTTTTGTCATCCTGTCTGAGTGTTGCAAGCAGGCCATCTTGGGTATGGATTTCCTGCGTGAATACGGTGCTGTCATCAATATACCGGAAGGTCTGCTTACATTTTCAACAGATCCAAGTGCGCAGCTACAGCGCAAGCCCTTGCGTCTTCTGGACGACTTGACCGTGCCTCCGTTATCTTGCCGCTTTGTTTTGGTCAGGTGCGTCACGCCGCAAAATGGAGGCGGCGTCGCCGAACAAGTCTCCGCACTTTTGCTCACTCGATGTGTGGCTATAGCCAGAAGTATCGTCAGTGTAGTGCATGGTCAAGCCGCGGCACTGCTGACAAACATTGGCAACGAACGACGGCATATTACCGAAGGCACTGCAGTTGCTTTCCTTGACGAAGTTGCAGAGTTCCGCGAATGCCTTGCAGTACAGCACGGTGAGCCAGATACCTTAACAGCACCACCTGTTGACGTGAGCACAAGTTTACCAGCACCGCAGATACATCGTTGTCTTAATCTTCTGCGCGAGTTTCAAGACTGCTTTTCGTCGAACTCGAGAGTCAACCAAACGCCACAGACAAAGCACCGTATTATAACAGAGCAGACGGCACGACCAATCCGACAGAACCCTTACCGTGTCGCACCAAAGGAGCGCGAAGCGATTCAACAACAAGTGAGGGAGATGCTCGACGATGACGTTACACGGCCATCAAAAAGTCCTTGGGCATCGCCGGTATAGTGCTGGCTAAAAAGGACGGCAGCCTACGCTTTTGTGTGGACTACCGCAAACTGAACCGTGTGACAAAAAAAAAGACGTATACCCATGACCGTGAATCGATGATTTTTCTCGACAGGTTGAGGCATGCACGGTATTTCTCGTCGATGGACTTGAAAAGTGCCTATTGGCAAACTGAGGTCGACGAACGCGACAGAGAAAAGACTGCTTTCGTGACGCCTGACGGGTTGTACGAATTTAAGGTCTTGCCATTCGCATTATGCTCAGCTCCAGCGACATTTCAAAGAATGATGGACACGGTTCTATCTGGCCTTAAATGGTAGACGTGTTTGGTGTACCTCGACGACGTCATCGTCTTTTCAGAAACTTTCGAGGAGCACCTAAGAATGCTGCTGTTGGTCTTTCAAGCGATTCGGTCCGCAGGCCTGACACTTAAAGCAGAGAAATGCCACTTCGGTTTCGAGGAACTCCAATTCCTATGTCGTAAGCCACAGCGGTATTCGTCCTGACCCCGACAAGATTACGGCCGTCGCGAAATTTCCAGCGCCAACGGATAAGAAGTCAATGAGGCGTTTTCTGGGACTCTGCGCATATTACCGAAGGTTTATAGCCAACTTCTCACACCTCGCCGCGCCGCTAACACACCTTACAAGGGAAGACGTTCCATTTTGATGGGGCGAAGAAGAACAAGCGGCATTTGACGAACTCCGGCAGCGCCTACAAACGCCTCCTGTACTGGCTCACCTTGACGAGGACGAGCTACCATGATTCACACGGACGCCAGCAATGTAGGCTTGGGCGCTGTGCTCGTCCAGTGGCAGGAATCAGCAGAACGAGTGATTGCATACGCAAGCGGAACGCTCACTCGCGCTGAAGCTAATCACTCAACGACAGAAAAGGAATGCTTGCCGTCGTATGGGCTGTTATGAAGTTGCGTCCATATGGCCCTTCCTCCCGCGTGGTCAGCGACCATCACTCACTGGGCTGGCTGACCAACTTAAAGGGACCGTCTACCGTCCTTCATCGCTTTCCTATCTTTCGGCTCAATAGAAAGCGTACCTTTCGAAGTGTCCCAGCGTGCAGTGGTTTCTCCAGAAACTGAATAGAAATTATTAAAACACAATTTTTTTATCTACCAAGTTGCTCCTTTCCTAGTGTAGGCATGCCAGCAACACTGGGTACCGCACATGATGCGTCGTCGTCTCCCTGGAAACCCTTTCGTGCGCGGGAGGCTTCTCAACGCGAACCGGCTTCAAGGTCGACATTCCAGAGGCGACGACGAGGAGGAGAGGCGAGGGAAAGTCGGCGCGCGGAGGTGAGTCTCGGGCATGCAGCGCCGCATGCATGACAAGCGCAGTACTACGCGCCTCCGCAGGCAGACGAATTCGAAGGCAGCGCCACATGCGCCACCCCGAAAGCAGCGAGAAAAAGAACAAATTGCTCTTGCACGCTATAACAAGGTGTCTCACAGGGTGAAGTACGCATGTAAGACATACATAATAGTTTTTCAGCAGAGTATGCATACCTGCGTGGGCTGGTTCTCGTACAATTGGAAAATGACGAACACGCTGTTGGGTGTCGCTAGCAGCGTTTTTTGCACCACTTTCAGAGCGAAATTAAAGGCATAATTCCTTTTTTGTGGGGTGAAAGCGTGCTCGTTCCCGTAAATGTGACGCACGATTTGCCCAATTTTACCACAATCTTAAAAAATTTTCTGAGCGGTAGACAGTCCCTTTAAAGGACCCATCTGGTCGACTGGCACGTTGGTGTATGCGACTTCAACAATTTGATATGACAGTGGTCTACAAATCTGGACGGCAGCACTCCGACGCTGATTGCCTCTCAAAGTCACCGATCAAGCACACGGCTAATGATGATGACGAAATAACTTTCATAGGGGTGGTTGACACGACTTCTATTTCCCGTCAACAACGCGAAGAGAACATGTTGCTTCCTATTATTGAATTTCTGGAAGGCCGTACTACAAGCGTAGCTCGACATTTCGAAAGAAACTTGCTATCCTTCTGCTTGCGCAACAATGTTCTGTACAAGAAGAACTTCTCGTCGAACGGAAGCGCCTACTTACTTGTAGTCCCAACGTCTATGCGTGAGGAAATACTTGGAGCCTGCCACGATGAACCGACGTGCGGCCACCTGGGATACACGCGCACAATGGCCAGAATCCAGCAAAAGTACTATTGGCCGAAGCTCGCATCCACCGTAACACATTACGTACGCACGTGCCTGGACTGTCAACGGCGAAAAACTCCGCCTTTGAAGCCTGCTGGACTTCTACAACCAATCCAGGTGCCTACCATGCCGTTTGCCCAAATTGGGATGGACCTTCTGGGACCGTTCCCGACTTCGGCGTCAGGAAACAAGTGGGCAACAGTCGCCACCGATTATCTTACGCGCTATGCCGAGACAAAAGCTTTACCAAGCGGTACCGCTATGGAGGCAGCACGGTTTTTTGTTGAAAACGTCGTCTTGAGGCACGGTGCGCCTGCAGTAATAATGACAGACAGAGGTACTGCCTTCACGGCAGCACTCCTCAAGACAGTTCTTGAACTCAGCGGCACAGCCCACCGCAAAAAGGCCGGCGTACCACCCTCAATCTAACGGCTTAACAGAACGCCTAAACAAGACTATTGCGGACATGCTCAGTATGTTCGTTGTCGTTGACCACAAGAATTGGGACGACATTTTACCGTACGTTACATTCGCCTATAATACGGCCCAGCAAGAAACGACGCGAAGGACGCCATTCAGTCTTCTCCATGGCCGCGAAGTGACCACGATGATTGATGCAATGTTGCTGCACGACGGCGATAACACAGATACAGACGCTGACGAGTTCACTCAGCGTGCGGAGGAAGCACGACAGCTTGCGCGCGTCCGTATTATTAGGCAGCAGAACTCCGACGCACAACGTTACAACCTACGCCACCAATATGTAACCTATCGTCCAGGCGAGAAAGTGTGGGTTTTTATCCTATTCGCCGACGAGGGTTCTCCAAGAAACTACTGAGGAGATACTTCGGTCCCTACGAGGCAGACCCTACGAGGTTGTCCGACAACTCAGCGATGTCAACTACGAGGTCGTACCTCACAGCCCTTCGAGAACGCGTTCTCCTGAACCCGATGTTCTCTGCACATTATGCTTATGAAATCATACTGCTCCGAGTGACGTGCCACACAAGACTCACAGCATTGCATCTGAGCGTCGGGACGATGCTCTCTCCACGAAGGGAGGCAAATGCCACGTGCAATCTGCGACTTGCATAGGAAGAAGAGGTACTCGCTCTGTTCGAAGAAGAAGACGAGTTCCACGCATGATCTTTTCAGTCTTGTTTTTCAATTAAAGTGTCCTGTTCTGTTCCTGATTCCTGCTGTTCCTGCATCGCGACAATATTAATAAACTTGAAATGATTCAAGGAAAGGCAGTACGGTTTGTTTACAACCGCTGCAGTTCCTCAACGTCACCCAGCGAACTGCTAAAAAGTGCTGACTTAGATACATTGCAGACAGGACGACAGCGTGATGGACTGAAGTATACGTTTCTATACTTCACCACGACAAGCTGCGCATAAACCGGAATGCGCGCATAGAAACAGTTCAACGCCGATCAACTCGTTCCGAGCGTCCTAAAATACTGAGGGAGTATTCTTGTAAAACAAAAGCTTTTAAATACTCATTTCTATCCCGGTACCGCCACTAATTGCAATGCTGTTTCTGAACATCTGAACACTGCGGAACTGTTAAGTCACTTATGGAACAACTTAAACAACAGCAACGCACTTGACGTTCATCTTTCTTTTACTCTTCGCCCCTTATCATTCCACCCCGCATCCATAGCAGGCTTTAATTTACGTTGCACTTTCTGGTACTTTCTCGTAAACTTAAAATATTTTATTTCATTCATTGCATTTGTGCGTGTCATTATTTCTTTGCATTTTGATACGTTGATGATATTTGCCCTCTTTATATAATGATTGCATTTCAAATGTGACTCACTTAACAGACGTTTATGAACAAATACGTTCCTTCATTAATTTAATGTTGTTTTCGTGTTTTTCTTCTTTCTTCTGTGCGTGTACACGGAAAGCTTAGTAATTGCTAAGGTCTGGCGTTTCACTTTGAATTCGCGATGGTGAAGTTCTACGTTATATGTATTTTTTTCATTGATGCTGTACTTCCATATATGTTCCTTTTGTGTATCACCCACCCCTGCCTAACGCCTCATAGGAAAGGCTGACAGTACCTGTGAAATAAATGAAATAAACAAAATTAAATAAGGCCTAGCCATATTTACTGCTTTATTTGAAGAAATAAAAGGTATTATTATTATTATTATTATTATTATTATTATTATTATTATTATTATTATTATTATTATTATTATTATAGCACGCCTGTGGTTCATTGTTGAGCAACCTTTCCTAAAGGAAGCTTGTTCTCTTGGTTGGCTCTTGGTTGGTTAAGGTGGAGTGTGTCTCTTATTCTAGCAGAAATTACTTTCGTAAATAGCTTGTATTTTAATGGGAGTAGGCTAACTGGTCTGTAATTCTTTAACTCTTTTATGTTACCTTTCAAGTGAACTATAATTGTGAACTAGAATTGTGAATTTCAAGTGAACTAGAACTAGAATACAGTTAGCATTTTTCTAACTGCGCGGTACATTAGATTTCTTGATACATTTCGTGAAGAGCGATGCAAGTTCTTCTAATTTCTCCTCCGTCTTTGGGCAAGTCCGCTGTTAAGCCATCTTCTCCTGCTGCTTTACCGCGGGACATCCCTTTGACGGCTTTTCTGATTTCGTCACTGGTTATACGTGGAATTTCAGTGTTCTCCTCTGATTTAATTTCTGCTAAAGTCTGTCTGAGAGCTGTAAATTTCACAGTAGATATCTTCTGCTACTTTCACTATATCATTAAAGTTCTTGATAACGTTACCTTGCTTATATTTTCGCACTTGCATTGTTGTTTTGTCCTACATACAGTTTGTTTTTGGCCGATTTATTGCTGGTACCTTTCTCTGCTGCTATCTTTATTTCTCTTACGTTAAAGTTTCCATCATGCTTTTGCATGGCTTTACCGATCAGCTTTGATAGTTCTGCTTTCACTCACTTTCATCTGCAAGCGTTTCTTAAGTCTTTAGTAATCTCACACAAGCTCCTTACGTCTCACCTTTGTGTTTCTTTTTTTTACTTCGGACCTCCATCGCTGTTTCGGAGATCACTTTCTTTAAGGTTTTGCTTACTGCTTCTATTTCTTTTGACTGTGGTCTTAGGCTACAAACTTGTTTTTCAGGGCAATGTTGAATTCTTCGTTCTTTCCTTTGATTACCTTTAGCTTTGCATGCATTTTAGCAACTAATTTAGCTCCCGTTTTTCTTAGGTTAAGTAAGACCTTCGGCTGCACCAACGTGTGGTCAGTGCATTTTATCTGGCCTACTATTCTTGCGTCATTAATTATGTCGGGATGCTCGCCCATTGCAAAATAAATTTTGTGTTTTGTATCCCCGTTAGCGCTTTTTCCAGGTCCACTTCCTTATGTTGTGTTTCTTAAAGATTCGTTGGTTAGGTGTGTGCGATGGCCAGTTCGCCATTCATGTCGAGAACAGTCAAGTTCTCGTCAAGTGAACACAATTTCAGTTTTTGTTCGGGCCTCTTCCATTTCGTGCGCGTGTGTGTATCGCAAGAGAAAATGAACTGAATAGAACCGAACAGTTGTAAGTGAGAAAAGGACGAAATTAAAAAGAAATAATTGTAGTGGCGCCATCTCTCCTGCTCTGTGGGTACATTTATGAAATGACGTCAGCTCATCTATTTTGAGTATATCAATAAAAAATGAATTCTGTAAACTTTTGCAGTACATAAACGTGCAATAGGTAGTGTCGGCAGTCGAGATCGTGACGTCATGTCCTCTTCTTGGTGAGGACAATTCATATTGAAAGATTATTGATTTATGCCGTTTAAAGTCTCAAAACCAGCTCTGATTATGAGAGACGCCGTAGTGGAGGTCTCCGGAAATTTCGACCACTTGGGGTTCTTTAACGTGCACTGACATCGCACAGCACACGGGCCTCGACATTTCGCCTCCATCGAAATGCAACCACAGCGGGCTGGATTCGATCCCGCAACCTTCGGATCAGCAGCCGAGCGCCATAACCACTAGCCGTAGCTCACCGTGGAGGGGCTCAACGGCAACACCACGGACCTTCAGCGTTCGTTTTCGAGGGTAAAAAAAAATGTTTATTGGCACGCAGAAAGAGTTGATAGGCTCCAACACAGGCAAAAAAAGATCTCTTTGTTCAAGCTCAATAATTTCTTTTAGTATACCCTTAAGGTTGGGTGTGAAAGTGACGGGCCGTCTGTGTATAGTGTTGGGGCGCGTGGTTCTCATAATTGTTCGCACAGCTAGGCGGGTATTTATTTTACAGAAAGTTCATAATGCTTAGTTTCCTGACCTAGATATTTTTCATGACTTCCTGCCATTGTTTTCATCTGAGATTTCTACTGTTGTGAAATAGCCTCGTTCGTTATACGTATCCTTTGTGGCTTACCGTGTGCGTGGATGTGAACTGCATTTATCGTTGCCCATATCTGTATTTTTCACGTTGTATCTCGCCCTATCATCCAAATAATTTTATTCCTTTTCCATTTTACTCTACTTTCTAGAAGCATTTTGTGCTCGCCGTAAAGAAGACCGCGTGTCACGAAAGAAACGTCATCGTTAGTTCTGGTCCCCAAGAGTGCGCACACACTTCTTGTATGCGATGCCCAAAGTACGGCGTTCGCACGCACGCGTCTTCCTTCTCTTGCGCTCATGTCCCACCACTGCACTGAAGAAACAGCAGCTGGCGGAATTGTGCGCGGAGATGCATGCAATGCCCAGTCGGGAGCTGCAAACCCACGCTTTGCGATCGCTGAATGGAGGCTTCCAACGATGTATTGTGGTGGATCTGGTTTACAGACAGTCCACCGCGGTAAAACCAGAGCGGAGGACTTCCGCGGTTGCAATGACCATGCACGCATGCACATCTGCGTTCACGCAGCAAGACGCAGCGTTTATCTACACCACGCAGTGCATTAGATACAGTTCCACTAAGGAGAAAGCTGGGAAGGTGCGGTGCAAAGCATGCGGTGATGGCCATTGTTTCGCAAAGAAACGGAAGTCGCTGCTAATGGGCTTGCTTTACCGTGCCTCCAAGATGGGCCCACTGTGACGACAGCAGAGATACGCCGCAGGCCATCACCTAAGGTGCTCCGCACCTAAAAAAAGACAAAGACAGTGTGCGTCAATTTGTCAGGGGCACAGCGCCTCTCAAAGCTTCGCGCAGTGAGAGGCACACGTCCTCTCACTGCGCGAAGCTCATGCACCAAAGCTTGGTGGGGTATAGCAGAGGGGTGGGACGGCGCCAAGGCGAGACCACGCGTGCCGAATCTGCCACCGCCTATGGTTCGACGCGAGCGTCTTTATGCTGACTGCGAAACATTGGGAAGCGCTCGCTCGGCCTCGCAGTGCTTTACTAGGCGTTTCCCGGGGCGTCGGCCACGATAAAATGCGTGTGCCGGAGAGCAGTAGTGAGTAGTGAAAACTTTATTTGATAAATAGGGCAAAGAAGGGAGCGGTAAGGGTGGGTCCCTAGTCCAGAACCCCAGCGGCCGCCGCTGTACGCTCGGCCTGGTCTAAGAGGTCCTTCTGGGTCTCCAAATCGGCTCGAGCGAGGAAGGCCTCCCAAGGCTCTCTAAGAGAGGTCAGTACTACTGAGGAATTTAAGTTTGGTGGCCTATACATACATTCCCACATAATATGGGGAAGTGAAGGCCCGCCCCCGCACCAGGGACAGTGACCGGCGCATTGGGTTGGCCACAATGCGTGCCACAGTCCAAAGTGCAGATAGGTGTGAGTCTCAGTTTTTCTGTATTTCCAAGCGTCTCCTACTCCGAGATGCGGATGCTGGAACGCGTAACTTTGTCGATCACGACGCTGGTGCTCCAGAATGTCGTGCGGGGCGTGATCGTTTGGTATTTTGGTGGGGGTATCGCCCGCTTGCTAAGCTAACTGGCGAGCTAGTGTGTTCCCCGTTCGTTTCCTCGGATACCCCAGTGTCCCGGGCATCATAAAATGTTGTACGATGTGCTGAGTGTTTCTCCAAGAATCTTGGCGGTTATGTGTGGTAGACGTTCGTTTAATGACATCCGGCACGCCGCTTGCGAGTCAGTCAAAACTGTTACTGAGATGTCCTGTGTGTCTGCTTCTTTAAGCGCTAGAGCTATAGCACTTCCTTGAGCTGTGCTCGTGCACTTAGTGCGCACGGTGGCCGAGATTTGGATATTTGAGTGCATGGAGTAGTTAACTGCCGTTATAACGTGACCATGGTCAGACTTCGCAATGTCCGTGTGAATGACGTCATCACACCCACCAAAATATTTAGCAAGTTGTCTCGTTCTAGCCACACACCTTCCACCATGGTACAGCGGACTCATGTTTCCCGAAATTGGAGAAACTATAAGTTGTTCTCGTAAAGTCTCGGGAACAGGAACGAGGTCTTCCTCAGAATAATGGGGCCGGATTGGAAAATTTTAATCCGCAAGGACACGTCTCCCTGCTTTTGAGCGGTCGAGTCGTTCCCTTTGCCCTGGAACAGTCGCTGCCCTCAGCTCCTCGAAGGTGTTATGAAGTCCGAGTGCCTGTAGTTTCTGTTTCTTGTTGGATGTGCTGGGTGGAAGTCCCAGTGCCGCTTTGTGCGCCATGCATATGATCACGTCCACTTCTTTAGTTTCGCTATGGCTGACCTCTTGATACGGCAGGCTATACGTGGCCCTACTTAGCACGAACGCGTGAACAAGTCGAACGGCCTCCGGTTCGGTTAGACCTCTGCCTTTCCTAGTTACTCTATTTATCATGCGAGCTATTTGTTTGTTGGTCGTTTTCAGCGTTTTGATAGTACAGAATTCGAATTCTCTGTTTTTCTTGAATTTCTGTGTTTCCTAACCCTAAGCGAACGCTTGGATTGCTTCGATAGTTTCGGCCGTGCACTCTTACCTATTCTGATTTGTGTGGTGAGCAGGACATGCCGCTTTCTTCTGCAAAATCATGTACGGTTTCTATTGCTTCTTGTAGCGCTTCTTCTTTATGCCCCAGAAAGCGTGTCGCCATCCACAGCGTGATGTCATCTGCATACAGCGAGAAGTCTAAATCTGGAATTTTTTCTAGTCGTCTGGCTGGTCCATTCATGCCTAAATTGAATAAAATGGGCGAGAGAATTGCCCCTTGAGGTGTGCCCTTAGCTGGCATGTGGAATTTCTCCGACATGATGTCGCCTATTCCTATCGTGGCTTTTCTATCTCTGCGAAAGGACCGTATGGAATTGTAAATTTCTTTCCACAGTCTACTCTTCCCAGTTCTTCAAGCATGAGCGTGTGCGACATGGTGTCGAAGACGCTTTCGAGATCTAGAGCTCCCCTCCCGTAGCTATATATTGCTTAAGACTGCCTCTTGAAGTATGAGAAATATATCCTCACTTGAGAGATGCCTTCTAAATCCATACATGTAGTCGGATCGGAGGCTACGATCCTCTATGTGATTCGTGAGCCTCGTGTGAATTACTTTTTCAAAGAGTTTCCCTAGGCATGTTGTGAGCGATATTGGATATAAGTTCTGCAGACTATGCGCCTTGCCGGCTTTAGGTATGCGTATGATCTAGGCATCTTTCCGATGTCGTGGAAGGCGCCAGATATCCCAGACATGCTCGTTGAAATATTCTGCTAAGCGTTCAAGCTGCTCGTCGCTGAAGTTGCGTGGCATGGAACTGGTGATCCTATCTTCCCCTGGCGTCGAGTTTTTCTTTATGCCATACGCGGCCGCAAAAAGCTCTGCAGTAGTT
>CM023483.1:127448047-127535547 GCA_013339685.2 Hyalomma asiaticum | reverse complement strand
TGTCGAAGCACGAATCCCACATAATAACATAACAAGGTGTTTATTCAGTAAGCAACTGCCGCGGACGAGCATACCGAGGCTACTCTCGTCCGGGTGGCGAAAGGTAAGAAGAGTTTCCGATGTTGGCAGCCCGCTTATGTAGCCACCGTCGGTGACGCCCACCTCCAGTGACGCTGCGATAGCACTGCATCTTATCGGACGCGCGGTGCAGCGTGCAGCCCGGTTCCGATGGGTTGGATGACACGGCTGCGCGAAAATAGGCGCAGATTGTGTCGCCACACGTTATTTAAGACATAATTACGTTAAGGAACTACACAAGTAAACTACGAACGCAAAATATGATCCTTTCAGGAACACGCTGCATAGACCATTTTGTCGGCTTATAGCTCAATTTATAGAGTATCACAGCCTACGGCAAGCGATAACAAATACGGAAAGCTATTGTGTGAAGGAATGTATAGGTGCTCCCCATCGTCAAGGCACTGGCGTGAGTGCCGAAAAAGCCCTGCACATTGTGATTTCCAGCTAAAATCATGCATAACATCAGCGTGGTTACACGTACATGAAGAGCACTGCCGAGCACGCAGTTGAAGATGCATGAACTTATGGCGTGTGATCGCGGCTACAAGTAACTTGTGCTGATGTGCTCGCGTTTTGACCCCAAGATGCCTTTGTGGGCAACCGAAGCTTGCCAGTCTCGGCACCTAGCGTAAATGCTGAAGACGGTTCATTTTCGGCGACATAACTGCGTCATAGTACGTGAGTTCTGCGGCACGCGAGTTCTACGGTAAGGTGGAGTAATGTTTATGAAAGGGATAATTAGTGTTCACCCGCTTTGTGGCACAAAGCTACATCGCTAGCCAATCCCTAGCCTAATGGTTAGCTCAATTTCCAGAGCGAGTGCCCCAGGCAAGCGTTGATCCCGGGTTCGAACCCCTGTCCAGGAAGAATTTTTCGGCAGCTAAGATGCTTTCATTTCGGAGAAATCCGTATGGGTTTCCTGCTTTGTGCTGCAAAACAGGTGGATGCTAATTTTCTTTTATAGCAAGGTCATATATTCGATTCACCTCGAATATTCGAAAATTTTGAAAACCTTACTTTGTGATCGAATGCGATTATCAGTAAAGTAATTTTTGACGAATATCTGCAACATTCGAATATTCCCAGCCCCGTAGATGTCATGTACACCTCATAAGTGGGCTGAGTGGGCTTGGTGGCACCCCGACAATGCGGTTCATTGACGCACGACGCCTCTTTGCCTTACAGGTGCTTGTGCTCTGCAACTTCCCGGTTTCGTCCTGCGGCTCTTTGGGTACCACAGGAGATGCTGAGGGCGTACCCGCCGTAGGACGTGTCGACCTACAGAAATGTCCTACCTATCTTGAAGAACTGAATTGCTTACTTGGAAATGTGGCTCCTGGCCAGGGTTTCCTACCATCCAACTCAGGTGGCCGGCTGCTCGTTTGCACTGGACGTGAAGGCGTGCCGCCCCTTCGGTGCGCTAGTCCAGGAACCCGCCGAACTCCAGCATCACCGCAACGCCCCAAGGCGGGAGCGGAAACGGGCGCCGATGGCTACTGCAGTGTGTCACCCCCTACCGGAAATCTACCCTGGCCGTCGCTGCCCGGATATCCCGTACCAGGCAGCGCATCAACACTGGCATCACCTTTGACGTATAAAGCTCATCACCCCCTCGCTCTCTTCAGTGGGCTTGGTGGCACCCCGACAATGCGGTTCATTGACGCACGACGCCTCTTTGCCTTACAGGTAACGAATCATTATGCTATTCACGCACGTCGTACTAGTTATGCCGCATTGTTGGTGCTGCCAGGCCCAGGCTGCTGTCTTGATATTGCTCGTGATTGTACCTGTATCATACTGCAAATTCTCGCACTTTCCGGAGACGTAGAAACTAACCCCGGCCCCAACACCCGCTCCCATTCGCCGCAAGCTTCCAGTGATATCATGGCAGCGCTGGAGGAGATAAAGTCAGGTCAGGCGTCCCTCCTAAACGAAATGAAGTCTATTCGAAGCAAGCTTTCCCAAAACGATAAGACATTTGATGACATAAAAAAGCGCCTGGCCAAAATTGAAGACGATGTCTCCTCTGTGACTTCCGTAAAAAAGCAAATCAACGACATGGCTTCTATCGTAGACAAAAATACGAAAGCCATAGCCGACTTATCATCTAGGCTAAATGAATCGGAAGATAGGGCTCGCCGCTCAAATCTAGTATTCTTTGGTATTGCTGACTCTGAGCGCGAAACATGGCAGCAATCAGAAGATAAAGTGATTGAGGTTTGCACTGCCAAGCTGAACATCAGAATAAGTTCCACAGATATAGAACGGGCTCACAGAATTGGCAGCTACCATGCTTCTAGAAATAGACCAGTTATCGTTAAACTGTCTCATTTCAAGATGAAGCAGCAGATTCTTTCAAATACTAAGCATCTAAAAGGCTCAAACTTAAGCATTTCAGAGGATTACTCACCTAACACCCGGCTAGCACGCAAACAGCTAATCGCGTTTGGAAAATCCCCGCATAAGCCCTTTCAACTACGCTACGATAAACTCACCCTTGACAACAAGATTTACAAGTACGATAATGAAACACATAGCGTCGTATTAACTTCATAGCTACCTGCTATCGCATCTGCGAAACCCAACTTACGCTCTTTATCCTTTCTCTACACTAACATAAGAAGCGTGTTGTCGAAGCGCGACGAGCTTCATAATCTGCTCGCGAGCACCGACTGCAAACTTATTGTTCTGACTGAAACATGGCTCAATTCAACCGTCGAAGACACGGAGCTCAGTTTGATCTTTCCAGATTTCAACATATTTAGACGTGACCGTGAGGGTAAACGAGGTGGTGGCGTTCTGATAGCTTTCCATCAAAGCCTGTCCTGTAAGATCATCAATATCACTTCACCCCTCGAAATTTTGTTTGTGTTATGTACTAATCTGTACCCCCAAACCCTTATCGGTGTATGCTATCGACCACCTGATGCAGATGCCTCTTTCTCGGTTCATTTTCACGAAGCCTTGCAAGCAACAACATCACTCTGTCATGCACCTTTGCTTCTCTTTGGTGACTTCAACTTCCCTGATATAACTTGGTCCGAACCCGCCCTGACGCTAGCCAAGAGCAACCCTGAAAGTGCATTTCTTAATACGTGCCTTACTTTCGGACTAACTCAACTTGTATCGAATCCAACACGTATGAACGGGCAATGTTCGAATATACTTGACCTTATTTTATCATCTCATCCTGATAGTGTATCTCCCGTAACTCATTTTCCAGGATTAAGCGATCATTCCGTATTACTTGCTGAACTCGTTTGTCACGTACCCATGAGCAAAAAAGTTAAAAAGAAAATAACGTTATATGATAAGGGTGATTACGGCAGCATCAACGCCGCGCTGACTGATTTCTACAGCCAGTATATGACTGAGTTTTCGAAGCGCACCGTAGAATTAAATTGGACGCTTTTTAAGAACAAACTAATAGAACTCGCAGAAAACTTCATCCCAACCATTATTATAGCAGAACGTCCTTCATCCCCATGGTTCAACAGCACACTCAAACGTCTAAACAACAAAAAGAAGAGGTTATTTCGTTCAGCCAAACGCTCAAATTGTGCATCTGCTTGGGAGAAATACCGCGCAACGGAGAAGGAGTTTAATTTATTGTCCACAAGCGCTAAACGCTCTTTTTATTCAGATACACTGCCTACCATGCTACGCAATAACCCGAAACAGTTTTGGAAACATATTAATCCAAAACCACATAAAGCATTAGCGTTAGTCAACGACCATAATGAGCCTATACCCGACAACACCGTAGCGCATGTACTCAACACTGTTTTTTCCAGCGTATTCACTTCTGAGCCCTGCACTCGCCTTCCTGAATGTCCCTACCTAGACCACCCACCAATGTCCGATATAACGTTTGAAACAAATGGTATTGCTGAACTAATTGACACGCTTAAATTAACGTCCTCAGCTGGAATTGACGGGATCAACTCTAAATTGCTAAAGAATACCAAACACGTCACCAGCATGTTCTTATGTTGCATCTTTCAGCAATCTCTGTCATCTGGAGTGGTGCCTCAAGATTGGAAAATAGGCAAGATAATTTCAGTACCGAAAAAAGGCTCATCATCTTCATGTAATAACTATCGTCCCATTTCTCTCACCAGTGTCTGTTCCAAACTTATGGAGCATATAATTTATTCTCACGTGGTAAATTTTTTAGCGTCTTGTCACTTCTTCAATCCTAACCAGCACGGTTTTCAAAAGGGCATGTCTTGCGAAACTCAACTCGCTCTTTTCATCCATGACATATCCTCTCATCTCGATCGAAACATACCCGTTGATTCCCTCTTCTTAGACTTTCAGAAGGCATTTGACAAGGTTCCTCATAAACGGCTATTCCTAAAACTTTCCCGACTAAATCTCAGCCCCCCTATTTACAATTGGCTCTGTGACTTCTTATCTAACCGTCAACAATTCGTATACGCTAACCAACACTCCTCTTCCTTATCTCCCGTTGTCTCTGGCGTGCCACAAGGCACTGTTCTGGGGCCGCTGCTTTTTCTAATTTACATTAACGACTTACCTAATGGTTGTACTTCTAAAATCCGTTTGTTTGCTGATGACTGCGTAATTTATCGTCCCATTCTTAACAACGCTGACGTCCTCACCCTACAGTCTGACCTTTCTCTCATAGAATCCTGGTGTAACAAATGGCTGATGTCTCTAAACGTAAGCAAAACATCCCTTCTAACTTTTCATCGTCGTCAATCATTCATTTCTACTAAATACACCATAGGTGGCTCGGAAATAAACGCAGTTTCATCATACAAATACCTAGGTGTTACCTTAAGCAATAACCTTACTTGGTCCGTTCACATCTCTAACATCACAAACTCGGCTAATCGCGCGCTTGGCTATCTGCGTCGTAACCTGCGTCTTGTTCCTCCCCAGGTAAAACTACTAGCATACTTAACGCTTGTTCGACCAAAACTTGAGTACGCTTGCTCAGTTTGGGACCCACATCAAACTAACCTCTCATCCGCGCTAGAATCCATACAAAATCGGGCGGCCAGGTTTGTTCTTTCAGATTATTCTTATCATAGTCACCGAACTCAAGTCAAGCCTTCATCTACAAACCCTTGAGCAGCGCCGCCAAACTGCAAGATTATGTCTTTTTCATAAGTTCTATCACCTTCTACGTCAACAGGCTAATCTCGAACCCTTGTATCGTTCCTCATCCCGTCACGACCACCCAAAAGCAGTTTATCCCCCGGCAGCCCGCACTACCGCCCACATGAATTCATTCTTCGTGCAGACTGCGAAGGACTGGAATCGTCTTCCTGCCGACGTGGTGCACCACTCCAGCCATTCATCCTTCAAGACATCAATAGAAACCATCATGTGCTAGTTATACCCACCCCTCATGTAATACCCCTCACGGGGCATTTGAGGTACTAATAAATAAAAAAAAAATAAAAAAAATAATAAAATTGCGAACTTGATGGCTTTAGCGTGATGTTTTATAAATGCGAAGCATTTCTTCCCGAGCTTAAGCCGATTTGACTCTATCTATCTATCTATCTATCTATCTATCTATCTATCTATCTATCTATCTATCTATCTATCTATCTATCTATCTATCTATCTAGTCGCCTACGACTAAGCGCCGTCCTACAGTCGTTTCGCTCACTGGTATATGCCAGAATTTGGATAGCAGGGTATCAATGCATGACGAATACGAATGATGCATCTTCATATCACTAACATGACGTAGCGCTCGTACCACGTAACGGTTAACGAGAACATGACCATGCGCGGCTCATACTCGCAGGGCTCGGGCTGAAGTTTGCCGGTATGGGCCACAGGTGAATGAATGGTATATATTAGGGCCTGTGTTAATGAAGCACCGAGCAAAAACACATGAAAAATGTGATGAGAACAAGCTTTCGGCTGAATGAACAGGAGAAAGACAGCCACAGACATGCGTTCTGTAATGACCGATATTTTGAGGGGTGGGGGAAGGTGGCCAGGAATCGCAATGGAATCCCCGAGGTGCGGAGCGAGCACGTTACCACACGTACACGGCTGTTCCTCTTATCCGGCACACGCCGTTAAAACGAAACGGTCCGACATGTGAATCATCATCAGCCGATCTTACGTCCACTGCAGGACGAAAGCCGCTACCAACCCTCGCCATCTTTGCCTGTCCTGCGCGAGCTGATTCCACTTGAAGCCTGCGAATTTCTTGATTTCTTCCCCCCATCTCACTCTCTGCCGCCCACGGCTGCGCTTACCCTCTCTTGGTATCCATTCCGTCCTTCCAACTGTCCATCGGTTATCTGGTCTTCTCATCACGCGTCCTGCCCATGTCCATTTTTTTTTCTTAATATCTTGCATTATGTCCGTGACCACCGTCTGTTCTCTGACCCACACGGCTGTCTTCCTATCTCTTAGTGTAACGCCTATCATTTTTCGTTCCATCGCCCGCTGCGCGGTTCTTAACTTCCTCTCTAGCTTCTTTGTAATTCTCCAGGTTTCTGCCCCGTAAGTCAGTACTGGCAAGATGCAGTACTTATATAGTTTCCGCTTGAGTAATAGTGATAGGCTTCCGATCACGAGGTGGGAATGTCCCCCGTAGGCGCTCCATCCCATGTTTTTTCTAGGGTGGATTTCTTTTATATGGGCGGGTTCTCTTGCCATTAGCTCTCCTAGATACAGGTATTCTTCTATGACTTCTAATGTATGGTTTTAGATCGTGAAGAGACGTTTTTTCGCCGTGCCACTTAGCATTATCTTTCTTTTCTGCGTGGATGGTTGAAGACTTTCAAGTTTCAAGTTTCAAGTTTATTTAAGTTTATTTCGCATTTCCTTTTTTACAGGAAAAAAAGAAAACGCAAGGGCAAGGAACAAAAAGCTGCAAAACAGCAGCTTGACGAGGTTCCTGCCCCCTTGGTTTGGCGACAAAACATACAGCATATATACAAATAGAGGGAAAAAAAACATTCACACGCTTCTATGTCCACATATCCATGTATACTCAACATCTGAACACTTTCTCATTTATACACACAAAATATCTACATCTACTCACATACAACAGTTTTCATACATACATACATACAAAAAATGTATACAGTAATGTGCGCACATATAAACTTAGTCGATGCAGGAGTGATTAACGCGCACATACATAAAAATACTTAATAAGGGTTTAATATCGAAATTGACACTGTTGGGCTGAACAATACAGGCAAAAAATATATATACATAAATACACAGATAAAGTAAGGAGTACGAAAAGAAAAAAAAACTAGAACAAAAAAAAGGATAGAGAACATGAATGTGAAATCGGCAAATATTATTCATATAATTGTACCCTTATTTAATAGGTTTGATTTTAACGCCTTTTTTGTAAGAGTGCTCAACTCTGTTTTTGAGGAATACAACACATTTAATATCCAAGGCTCTTGGTACTGCAATCGACATGAGCCATAATTTGTTCTTGAAAATGGCAAAACCCAGTGATTTCGTTTTCTGAATTCATATAATGGTTCCTGTGATACAACTAGGTTGCACAAGTTTAAAAATATCGCATTGTTGCACCGGAAATACTTTTTGATTTTCAAAACAAGGTTATATTCGTAAAAGTGTTCAATGGGCAGTACATTAAGAGCGCGGAATATTTCGTTGGTATGTGCATCAAATGGAGCAGTGACAATATGCCGAATAGTTTTCTTTTGTAAAGTTTGTAAGCTATGAATGTTTGTTTTTGATGCCGTGCCCCACACTAGATTACAGTAACTGACATGCGATAGGAACAGACTGTTATACAGCATAAGTTTTATTTTGGTAGGAAGCATGTATCATAATCGGCAGATAACACCACATGCTCTGGCTAATTTAGACGCAATACGTTCAACATGTGAGTCCCAGTTTAAATGATTGTTATAGATAACGCCTAATGTTTTTACCTTGTCAACTAATTCTATCTTGTCTGCACCTAGGTAAAGAGCACTGCTGCAGTTTACATGTTCTTGCGGTGGTGTGAACAATACAGCCTTAGTTTTTTTTTTGTATTAATTGGTAATGAATTTAAGTCACTCCACATTTGTAGTATGCTTAAGGATGTGTTTGCTACGTTTACGAGATGTACGATTTCAGGAGATTGAAAAAAAGACTGGTGTCATCCGCGTAGACTACAAACGGAGCAAGTTTCGTTATATTTGGTACGTCGTTAATGTAAAGATTGAATAAAACAGGTCCAAGTACGCTACCTTGGGAAACACCTTGTGTTAAGGATCTTGCTGATGAGAGTTTTGATCCAATAGCAACGCACTGTTTTCTGTGTTGAAGATATGATTTTAGAAGTTTGAGTGTAATGCCGCGAAAGCCGTAATGTTCCAACTTTGAGAATAGGGTTTGATAGTTAATAGAATCGAAAGCTTTCGAAAAGTCAATGAAAATGCCTAAAGTTAATATTTTGTTCTCAAAGTTGTTTAAGATTAATTCTTTTTGCGATAACAGAGCAAGCTCCGTTGACATTCCACTGGGGAATCCATACTGCGTATCTGATAAGATATTATGTTTATCACAAAATGACGTTATTCTTTTACACATGACCTTTTCGAGGCCTTTAGAAATTATCGGAAGTACAGAAACTGGCCTATAATTTGTTAATTCACTTGTGTTGCCGGACTTAAATAAAACGATCACTTTGACATGCTGCATTTTCTCGGGAAAGACGCCATTAGATAAACAAATGTTAAAAATGTGAGTAAGCACATCTACCACAAGGTCAAGCACATATTTAATCGGTCGAATTTGAAGTCCATTTATATCGCGCGATGCACTATTCTTTAACGACATAAACGTCTTGTATACTTCATTTGCTGTTACAGGTTCAAAAAACGCAGTGTGTCTGTTAGGGTTACCCAGAAAATAAGTAGCGTTTATGTCATGCGTACTAGAATTTAGAGACGTAAAGTGCTTGTTAAATGTGTTAGCTAATTCTTCACCACCTCGACGTTATTACCAATTGTCAGCTCTAGCTCCTGTTGCCTGTGACAATCGGGCAGAAGAATCTTATTTACTTCGCGCCATACGACATCACTCCTGGTTCCGACTCTAATAAAGACCTTTTCAAAATGTCTATTTCTAGCATTTCTCAAAAACTTATTGAAAAAGTTTCGGTATTTTTTGAAAGACGAGAGGTCCGCGGGTTCCCGAGTCTTTACAAACTTCGCGTACAATAAGTTCTTTTCACGGATCATTCTGAGGCATTCCTCCGTTAGCCACAGCTTCCGAATTTTTTCCGATCTCTTTATTTTTTTATATGGCAAACAATTTTCATAAACACTTACAAATGCATGCATGAACGTATTGTAAGCTTCGTCTGCGTCTGTGCAATCAAGTACTGAGCTGACAGACAGACAGACAGACAATGAACTTTAATTAATCCTGAGGAGCTACGTAAGGACTCCCTAGCGGGAGGCCGTTGTAACCGCTGGCCGCACCCACGTGGAGGAAAGAACGCCATGACGCTCCGCCCTTTCGTGGGCCCTCTGGATAGCCTGGGCTTGCTTTTGGAGCACCGTGCTTGTGATGGCCTCCTCCCATTCAGCGAAGCTGAATGGGAGGAGCTGAAATTTATTTTTCCGATTTCGGTGCGAAATTTATCCAGAGCTTTTTGATCAATAGCTTGAATAAGAAATGCCTCAGAATGACGAGATTTCCAGGATGTATGATTCACTTTACATAATAAGTATACGGGGGTGTGATCTCCTATTTAAGCCGAGAAAGCTTAAATAGGAGATCACTCCCCCATATACTTAAGCCGAGAAAGCGCTAAGGTAGGATTAAGGATGGGCATGCAGAAAACAGAGGTAGTGCTGTGTGGCCGGCATGTGCTATAGGGAGTTTTAGTAGCGCCGGCTTACCGCACGGTAGCGCCGGTAATGCCGTGCCGTCATCGTTGGCATGCGGCTATTTTAGTCGGAAAGAGCTGCACTAGTTGCTCGGTGAGCACGGAAACGTCATAAGATGACAGAACTTGCTGGTAAAGTTCTCCCGAGCTGAAGAAGAAGAAGAAGAAGAAGAAGAAGAAGAAGAAGAAGAAGAAGAAGAAAGCATTTAATGAGAGGAAAGGAGGAGATGTCGGCCTGGAGTCTCTGGCCTCCCGAGCTGAATTTTCTACGTGCCGACTACGATGGTACGGCATTACCGTACTTACCGTACGGTAAGCCGTCGCTGCTAAAACTCCCTGATATCCTCGCTGGCTGCTTCGCATGGCTTGGACTAGCTACCACAATGCGTGCAATCTGCCACATTTTCTTTCTTTAGAGTTCCGCCCCTAGTTTCTCTTGGACCGGAGGTGCCGATAGAGGAAAACGTGGTCGCTAGCTGCTAATGCGTAAAAAAAGAGATTATACGTAGTCGTTCCTTTCTGCTTTCCTTTTATCTTTCCTGGAGCGACCTATGATGTCGAATTGGAGTTGGTGGATAACGTTAGGGAATATATCAACTGTGACGAGCAAGTGTAACCCCCGCTGCCGGCCCTTCCTTCCTTTTATTTTATTTTTTTTTGTTGCCTTTGCCATGACTTCTCGCGTTATGTGCATTTCCTCTCTCCTCCCATCGCGGACGGGCCCCCTAAAAAAAAGCCCCGCCACGATGGTCTAGTGGTCATGGCACTCGGCTGCTGATCCGAGGGTCGCGGGATCGAATCCCGGCTGCGGCGGGCTGCATTTTCGATGGAGGCGAAATGTTGAGGCCCGTGTGCTGTGCGATGTCAGTGCACGTTAAAGAACCCCAGGTGGTCGAAATTTCCGGAGACCTCCACTACGGCGTCTCTCATAATCAGGGCTGGTTTTGGGACGTTAAAACCCACAAATCAATTTATCTCTCCTCCCATGTTTCACTTCTTCTATTTATCCCCTCCTCCTCAAAGAGTAAGCAGGCGTTATGCACCACTCGGTGGCAGTTGCCAGCTTGCTCCTTCCTTCTTGCCTTTGTGTCCTTGTGGGTTTTTATGTTACCATACCTAATAATAATAATATTGTTTTCTAACACTTTACTGAGAACACATGTATTCAAGCTCTTTTTCAGCATTCTTCTCCCCGGAGAAAAAAAAACACAATACAGACAGGCAACGATTATTGCGTGGGACAAAACAAACGACTTATACCTCACTCTTCCTTGTTTTTGTTTTGTTTTTCATTTCTTTCTCTGTGTCGCGTAACGGTGACCTTCCTCGTCACACTGATGCCGCCTCCTGCTAGACCTCCGATAGCGGCGTTTACCCCGTAATAGCCGCTTGTGTGCCTCGCCGTGGGATTTCACAACAGCTGACGTTTCGAGGCTGTTCTCGAGCCTTCCCTGTCTTGCTACCGAGTCACGAACGCACGTGGAATGCCCCAATTATTAATGCGGCCTTTTAGATATCGTTCTTCCTGTACACAGCAGGAAAAAAAAGACGTTTCTAACATTCCCAACAACATTTCACTGTGCTTTTAATGAGCAAAGCTTGACGTCGACGCACTGTAGCACCGAGAATAGAAAAAGAACATGGGGGGAGGGTTAATTTCGTAAGACAGGAAGGGGGGACAGGCAGCCTTACAGTGTGCAATTTCCTTGGTTCAGCTATCGAAGAGCAAGTAACACACCGAATAGTAATAATAATAATAATAATAATTATTATTATTATTATTATTATTATTATTATTATTATTATTATTATTATTATTATTACTATTATAACCGCGCGATGATGATGATCTTTATTTCTTGAGCATATTACCGAAGGACCTCGAAGGGCTTGGAGGGCCAAGAAACCGTTCTGTAAACATGTGGTCGTAGAATATCACCAGCCTAATTGAAGAAATCAGTACGTAACGTAATTGTCAACGAAGTTCTTCGGCACTCGCTTGTTTTTATAGCCAATTTTGTCGCCCCTCGTAGTGATAAGGGTACTGGCATGGCAAGCAACCGGTTCGCGTTCGCGCGCACACGTGAACATGCTGTATAACTGAGTACGTTCTTAAATGTCAGGGCAGATAATCTCCGTGCGTTGTCTGTGAGTCTGCACAAGCGACGCACCCGAAAGCGGGGTCCCCCACCCTTTTTCCTTCTGTGCCCGCGTGCACCGACGTAGGAACCGAGCTGCGGTGAGCGCTGGCGTCATGTACGTGTTCTTGCGCAGCGATGTTGCAGGCACGGGTGGCTGCGCGAAGCAGAAATTATGGATGTCAAGCAGGTATATCCGCTTATAGCAGAACCGCCGACCACAACCACCTTAGTGCTTGCGTAATTTATCGTAGTTTCACATTCACAAAAACCACAGCGACTTAAGGAAGCCTTTCCTGTTTATTTTTTCTTTTAAAAGAGACTCTGAGAATCCGACGACAACACGTCCGCACGAAAGTGATCAAGGGGCAAGGTATGAAAGGAGCTGCCGGATCTCTCGTAGAAGTCCGTAAATGGAAGTGAAACAACGTGCCGATTCACTCGAGTTGTCCTGTGCGTTGCCGTTTATCAGTCGTTCTCGCGCAGTCGCAAATGCCCATATTGCGGGCTAATTTCCTTTTTTTCTTCCTTTTTTTTGTTTTTGTTCATTGCGCATCCTTTCTTTTCTTTTCACTGCATTGGGTGCGAAACAACGCCCATTTTGAATCTTGAAGACTCGTACGCGACGTTGTGTGGTGGCTATAACGACCTAGAAGCGAACTCCTGAATTCATGAGTATACGAAAATCACCCGAAATATATTCATTCGCGATGCGTCGTCTGCTTATCTTTCGCATGGCGTCTGCGCGTAGGCGTTCGTCGAGTAAAGGAGAGCAAGCGGCATTGCCCGAACAAAGAAGGCACAGTTTCGCCAGGAGGGCGAAACAATAAATGCGATAGCAATCCATCATACGCAATATATCATGCATTGCATTGAGAAAGACTAGGAGCTTTAGGGGCATTCTGATTGGCAGTGAACATGGGCAGGTGTGCTTAGGCGTGGCCAGACTCGAACGAAGGGAATAAATGACGACGACATGAGGCTCGCAGAATAGTAGTGCATTGATGAGAAAGGGCGCCCGCAAGCAGGCCGTCAAACGTTGTTTACGTTCCATGTTGCTGCTGTACGGTCAGCATTGCGCTTGCACCAAGATGTGGAAATCGAGCAGCGGAGAAAGCGGCTACTTTATGCTGCGAGGGGAGATAGCGTAACGTAGGACGCGAGCACCGGCCTCGACTCGCTGTCGACTTCGTATGGCCGCGCTGCAGACCACAGTAGGTCGCAATGCACGCAACTATGAACGCTCAGCCCGAGGCACATTTGCGAGCAGTTGTTGCGGGTGCACGCTCGAATGTGCTTTGAATCACAGTGTTGCCATGGTCACATGACAAGTAAAGCGCGCCTAGCTTCATCACGAGCAGCGTTCTCTTGGAGCACTACGGCAAGCGTTCTGATGAGGCGCGGTGGGATGATGGCGTAAAGTACCACGCGACGGCCGAGCGGCAGAGACAACGGTCCAGCACAGCTGCCACCCTATCTATTAAAACGCCGTGTCTCTCTTACTCGGTGTTTGTGTATGTGTTGCGCGTTCCATTCCTTAGGACCATATTCATGTTTTGATTTCTTCTTGCACGCAGATGGCGCAGCTCGCACTTCACATCAAGAAGCGAATATTATTTCAATTCCACTCTCAAGGACAGATGCTGCAATGCAGCTTCGACACCTGGCACGCCGTCTCTCACTGGTTGAGTGGAACTCACCAAACATCAGACGAACGCGACTGTACCAGCTAAACCCTTCCCTGCATCTCCGCCCTCCATCAGGACTTCCTCGACATGAGGCCTCGCTTCTTTGTCGACTTTGGCTGGGAGTTGCCTTCACAAAGGCATACTCCGCATTAATTGGAGCGATCGACAGTGCAACCTGCGAGATGTGCGACACCGACGAAACCCTGGACCATCTGCTGTGCCACTGTCCGCGATTCGTCGAGGAAAGGAAAATCCTTGCTGAGACGCTACACCACCTTGACGATCGGCCACTATCCTTACAGATGCTACTCGAACACCGCCCTCATCGCTCGTCGGCCCACAAGGCACTAAAAGCACTTTTACGCTTTTTCAAGACGACTGGTTTGCGTGAACGCCTTTGACAGTTGGACTTGTCCGACAACGTCTTTTTCATTATTCCCCTTCCTTCTCTCTCTCCCATCTTTCTATTCCCCTTTCCCACTCCCCCAGTGCAGGGTAGCCAACCGGACGCCCTTCTGGTTAACCTCCCTGCCTTTCTGTTTTCCCCTTCCTCCTCCTCCTCTTCTTGCACGCGCTTCACACCGCGTGCCCGAACTAAGCAGCGTGAATTTTGCCTACTTTGCGCCGTAGAGAGACTTGACCCAGCACAATGGCATCAAGCAGCCGCGTTCCTAATAGCAAACGCATTAGCGTTCGCGCAATGCGGCAACGGTATTCCCGGTGTTGCGATGATATGCGAGGCACCTGGAACGACCAAAGCACGTGATCAAGACTCTGCTACGCATAGAAACATATGGTAGAAACCCGGTCGCCTACCCACGCGATGTGGTCGGCTAGCCGGCGTGAACACCGCGCCCTCTCCGGCGGAACTACGTGTAAGCACGGCCCTCTTCAGCTGAAGGCTGCTCTGAGACCCGTGTCTATAACAATAACCATGTCTGCTGCGGCGACCCACGCGAAAAACGCACCACTCACACACACGGACCTTCTTGGAGGAAACAGAATGTGTCACGTGACATTTAGCTACGTAATTCTGGCAGGAACACGACACGTAGCATCGCGTTGTCTGATTTTGGCATGAACATGACACGTGACACTCCGTTACGTGATTTTGGGTGATCGCTCGGCAACTTAATTGCACCTGTACGCCTATTTCAAAGAAAAAAATCCAGCCTATTGGACTTTCACTGCTGCGGAATCAAAGCGGGAATCATTCATTAGATGCAAAATAGTCAATGTTATTATGCACTCATTATGTATGCTCGTTACGTTCTTATTGTAATGCCTCTATGCTCAAAGCCTCTCACAAGGCCTGTAAACACTGTTAAATAAAAAAAATAATAAATGGTGCTGCTCCATAGGACAATTCATAAATGCTTGCAAACACTCCGCTCTTTGGTTTTTCATTTCTGTTGCGAAAATACCATAGTCAAACCACTGCCGTGTGCTGCATATTATGCTGCATATTAAGCTACGCCTGCTCGAGAGCCCGCCTAGAAGACGCATTCTTCGCTTTCCGACATGCGTGCAGCACTTTTCCCTTTGGGAACGCTTCACCGACACACACCATGCGCGAAAGCGAAATTACAAAACCAAGCTATCAGTGATCGCCCTAAAGCCGGCTTCACTTCTAAGAGCAAATGCACTGCTGGGAAGACATTATTCGAGGGGCCCTAGAAGTCGTTTAAAGGGTCCCTGAAACGTTTTTTTTTTTACATTGCGTCACTGATTAGGCAAAGCAATTGCGAAATCATTCACACCATAAATAAAGCGAAGCGCCATGCGCTAAGGCACCTATGGGCTTATTTCTGTCGCCTTCCTCCTTACCACTGCTCTTCCTCCTCAACTCGATCTGCTGCGGAGTGCGCGCTAGCGACGACAGCGCCTCCCGCGTCAGCCGCTCTGCCGAGCCCTCCGTGGCGACATAGCGCCCCGATATCCTTACTGAGGTTGCCCGCCTCGGCAGTGCTAGCCTCTGTAATAGAGCGCCCGCGACTCGTGTGTACGCCGCCAGATGCCGCGACGATACCGTTGGCTGAACCGAAGGAGCACGTTGTAGAAGCACGTTGTTCGCAGTGAGGTTGGGAAAATTACGTGCACGTGACTGGTCAGGGGCCAATCAGCGGTCAGCAGCCTCCTATTCCATCGGTCGATGGCGGGGGCGTTTGAAAACGCCTTTTGGCGAGCCGCTGCGATCTTTTGCGATGCACGTGTTGAAAACTTCATTGTAAATTCCATACTTTATGCACAGTGCTGAAATCTGTCCTGTAATGATCCTAATGACTCGCTCTACTGGATCACCATGTTCCAACAAAATTGTCAAAACCGTTTCAGGGTCCCTTTAACGTAAAGATGTGGCAGCCCTATGACGTCATTCATTCTTTTTGTTTGCAGTCTCCCGAAGGTGCGTGCGTCATGACAGAGCGTGGGCGGCTGCCGCGATGTAGGGAAGGCCAAGGGCACTGGAATTTTTGCGCTCTAGTGGCAAGAAAGCACGGAGGTTTCGTTGGAGACAGACAGACAGTCAGACAGACAGATGTAATTTGTGTCCGGGGAAGAGGGTTTCTAGGAAGGAACCAGCCGAGGCCATCGCCCGCGTCGGGGCCGGGAGCCATAGGCCCCCAGTCGCTTCACAGGCTCCCTGGATCGCCCGCAGTTGTTGCGCCGGTTCTGGGCTTCCGATACACTCCCTAAAATCCGCCTGGTTGATATGGCGGTTTCTGGTAGAGGTACATAAGCGGAGGCACCGCCACATCAGATGAGGGACAGCTGCGATGTGGTCGCATTCCTTACAGTTAGGGTAAATATCCATGCACAGTCGAGCGCCATTTGAAGGTTATACCAAGAATAACGGCTCCGCCGTGGCCCAGAATCCTTTTTCGAAGAGAAGGAGGCATCGGGCCAGCTTTCCTCCTTTTTTTTACTATTCCATTAAACGGCGATCACGCCCGTCCTCGAACGCGAAGATGCTAGCCCGTCTACGCTAAATCTCGGCAAATAGAAACAAGAAATAAAGACAAAGGGTGACGAGTTTGTCGTGGTGTCGAGCGTTGTAGCGCAGAACACCCTACAAGGGAGAGAAGGAGGAAAAATCTTGATTTTCACGCTTCCGAATCTGGCTGCTTCGGCCTTGGGACCCACGCCCGGCCGACGCTCGCGCGATAACCTTCAAATCGCGCTCGAATGTACATGGCCAAATTGGATGGGGACGGAAAAGATTTAGTTTGGAGGAGTTGAAGGACTTTCCTCTTTCCTGATGCGGCCCTGTGTGGACCCTGTGCGACCCTAGGAGGGATCGCCGGCTAAGCCTCGAGATCGACATGTCGACGGCAGCACTGTCACCGCGTGAGTTTGGAGAGCAGCTCGCCGACGCACATTGAAATATATATACCGGCGCTCTTTTGTGAGTGGTTCGAGGCAGCTGTTAGCGAAATAAAAACATTAATTGCAGTCAACCTTTATTACATGCGTCCTTCAATGTCACGTCAGTGCAGAAATCACGCAAAACGTTTTTATTGCACGTGAGGGAAGCGTGATATGCGATTCAACGGGGGACTGACACCACTCACCCTCACAGTTTGCGTTCCTCGGCGGTTCTCTCCGTCTATTTTGCTTTCACCATACCTAAGTTCTCTTCTGTCTGCAATAATGGCATTGCTGCTACGCGACTAAACGAGTTTAGTATTGAGTTCTCGCTCATTTTTCACGATTAGCTACAACAAAAAAGGGGGGGGGGGCTGTTACTGCGCATTGAGTTCAGGTAGCAGCTTCTGTACTCCGCTGCATGAAACCCATACTTGTGTTTAAATCCCTTGCATGGCATGTTCCATGAAACACGGCATTTAACTCAGTCAAGCTACGTGACTGTGTACGCCGCTTGAGCATTGAGGGCTTCCACTAAGTAACCGTACTCCTCGGGATCGCAGCTCGCCCGGCCCTCCCCAACATCCACCGGACGCTGGGGCGTGATTTCCATGTGTTCCTGCAGGGCTTCGAACAGCGTGGACGAACCATTGTGCGCTCAGGATCCTGTTGCGGTCGTAAAAAGTGCTGGCGTGCCGATCGCCGAGAGATGAGGAGGCCCCATCGGCGGTGGCAAAATCGGCGACGAATCCTTGGGGGTCCAGCTCGATGGCCCCGGCGGGAGATAGATCATTCCGCTCAGTTAAAGCAGGCCTTCCTCTATGTCACCATACTCCTCGGGATCGCAGCTCGCCCGGCCCTCCCCAACATCCACCGGAGGCTGGGGCGCGATTGCCATGTGTTCCTGCAGGGCTTCGAACAGCGTGGACGAACCATTCTCCGCTCAGGATCCTGTTGCGGTGACGGGGCAGTCGTAACGCGTGCTGACGTGCCGATCGCCGAGAGATGATGCGGCCCCATCGGCGGTGGCAAAATCGGCGACGAATCCTTTGGGGTCCAGCTCGATGGCCCCGGCGGGAGATAGATCATTCCGCTCAGTTAAAGCAGGGCTTCCTCTAAGTCACCGTACTCCTCGGGATCGCAGCTCGACCGGCCCTCCCCAACATCCACCGGACGCTGGCGCTTGATTGCCATGTGTTCCTGCAGGGCTTCGAACAGCGTGGACGAACCATTGTCCGCTCAGGATCCTGTTGCGGTGACGGGGCAGTCGTAAAGCGTGCTGGCGTGCCGATCGCCGAGAGATGATGCGGCCCCATCGGCGGTGGCAAAATCGGCGACGAATCCTTGGGGGTCCAGCTCGATGGCCCCGGCGGGAGATAGATCATTCCGCTCAGTTAAAGCAGGGCTTCCTCTAAGTCACCGTACTCCTCGGGATCGCAGCTCGCCCGGCCCTCCCCAACATCCACCGGACGCTGGCGCTTGATTGCCATGTGTTCCTGCAGGGCTTCGAACATGCGTGGACGAACCATTGTCCGCTCAGGATCCTGTTGCGGTGACGGGGCAGTCGCAAAGCGTGCTGGCGTGGCGATAGCCGAGAGATGAGGCGGCCCCGTCGGCGGTGGCAAAATCGGCGACGAATCCTTTGGGGTCCAACTCGATGGCCCCGGCGGGAGATAGATCATTCCGCTCAGTTAAAGCAGGGCTTCCTCTATGTCACCATACTCCTCGGGATCGCAGCTCGCCCGGCCCTCCCCAACATCCACCGGACGCTGGCGCTTGATTGCCATGTGTTCCTGCAGGGCTTCGAACATGCGTGGACGAACCATTGTCCGCTCAGGATCCTGTTGCGGTGACGGGGCAGTCGCAAAGCGTGCTGGCGTGGCGATAGCCGAGAGATGAGGCGGCCCCGTCGGCGGTGGCAAAATCGGCGACGAATCCTTGGGGTCCAACTCGATGGCCCCGGCGGGAGATAGATCATTCCGCTCAGTTAAAGCAGGGCTTCCTCTAAGTCACCGTACTCCTCGGGATCGCAGCTCGCCCGGCCCTCCCCAACATCCACCGGACGCTGGGGCGTGATTGCCATGTGTTCCTGCAGGGCTTCGAACAGCGTGGACGAACCATTGTCCGCTCAGGATCCTGTTGCGGTGACGGGGCAGTCGCAAAGCGTGCTGGCGTGCCGATCGCCGAGAGATGAGGCGGCCCCATCGGCGGTGGCAAAATCGGCGACGAATCCTTGGGGTCCAGCTCGATGGCCCCGGCGGGAGATAGATCATTCCGCTCAGTTAAAGCAGGGCTTCCTCTAAGTCACCGTACTCCTCGGGATCGCAGCTCGCCCGGCCCTCCCCAACATCCACCGGACGCTGGGGCGTGATTGCCATGTGTTCCTGCAGGGCTTCGAACAGCGTGGACGAACCATTGTCCGCTCAGGATCCTGTTGCGGTGACGGGGCAGTCGTAAAGCGTGCTGGCGTGCCGATCGCCGAGAGATGATGCGGCCCCATCGGCGGTGGCAAAATCGGCGACGAATCCTTTGGGGTCCAGCTCGATGGCCCCGGCGGGAGATAGATCATTCCGCTCAGTTAAAGCAGGGCTTCCTCTAAGTCACCGTACTCCTCGGGATCGCAGCTCGCCCGGCCCTCCCCAACATCCACCGGACGCTGGGCGTGATTGCCATGTGTTCCTGCAGGGCTTCGAACAGCGTGGACGAACCATTGTCCGCTCAGGATCCTGTTGCGGTGACGGGGCAGTCGCAAAGCGTGCTGGCGTGCCGATCGCCGAGAGATGAGGCGGCCCCATCGGCGGTGGCAAAATCGGCGACGAATCCTTGGGGGTCCAGCTCGATGGCCCCGGCGGGAGATAGATCATTCCGCTCAGTTAAAGCAGGGCTTCCTCTAAGTCACCGTACTCCTCGGGATCGCAGCTCGCCCGGCCCTCCCCAACATCCACCGGACGCTGGGGCGTGATTGCCATGTGTTCCTGCAGGGCTTCGAACAGCGTGGACGAACCATTGTCCGCTCAGGATCCTGTTGCGGTCGCAAAGCGTGCTGGCGTGCCGATCGCCGAGAGATGATGCGGCCCCATCGGCGGTGGCAAAATCGGCGACGAATCCTTTGGGGTCCAGCTCGATGGCCCCGGCGGGAGATAGATCATTCCGCTCAGTTAAAGCAGGGCTTCCTCTAAGTCACCGTACTCCTCGGGATCGCAGCTCGCCCGGCCCTCCCCAACATCCACCGGACGCTGGGGCGTGATTGCCATGTGTTCCTGCAGGGCTTCGAACAGCGTGGACGAACCATTGTCCGCTCAGGATCCTGTTGCGGTGACGGGGCAGTCGCAAAGCGTGCTGGCGTGCCGATCGCCGAGAGATGAGGAGGCCCCATCGGCGGTGGCAAAATCGGCGACGAATCCTTGGGGGTCCAGCTCGATGGCCCCGGCGGGAGATAGATTATTCCCCTCACTTAAAGCAGGGCTTCCTCTAAGTCACCGTACTCCTCGGGATCGCAGCTCGCCCGGCCCTCCCCAACATCCACCGGACGCTGGGGCGTGATTGCCATGTGTTCCTGCAGGGCTTCGAACAGCGTGGACGAACCATTGTGCGCTCAGGATCCTGTTGCGGTCGTAAAGCGTGCTGGCGTGCCGATCGCCGAGAGATGATGCGGCCCCATCGGCGGTGGCAAAATCGGCGACGAATCCTTGGGGTCCAGCTCGATGGCCCCGGCGGGAGATAGATTATTCCCCTCACTTAAAGCAGGGCTTCCTCTAAGTCACCGTACTCCTCGGGATCGCAGCTCGCCCGGCCCTCCCCAACATCCACCGGACGCTGGGGCGTGATTGCCATGTGTTCCTGCAGGGCTTCGAACAGCGTGGACGAACCATTGTCCGCTCAGGATCCTGTTGCGGTGACGGGGCAGTCGTAAAGCGTGCTGGCGTGCCGATCGCCGAGAGATGATGCGGCCCCATCGGCGGTGGCAAAATCGGCGACGAATCCGTGGGGGTCCAGCTCGATGGCCCCGGCGGGAGGTAGATCATTCCGGTCAGTTAAAGCAGGGGGGTGCAGCTCGATGGCCGCGGCGGGAGGTAGATCATTCCGGTCAGTTAAAGCAGGGCTTCCACTAAGTCACCGTACTCCTCGGGATCGCAGCTCGACCGGCCCTCCCCAACATCCACCGGACGCTGGCGCTTGATTGCCATGTGTTCCTGCAGGGCTTCGAACAGCGTGGACGAACCATTGTCCGCTCAGGATCCTGTTGCGGTGACGGGGCAGTCGCAAAGCGTGCTGGCGTGGCGATAGCCGAGAGATGAGGCGGCCCCGTCGGCGGTGGCAAAATCGGCGACGAATCCTTTGGGGTCCAGCTCGATGGCCCCGGCGGGAGATAGATCATTCCGCTCAGTTAAAGCAGGGCTTCCTCTAAGTCACCGTACTCCTCGGGATCGCAGCTCGCCCGGCCCTCCCCCAACATCCACCGGACGCTGGGGCGTGATTGCCATGTGTTCCTGCAGGGCTTCGAACAGCGTGGACGAACCATTGTCCGCTCAGGATCCTGTTGCGGTGACGGGGCAGTCGTAAAGCGTGCTGGCGTGCCGATCGCCGAGAGATGATGCGGCCCCATCGGCGGTGGCAAAATCGGCGACGAATCCGTGGGGGTCCAGCTCGATGGCCCCGGCGGGAGGTAGATCATTCCGGTCAGTTAAAGCAGGGCTTCCTCTAAGTCACCGTACTCCTCGGGATCGCAGCTCGACCGGCCCTCCCCAACATCCACCGGACGCTGGCGCTTGATTGCCATGTGTTCCTGCAGGGCTTCGAACAGCGTGGACGAACCATTGTCCGCTCAGGATCCTGTTGCGGTGACGGGGCAGTCGTAAAGCGTGCTGGCGTGCCGATCGCCGAGAGATGATGCGGCCCCATCGGCGGTGGCAAAATCGGCGACGAATCCGTGGGGGTCCAGCTCGATGGCCCCGGCGGGAGGTAGATCATTCCGCTCAGTTAAAGCAGGGCTTCCATGATGATGATCCTTCATATATGACTCGTACCCACATCAGGGCACTGGCCAGCACCTGAGATACCAATTTTCAGTCAGTATCTCAGGTGTTGGCCAGTGCCCTGATGATAAATTAAAAGTGATTAAAAAAACCGCAAGATGTAAATAAAAAATAATAAATTATGTTGTTTGTTGTTTTGTGGGGTTTTACATCCCAAAACCAGTTCTGATTATGAGAGACGCCGTAGTGGAGGGCTCGGGAAATTTCGACCACCTGGGGTTCTTAAATAATAAATTAGAGGAAAGGAAAAAAAATTGCGAACGCACAAACTAAACTCTAAGCCGCTCCCTTTTTTAACCTCAGTAGGTTGGCTCCCGGGATGGCATTTCCGCCCCCGGCCGCTGCATTTCTATGCAGACGAAATTTGAGGCCCGTGCACTGTGGAATGTCAATGCGCGTTAAAAAACCCCGGGTCGTGGAATTTTCCGGGTCCTTCCGCTATGGCGTCTCTTATAGTCATCGTGGTCTTGAGCCGCGAAACCCTAGAAATCAATCGATCAGTCTGGAGGCTGGCTCATACCCAAGGCCAAGACTGGATTGACTTAAAGATTACTTTTGCATCGTGTAATTTAGCCAAGCGCAAACGCACAACTATTGTTCAAATATTTAACGAACCGTCTACAACTTGGCCCCGTTTTCGGTATGTGCCACTGTTTCTGTATTAGGATCAATTCTATAATCATCACTGGCTCACCCTGGAACGGCTACTTGATGATGACCGCAGTGGAGTGCTGGTCTCGTCTTTCTGTCGGAGGATGGGCCACATATCAGCGGGCCTATGTTATTCGACCCTGGCGTCTTCAGTATCTGTAAGGGCCGGGAAGGGGAAGTCAGGGCTGGGCAGTATCGGGATACAAGAGTATCGCGATAGTATTTCAGAGATAGCTTTGAGTATCTGTATTGCTGTATCGAGTATCGAGTAAAATGTATCTCGGTAGTGAAATACATTTGCGATGCATTGCCCATATCGCCGCATTATGCAGGACACGGCTATCTCGTTACTTTTTAAATGCGAAGCATTTCTTAGCGAACTTCGGCGTGTTTGAGCGTATCTATCTATCTATCTATCTATCTATCTATCTATCTATCTATCTATCTATCTATCTATCTATCTATCTATCTAGCCGCCTACGACTTTGTGCTCTCCTGGCCGTTTCGTTATTGGGATGTTTACGAAAGTTGGTATGCCACAACATGGCTGCATGACGAACATAACTGGCAGGTCATAAGATGAAAATCACGACATGCACGTCATGAGCGGCACGATTTACATGCCTTGGTTTTGGTGCTCTCCTGGCCGTTTCGTTAATGGGATCCATACGAAAATTGGTGTGTCACAACATGACTGCATGACGAGCATAAATCACTGGTCACAACATGAAAATCATGGCATGCATGTCATGAGCGGCATGATTTGCATGCCACGGTCATGGTGCTCTCCTGGCCGTTTCGCTAATGCGATGTATACGAAAACTGGTATGCCACAACATGACTGCATGGCGAACATAATTGACAGGTCATAACATGGAAATCATGACATGCATCTCATGAGTGGTACGATTTACATGCCACGGTCTTGGCGCTCTCTTGGCCGTTTCGTTAACTTCACATGTACCAAAATCGATTTAGCGAGACAACAATGGAGATCGAGTTTACGTTCCTGATGCGTGCTTCGCATTTCCTTGACTCCCACTGCGCGTGGGATCTATCATTTTTTTCGGGAATGAGCTGAGACGTGTTTCCAATGACGTAGTTACATGCGGAAATTTGGTGGCGTTCCTCTGCTGCTCTGTTCTTTCAGGTTCAGCTCGTCCCCCGTCGTGCCGTTGCAGCATCTAGTAACGTTGGTTGCAGCCACGCTCGAGCTCGCTCTCGGTGCGTGCCTCCTGGCGCGCGATCTCTCTCTGTTCGACAGTGGCAGTCATGATTGCACTCAGATGGTGTGTGTGCACGTGGGGGCCGATCCCGGAGTCGGTGTATTCTACTGTCGTGAGGAGGAGGAAGGGGGACTCGCCCTCGGCCGCGAGAGCCAAGCTGGCGCAGGCAGCGCCTGCTAGCGAATTTCTTGGTTGAAAAAACCGACTGGTCACGCTGCACAACCGTTCACCGTCCACCGCATATACTATAGGCACTGGATCTTGACCTGCAATGCAGTGCCGGTGGGAGATTTCGCTTGTACGTAGTTGAACCATAAGGATTCGCAGCGTGCGTATTAACTAAATTATCCGGAACTCGGCACGATCTACGACACGGCAGCGTAGGAATCTCATAATGACCAGGAGCATAAATGACAACGCGTGCGTAAATGTACACAAGCGTTGTCACTCATTTACATGCACGAGTGGGCAATGTCACGGGTGAGTTACGGTAATACAGAACGATCCCCAGCTTGGTGCACTCGTCGTGGTTCACTTCGTGCAGTTCTTTTCCGTCACGCTAGCCACAATGAAATTAGGCAGTTTGGGATCACGCGACCAGGCCGGTCGTACTGAATTTAAGCGGCGTCCCTTTGTACAGTAGGCCGGTTCGGCACGCGGTATTTATACGACCCAAGCTATCGCCATGCTTCAGGACTATCCGGCCATGAAGGCGGTATTTATCCGCTAAAACAAGAATTTGTGCTCCTCTGCTGCGGTAGGGAGACTTCTCTCGTTCGCGAGGCTTGTGTTGAGGCCGAACCGACGATGTCTACTGACGGCCTATTAACACGCCAAACTTTTCAACAAAAGAGATCTTTGTTAAATAAACGTATGCTTTTAAGGACCATATAGTCTTTCTTGGGTTGCTTGAACGCAGAAATTTCGGTCTGTCTTTCTGTTTGTCTGTCTCTCACACGATTCAGCCACCCGGCCAAAGTTTGTTGTTGTGTGGGGTTTTACGTCCCAAAACCAGTTCTGATTATGAGAGACGCCGTAGTGGAGGGCTCCGGAAATTTCGACCACCTGGGGGTTCTTTAACGTGCACTGACATCGCACAGCACACGGGCCTCAACATTTCGCCTCCATCGAAATGCAGCCGCCGCGGCCGGGATTCGATCCCGTGACCCTCGGATCAGCAGCCGAGTACCTTAGCCACTAGACCACCGTGGCGTGGCCCGGCCAAAGTTTAAGCACTTGCCTAACGCCCAGCCATCTTCAACTGGTAGCTGCGTTCAAACTTGTGAACATTGCCGATCAAAAAGCAAATTCGACGCATATGGGAGGCGCAACTTCAGCACGTAAGTATAAGGTGGTCTGTTCCTTTACTAGAAAATACATAGATACGTAATTCTAAAGACCCTATTGTTTGTTAGGCGGCGCTAAAAATGCGACGCTATGCACGAAAAAGGCCTGTGCCGACGATTTGGTGCTGCCACTTGGCAGTTGCCCAGGGATTCTACACAATCTCATGTTTCCTGACGGCGCTGCCATATGGCGTCCATATCTCACGCGGCGTAGTACGGCCGGCAGAAGACAATCGTCTCTCGACAACATTTGCAGCGAAGCACGCCGATACGCGGCCAATTTTTGTCTCAGTTCGTTCGTTATATAATGATTCCAGCGCTTCGCTTGAGCTATGCTATTTCTAGCATAGTTAATACTGTTGTCGCCAAGTATGTCGATTTCGGTGTACAATGTACTCTTGCTGTGACACAGTATAATTTTTAATTGTAACTGATATCTGTACATAAGTCGTTATCAACAATTATGTACAGTCTAAGCCTCCTTTGTAATGCCTTAATGGTACTCAGAGCACGTTGATAAAATAATGAATGAATTGCAAATTTCGATGCGCTGCAACGTTCTAAACATAATGCTGCACTTATAAGTGTACTTACGGAGTATGAACATCCCCGATATGCAAAAAAGTATTTCAGTATCAGTATTGCTCTGTCTGTATTCCCGAATACTTTTTCCGTCTTTTTGCAAAAGTATCTCTGAAATATCCCCCTACGTCAAATAGTATTCCGGAATACTTTCCCGGGTATCTCTGTCCAGCCATGGGTGAAGTGCAGTGTTTACAAGATAGTAGTATTCTGAGTTAGGCTAGACTTCAGGAGGAACCGCACTAAGGTGCTAAGACGGAAGACTAGCGGAAGCCAGAAGAAAAGCAAAGCTGCTACATTGGAGCACAAAAACGAACTGCTTTATTTCGATGACCCGGCGCTCGCACCGCTCGCGCCTCCGCTGACTTCGTCGTCGTCGCTGCCCCGGCACGCCAGCACGCGACAAGACTATCAATGAGGTGTCAGTAGGACGGAAACTTGAAGAATTCAAGATCGCGCTACAGGACAGATATGCGGCTCTAGTCGAAGCAGCACAACTTAGTATTCAGAAAGTGAGAGATGACCTTGCATGGGTTATCACGGAGTCTGCGATAGAAGGAGGAAGTGTGATGGCTAGATAAGACACTAGGATGCTATTGCTGGAGACAAACGAATTCATTAGGAAATGCCGAGGCATGAAAGTTTCTAACCCAAACGACATAATCAAAGCGGCAATGTTTTCATTAAGCGCAAGACAGCAGACATACGGAAGTATAGCATCGGGAGGATCGAGCAAGGTATCAAAAACGAAGTCAGCCTGAACGGAGGGAAGAGGCACGTAAGCTTAGGCAGAAATAAGACGTTTCCACTAATGAAGAAGCAAGGAAATGCTATCGCACATATGGATAAGAAAGTTCTCGCCTAATAACAGCCCTAGAAGCCGCTTCATTGCTCTTGCCGAAAGAACACTGTACAAGATTGTGTTACCCGGTTGCCTTTCACCTTTCGCGCACAGTTCAGTCGTTCTGATCTGAACCCTGGAGCGATCCTGCTTTCAATACTGAAGTAATCACATCTTCCTCTTCTCATAGAATGGTACCCTCTTACAGCTCATTTCCTAAAGCAAGGCACTCTCGTATACTATCGACCTTTCCATTAAGATCACTCTGCCAGCTACCGCCATTATGTATATATCTGTCGTTATTCCGACTCCATTCGGTAATCATGGGCGAACACTTCTACACACTCGCCACTCTCTCTATGACCAACGCAATCTCCATTAACCAAAAAACGTCAACACCACTTTGCTCACGAGGGGTTCATAGACGAAGCCCTGAACCATAATTGTACCACGTGTTACCCCAGCATGCGGTACTCCTCAACTGTTAGCAGCAGCCTCAGAATCCCTATCTCTCGAACCATTGTCAGTGCTCCTTCACTGAGACTGTTCAGAGGCATTTTTACCACTCCAAGAATTGTACTGGCCATCTCAGAGGCTCCCACGTACAGCCTTCCTCTATGGATCTTGCCCGTTCCGGGATCCCAAGAGTATCCTCTGTTTCACAAATCTCAAGAAAAGTACTCCTAGTCCCTTAAGCATACTGACGGTCAACACGATACACGAGGACAAAGTGCAAGGAAGGACACAAGCCACAGCGCTGTGGTTCTTTCTTGCATTTTGCGTCGTGTTTCGCGCTGACCGTCAGTATGCTCAACCAGCTCCTATTCGCCCACATGACCATCCTGATAGTCTCTTGCCTGCCTACTTCCATAAATGTGCCTAGCCTCCCGGAGGCTCTAAAGCACAACTCATCCTGTGCGGAACTTCCATGTTCCTTAGTCTCGCATCTGCTTTGTGCCTCCATATTTGCCATTAAAATAAGCTCTGACGAAAAGCTATGGTAATCTGCAATATCGCCGCTAAAGACGACTTCATTTCCATGAGCAATACTCTTGGAGGACACCTGGAACACCGGCTCGCTGGAGCTTCCGCCCGAGGACCACTCGTGCCTCTGCCTAACCTAATTCGCCGTTTTCAACGTTTTCGAGCTGAAGCTTCTGCTGAAGCGCTCTCATTCTAAGTTCCTCAAGGTCTCTTTCTTGCTTTTAGGGGAGAAACACCTTAGGGCCGAGGCTTGTCCGTCCAGCGTCCGTCCGGTTTCCGTGCTCACGGCGCAGCACCGTTGCCATCGTGGAGGCACTGCTGTCAGACGGTGTCTGTGCATGTGTGGGCCGACCCTGGAGGCAGTGCACCCACACAGTGTATATGCACGGTTGTCAAGTCAGAAACGATTCTAACGAGTGTCTGCTAATGTGCCCGGCCTGTCAGCGTCTAATGCCGTCGTATTGGCCACGGTAAAGCAAGCCCATTAGCAGCGGCTGATGTTTTCCTGTGGAAACACCGCATGTTTCGCACGTTCCCAGGCTTCAGGTTGCTGAGTTGTCAGGATTTTAGGGGCGAAGCACCTTATGACCTAGCTTTGTCGTCGACTCTCGATGTCACGGCATATAGAAAACCATGCTATACTCGAAACATATGTCACATGTGAATCCAAAACTCAAGACGATATACGAATTAAAACCAGAGGATTAAAATGCAACAGCTTTAAAGAGGAATCAAATAAATACATTCGGGTATATATATACACTATGTCACTCATTTGACATTTGCAGTGGCAACGCGTGGGTGACGTACGGTGACGTATCGGTATCACACCCAGTGCTCGAACACTCGTCATGATTCACATTACTGGAGATGCTGTAATTTTTTCATTTCCTTTTAGATCTCCAGCTGTTCTCTCATTTGTTCTAGTTCCGCGGCCCTATCTTCGCGAACTCGAGATTACCGTTCTTCTACCCACGCCATAAGTTCTGCGCCCTGTAACCGCACGAGCACCGCCAGTGCCGTTCAATCCGCCGTACTCCTCTTTGATCTCGACTTTCTGATGCTAGTCAAATGCTACAAAACACATCCAACCAATAGTGCAGTCCAGTCGCCTAGGATACAAATTGTGATGAAAGGAATTTTTCGCAACGACCATTCTTTTGGTTCACTTGGGCAGCTGGGACGCTGGGGCGCTGCCTCAACGCACCCAAGGAAGGGCGAAACCGTTTTGTACAGCACACATTTTACATACAGGAATACTTGCCCGCACATGCACAAAACTCACAGCACGAAACACAAGAGATAAGCAAGGACTTGTGCGAGGCGCGGGCACGAAGTAACAGTTATCAAACCAATGCGTCTACAACTATAACTGTCCTAATGAAGGACCGGTGTGACGAGGAGATGCTGCTCTCACCAAAGCTGGCCGACGACGCCAGGAAGGAACGACGGCAGGGCTCTCTCTTTTTTATTTTTGCTCCAGGCGAGCAGTTGGTCACGGAAACGCGCTGTCGCTGGTCAGCCTACCATGGCTGCGCTGAGGTGGCACAGAGGGGGAAAGCAGAATATTTTGGACAAGACCGACCACGCGTGAGGGTGCGTCGATGGCCGCTGGGTTCCGGACCTGAGCCTGCACTTCTTCCGTGGTCCCTGACTGCGAGCCAGGTGCCCTCCAACCTGGCACCATGCTTCGCTACACAGTCTAGGTGCCCGCGAGCTTCGGGTTCCATCTCGTGGGCAGCTGTCCAGCCGGGACGCGCTCTCCTCAGCAAGACCTCGGTGGCAAACGCGCTTTCCTAAAACGAGCGCCCGTTCCGTACGCGCCTGGGACAAGCGATATAGACGCAAGTATCTTCAAGAATTACGGCGTTCAAATGGCACATGTGCCTTCGGACATGATGAAAGGCTGTCTTATGCGCACGAAATACGCTTCAAGTCGTAAAGTTTTCCAGTTGTTAATAAAACAGCATGCGGTAACTGTTCAAATCCATACAATAGCGAGTCTGGGAACTTGAAAAATTAACACCATCTTCCCAAAGGGAACCCTGATGGGATGCGAAGCAGCAGCGTTGCGCACGGGTGGCGTCACGGGTTGAACGGCGCTAACGCGGGTGCTTCGCATCCCATCAGGGTTCCCTTGGGAAGATGGTGTTAATTTTTTGCGCGTGAACCGATGAGTCGGCGGTGTAGCGAGCGGCGGTCGCGGTAGCGGCAGGTGTTGCGGGCGAACGGACGAGGCGCAGCTGCGGGCGCTGCGGCGAGCGCGCGGTAGGCGAGGGAGAGAGTGACGTCAGCGCGCACTGCGAGGGGAGCGTGACGTCAACGCGCAGCTGCGGCGTGACCTACTTGGCGCCGCTCCAACACCTGCGGCGAGGGGAGCGCGTTGCGGCGCCTTCGTACGGACGGAGGGACAGCGGTACACAGGCTAGTCAAAGAGCTGCTTCGCATCTAATAAGCGTCTTGGCACCGGAGTGGACTGGCCAAGGGGCACGTATCTTCCAATGCATTGCCTGGACACGCAATCGAAACGAGCTGCGCAGTTGACTGGAAGTCAGCAGAAATGGTCTCCACGCAAGTGCGACTATCCTCTCGTCTACTACTGAATACCTGCACATTCAGTCTGTAGTCATGCACTAAGTTCGAGGCGTGGCAGTATGCCAGAAGTAAGATTATGTTAAGTGATTGTGCAATCTCCCCATGTTCAAAGGACGGCTTGGTCCGCTTTCGCTTCATTTTGAAGAAACCTACGTGTTTCGAAACGTCACATTAAGTAGCTTTATTTTGCCCATGATTTTCTTCTGCAATGTTGGCTCTTCGGTAGAGGACATTTCGTCGAACTCGTGGCTACGTTACATTACCATAATAGTATATAAGCGCACAAAATGAGAGCAGCGATACTGCCATGCTAGATGTTGCCATCGACAGTGTCAGCGAATCTAATTGATTGATGGGGATGTACGTCCAAAAACGACAATATGAGTATGAGAAACGACATAGTTGAGTACTCGGGAAATTTGGACCGCATGGGGTTCTCCAACGTGCACAGACATCGCACAGTACACGGGCGTCCACATTTCACCTCCATAAAAATACAGCGACCGCGGCCGGGATTAGATCCCGCGACCTTCGAATCAGAAGCTGAGTGCCATAACCACTAGACCACTGTGGCGGTGCACACGCGAATCTAACTGAGCCAGGCACCTCCACGCAGTCGCACAGAATACTGGACATGTAGACTGAAACCAACAGCCCTTACGCACGCACATCAAACTTATGTATGCATATTCTGGTCCTGCGTGTTCTTAATGTTTGTATAATTATTCTTGCTACACTCCATAAACAAGTACAACGCCTTCTGCCAGAAGTCATCTTCGTTTTAGCTGAAGCGCGCGGCTTTCAAACGAGATCGATTAGTGTGGCGATTTGGGCTTTCTGGTACACGCTTGCGAGAGTACAGCGCAACTACGTACACGCAAAAAGCGAAGTGGACGAAGCGCTCGTCCTCGTTCTCTTCCTTCGTCCGTGTACGTCCTTGCGCGGTATTCTTTTAATTTTTTGAAACGAAATTTCTAGATTATACTGCTATAACCAATAACGGCTCCGCCTTTCGTCTGTATTCTTACACTTCAAATAATATTAGAGTCGTCGTCTTATGTCCTGTTACTAGCATGCATTTAAATGCGTATTTAGACCTCTTAAGCTTTCACAGCTGCACTAATCGTTCTTTCACTTTAATATGTTTGTCGTTTACGCGTCGTGCACGTTTACTTTTCTTTATACAAGATTTGATTACGAAATTCAGCCGGATCGCACGCATTCGCGGGAAGTGGTACAGCACGAAAACAGGTTAAGCCGAATTTCGTGGCATTCAACCTAGGGTCTCGAGCATACGATCAACGTCTTGGTGCGGATTGACTGCAGCTGTGCCTAACGCTTCCCAACCAGGTACGTCACCAGCACAGTGGTGCACCTCGGTGTCTGACAAGTTACTTCATGCACGTCTTTTGCCGAAGCGAAAAATATTCCTACAGGTTCCAGCAGAGCTCGGCAAAAGCACGCTGAGTGACAGTTGTATACAAAGCGCTTGTGTTCGTCTGTGTCCTCATTATTTGTCCTTGTCGGTTTTCGCGCTACGCTATAAGCCATGTACAAAGTATGTGCTGTTCCTTACATTGCTATATCAGCTGTTGACACGAAGCAGACCAACAAATTGACAGGAAGCACTGATGGGTTAAGTTTCTGTAAAATATGTACTGCGTGGGAAGAGCGGCAGCGGATGAGCGGCAGCGTGCTCGCTTGGAACTTCCTTGGCCCGGGTTCGATTCCTACCATTTGTCAACTGCAGCACATTCGTGTGCAACTGTCTGCTTTCTACCGCAATTGACATCTATTTAACTTCTTGAACGAACGCAACGTGTATGTCCATTTTCGTAGGTCCTTGATTGGCCGAGGCTGTAATCATCATCATCATCATCATCATCGTCATGATCAGCCTATTGTTAAGTCCATAGCAGGACGAAGGCCCCTACCAACGATTTCCAACGTACACTATCCAGAAGCTGTAATGTTACCATTCAATCACCAGTGCTACATACCTGCATTTGCCAGGATTTTCACTACTGGTATGGACCATAACCGATGGTGTCGTCCTTAATCCTGCCGTATATGACAAGTATACCATGTTACTTCTAGGGTGAAGCGCAAAGCACAGGACAAGAACAGGGTATCTGCATAGGCTCTTGCGTAGCGCCCGTACTGTGCGAAATTTTTATGGCTTGCTTTGAATGTCCGCCTAAACGCCGATTAGACGCAGCCAATCTAGGCGTAGTGAACATATTCAGACACGTGGACGAATTTTTTTTTTATTATTTGAGATTTTCACACCTCGACTAGCTTATCTTTGATGGCTACGTAGATTGCAGAAGTTCCTGAGAAGTGTTACTCATCTTTGAATTCACGTTTTGACTACAGGAAGGCCACGCAGTACAGTTCCTCGACCTCCGTTTATTTTTGAATGAATGTGATCGTATCTCCTGGGCTTATATGGCAAGGACCTGGAAAGCCATTCTTCCCTACGATTCTTCTCACTCCAAACTTATAAAAAGGGGAATCGCGAAAGTTTGTTTCAGGTCATCCCTTGCGAAGTCTTGTCCACACAAGTTGGCGGTATAAGCTTTGATCTTCAAGCAGCCATGTTGACGAAGGCTGATTTTCCCCACACGCTCCTACAAGCTGTCGCAGAAACGTTGCTAAACCAGCATCGGAAGGGGCATGCGCGAGACGTTGTATGTACCCCGCGGAACTGGCGAGTTTACGAGGTGGTCTCGTATGTGCGCAATGTGTCGCACATCATGAAGAAGGTGGCAACGAGGTACGGTGTGCGTTTAGTCTTTTCCGCGCCATGTAAATGGGCACAACTGTGCAAATGCGTTACGATGACGCAAGCAAGGGCTCGTTGCCTCACTGAACACGGGAACCCATATACGTCACATATACCAAACATTTCGTGTACAGAATGCCATTAGGCTGCGGTCATGTTTACTTTGGACTGACACCATAGGAACCGGACTTCAGGAGAAGTGTCGAACCTCGTCTTACACAGCAACGAGTGCGGTTGTCATCTGCTGTTAAATAACGCAGGTGTGGCAAGCCGGGGGCTACTAGATTAGAACAAGGGATTCTATAAGCCGCTTTGATAAATAACTGTGAGACCGACCTGTGTGTTGGTGTTCCATTGATTCCTCTTTTGGACAAGGAAATGCGTTTTATGCCTAGCCACGTTTAAGTTGTCATGCTCACTTCACTTTGTTGCGCATATGTTATGTCATGTTACGTCCTAGTCTGCCATCATTTGATTGAATATATGATTTTAGCACGGGTGTTTTTGATATGACGGTGGGGTGTCTATTGGCTTGTTTATTGTTGCTATGCTGTTCCGGATCGTGTGCGCATGCCCCTGTCGTCTTTCTCCGACAATGTATTTGCAATAAAGCATCACAGTTGCTAGTTAACTCCCGTGTCGTTCGTCTCGCTCTCTTGTCCTGTGCTTTGCGCTTCAGCCTACAAGTATGCAATACCAACTGGCCCAAAGCGTTACTCTTCTGATACTGTGTTAGTGGCGTCAAAGTTATTCATTCATGTTCGTCGTTTATGCCCCACTATGCCAATTTCGTGTATACCATGTGAACGAGGTAAGCAGGAGAGCACCGAGGCGTATGCGGATAGATAGATAGATAGATAGATAGATAGATAGATAGATAGATAGATAGATAGATAGATAGATAGATAGATAGATAGATAGATAGATAGATAGATAGATAGATAGATAGATAGATACGGTAAAATTTGCTTAATTTGCTCAGAAATGCTTTGCATGTGCAAATGGCCACATCACTGCTTTTACGTATTGCTATCCGGTGCCCTCTACGGGGCGTTTGGGGTGCATATATAGATAAAAAAAGTTTTCATCTCACGTTATTTGGACCTTTCATAATGCCTGCAGGGGAGGCAAAAGGAATTTGCGTCTCCTGGCTGGCCCCGCTCTTCTTGTGGCCACTTCAGAAAGGTAAATCCTTATACAACGCGAAAATCAAAAGCTATAGTGGCACGTTGATAAAAAAAATATGCGCTAGCACAACTCGTTCAATAAGCGAATGAGAATCGATAGCTTCATGTTTATCTTCTACGCAGTGCCAGTTCTGCTTCAGTGTGCCGGCATAACGTACTACCTGAGGAAGAAAATAAGAAAGGAAACTCGCTAAAAAAATAAAACTATGTAAATGGAGGACAGATAACCCACCAGATGATATTGTAGTTCGATTGCTTGCTGCACCAATGTAGCCAACTCTCATCTATTCCGTCTTTATTCAAAATTCCCTGTTAGCCCCCGTTGGTTGGCCAAGTTGGTCGAATAATTCGGGCCACGCTTGTTTCAAATTTCAGTTCGCTCGTGGATGGAAGCAGTGGGAAAATCGACGTGTCATAATGACGAGCGCGCAGAGATTCATGTCAAAACTATGCCAAACAAACATCATAATGCCAAACAAACATCGTAATACCGGCATAAAACATTAGAGGATGCTTATGCTCGGCCTACACGAGTTCAACGCTACCGCGTCATTGGGCCGCTTCCCATCTCCGCCTCTTTGAGTGACTGATTGTTATCTGCAGTTTTTCGTCCGCGATGCGATCACGAGAGACGCCGTAGTGCAGGGCTACGGAATTTCGACCACCTGCATGGTGTTCTTTAAGGTCCATCCAGACGAAGGACGGCAACCGGATTTTTCGCCGACGCGGACGGGTACTCCGCGGACTGGCCGTCTGCAGGTGTATCCACACGGCAGACGAAGCACTAGCAGACGACACAGCCGGAGAACCGGTCCACTCTCCAGCACACCCTCTCCACTAGCTACCAAAAGAATGGTTTGAGAGTGTTTCTCCTCCACCGGCAAGCCGACAACAGTCGCGCGGAGAGGGGGAGAAGAGTACTGGTTGCCGTCACTTTTTGTGGACACGCTAAAGCGGCAGCTCTCCCCCGCCAGAACCTGGATGTGAAAAAGGGGCTCGCATTATCCGTGTCCGCGGGTCGCGAGCGAGACGCGGACGAAGCGAATCGGTGATGTGCGGTCACGTGACGCGCCGTCCGGCCAGGCAAATCCAGTTTCCGTCCTTGGTCTGGATGCACCTTTAAGGTGCACTGACATCGCACACTACAAGGGCCTCAACGTTTCGCCTCCATCGAAATGCGGCCGTAGCGGCCTCGATATCGCCTCCTCGTAACAGAGTTATGTTTTCTTGTACGTTAAAATAATAGTCCAAGCTATCATGCATATAGGTGTAGGTGTAGATGCATGTAAGTCGTAATTTGCGATTTTCCTGATGGATTTTACTCTTAGAAACTGAAATTTAATCATTAACACCCTTCTGCTACGGCGGAGGGACTGCGAGGTCGAGAGCTTCGGGAAACAGCGCTATAGCCGTAGGTCCAGATGATTGTTTCAGCCGGACGCCCATGCCGACACCGAATTTTCCGCGACATGAGCTCCGGCACGAGCTCCACGAGCTATCGCGTTAAAAGGAAAAGCGGCTCCTCTCCTACCGGGGACAGGTGTGCATGCGAAGCTTGTCCGGTTTATTTACTTATTTATTTGTGTATGCTGGCAATCCCAAAGGGATCATAGCAGGAGCGCACATACAGTGTTTGTATACGAAAACAACACAATTTCAACCCGTGTGCCATAAAGATGATTGATAATTTCTGATATTATTACCATCTTCTCGCGGAATTGTAGCATAGTATGCGCTGCTACGTCTCGTCCTAAATGTTATCCTTCGCCTTGCTCCGTCGAAGCCTCGTCTATCGTACGACGAAGCATGCGGACATAAGCAAGGGAGTGGACTTCGCTTGAGTTTCACAATAACAAGTTTTACGAACCAATATTACGATGCGATCATATTTTCACGTCGTAGTAAAGGACTCGAAAAATTTCGACCTCCTGAGATTCATTAGCGTGCACTGACGTCGCACAGCACGAAGGACTCGGGCAATTACACCTCCGTCGAAAATGCGACCACCGCGGCCGGCATAGACCCCGCGTGTTTCGGGTCAGTTGGCGATCACCGTAACCACCAAAGCGGCGTCTCACTTCACTTAAGCGAGTGACATACTAATAATAAGAATAATAATTCCTAGAGTCTGACATCCCAAAACCACGGTATGAATATTGGTGACGCCGTTCTTAAGCCTTTGGAAATTTCGACCACCTGAGGTTCGTTAACATATGTATACTGATATCGCATAGTACACGGGCCTTCTAGCGTTTCGCCTACATGGAAATGAGGCCGCCGTGGCCGGGATGCGATCCCTGGACCTTCGGGTCGGCAGTCAAGTGCCATATCCGCGAGACCACCGCGGCGAGTCACGATTGAATTTGAGTAGCGTGAGTGCGCACACGTAGCACGTTCATCTCATCCCGGGTTAGTGCGACGCATCGAATTTTAATGAGACAAAGTACCGGAGGCGAGTGGCGCACTTGACCTGTCCGTGTCGTAACACCCGTGTTCTGGTATGTACCGAACAGCCAAGATGCGCGATGATTTCTCTTGCACTTTGGTCCAGCGTTGCACACTTAGGAGAGTTCGACGAGGTAGGCCGCTTCTCGCATGCCCCACAGACGTGCTCCTACGCACTGAGTACCGGCAGCGAGGCAATAAGCCCACCGTGGTTGGTGTCACGTCGAACGGGAAAGTGACGAAACATAGAGCTAACGCTGTGTGCTCGAACGGCCTATGCACACGGTTTTCCAATGAGTGTCTTACCGCTGCGAGCGGCCGCTGTATAAAACATGGGACGTATTTATATACGGCACACTTTCTGCTTATTTGCACCATTCGTTGTTGGTTGCGAGTATGCGGATCACTTGCAAGCTGCCTGCGAGATCGCCAGCGGGATAAGAGTCCCACAAGATGGCATCGTCCGTAACAAAATGCTCTCCCTTCAGAACTGTGTCAAAGAAACCATCTGTGGTGACACCTTCCGGTTGGAAGTTGCATTTACACGTGAACATTTGACAAAAATACGTCTGGTTTGGAAGAATAATAGAGAGTTTTAGTTGGTCCGTAAACTTCTTCACGTTTACGGATACCGGTTTACCGGGAAAGTGTACGTGACCAGCAGCGATGGTGGCGACACCTGATGATGTGGAACATAACCAGGCACAAAAAAAAGCTAATATTATCACATCACTGCGGGTTGGTGCAAACGTGAAATATCATTGGACGCAATTAGGCATCACAGTCAGAGACACAAAGCCCAATTTTTCTTTCTCTTTTCCTTTTCACTATATCTTGTACTTCTTTCTACTCGTCTTTCTCTCCCTAAACTCCCTCCCCACGCAGAGTAGCACGTCAGCGATATTTCAACGCCGGCTAAATTCTCTGCTGTTCAATAAAGAGCTCTCTCTCTCTCTAATATTATCATGGCTTGCCCGTTTTCCTTGACTCCTAGTGTAAAGCATTGGACGTGAAATAATAACTGACTCTGAGTACTTTCATTACCTCTTTCGAAAAAAACGCCCACGCTACTAAAAAGAAAATCGAATGCATTGTAGTTAAGCAAATCGTGAATAGATGGCGCTAGCAGTTCTACTTTCAACGTAAACACGCACGGTAAACCGGTATCCGCAAACGTAAAGTCTACGGACAAACTGAAACTCTCTAATTTTGTCACGGCATAGCTACGGCGACGACGACGAAGGCGTTGATGTGGGGCACAGGCTGGAGGTGCCCTTACAGCTGGTCTGCTCTGTGGAGGTTTGCCTGGACAACTGTAGGCTGCCCCCCGCACAATAAATACTCCCCGTAACATCTTTTTGGTGGGGTGCGGGGTCAACGTGGCGTCCGCTGTGAAGTTCTAGGGCCGGGGTGTACTAGAGCCCGCAACCACGCACAATAAATACTCCCCGTAAAAATATTGCTCCTGAAAGAAGGTGACATCAAAGTGAAGCATACTTTTTTTTTATATTCGACGCAAAAAAATAATAAAACCGACGTTTCAGGGCCGGCTAAGTCCCTTCTTTGGCGAAAGGTAGGGGGGGGGGGGGGAGATAACAGCCCCTTGTTTGGTCAGTGGGGGCACGACGCCTGTTTGCGACACGTGCCTATTTCAACGGAGTTCCGGAAGTGTCGCATAACAGACGCTGCACCCCTGCTGACCGAACAATAGAGCGACAACCTTTAATTCTCTCAACATTTTTTTTTATCTCAACATCTTTTGAAACAGGGGCCGGGTTCTGAGAACGATCGCCTTTGGTGAGCGCTGCTGATTGACTGATTGAGGAAGTGCGACCGTGTAAGGGTTTAATCATTCGACAAGCGAGATTCTACGTGACGGAAGGCGGCTCTATCGCATTTGGCGATCATCTCAGAATACGGCCCCAGGAATAATCCGATAAAGCGTCACAAAGAGCACGTCCGCCACCTTCGAACAGCGCGCACGATAGCATCCGAATGTGCTTCCTGTTCTGGAGCACCTTGTCGCCGTTGGATAATGATTGATTGATTTCTGGGGTACTACGTCCCAAAACCACAATATGATTGTGTGGGACGCCATTGTATAGGACTCCGGAAATTTCGACCGCCTATTTCACGGGATTCAACACTTCACCTTTATCGAAATGCAGCCGCCGCGGCCGGTATTCGATCCCACGACCATCGGATCGTTACCCTAGCTACTAGACCACCGCGGCGGGGCGTTGGATAAGGAGCTCGCACGAAATTCGTTCAACGCATTAAATGCCATTGCACAAATGTCAAGGCCATTTCAAAATGTATGCAGGGGAAGCTTTCCTGAAGCGACTGATTGAGCACATTAAAGCCGCCTATCTTCGCGCTTTGTGATATAGCGATAATACGCTATAAAGATGGCTGCGGCCTAGCTCGGATAGTTGTGGTTATGTAAACGAAAGCTAGTTCTGGCGCGCCCTCCTAGCCCAAGAACAGTTTCCCAACGTGACGATATGGCTAGTCAAACGTTCCGTGCTGCAAACACTCAGTACCGTCGTTTCTTCATTTTCCGAATCAGTCGTCGAAGTCAAAGGCGAGGCGTCCATTGCTGCCTGTCGCCTTTCTGCATGCTTAGATGGCCGATGTTCCCGCTCTTCGCTCGTTTCATCTTCCCACTTTGCTTCACGTTCCTGCTTTGACTCATTAGAAAGTTGAGCGAAATCTGCATCATGATCTGAAGTAGCTTGCCGCTTTCGCCACTGGGATCGCGCAGACAGCCCCGGCAGAGATTTACCGGCCTCCTCGCTCCTTAATTCCATCGCCCAAAAGATAAGAGAGCGTCGCCGTCTTTGAAAGCGATCGCTGGGCAACGTGGACACACCTGGGGAAGCGGTGCAGAGAGCGGCGTTGCCGAGTTACGTCGTATCGCTTCTTCACTTCACTGAAGAGAAACTCTCACGCACTGCGTTGCCCGCCACGGTGGTCTAGTGGCTACGGCACTCGGCTGCTGCTGCGAAGGTCGCGGGATCGAATCGCGGCAGCGGTGGCTGCATTCCGATGGAGGCGAAATGCTGAAGCCCGTGTACTGTGCGATGTCAGTGCGCGTTAAAGAACCCCCGCCCGTCGAAATTTCCTGAGCCCTCCACTACGGCGTCTCGCATAATTATATCGTGGTTGTGGGATGTAAAAACCTATAAATTAATATCACGCACGGCGAAACGCGCCCGATTAGGCCAGTAATGCTTTCATTTGACAAGGCGCAGCATGACTCGGACAGAGGGCACTGCACACAACCGCTCTGTGTTGCTGGTTCCTGGTGTCAGTTGCGCTGCGCGTTCTGGCAGTTGTGAGCCCACTCGCCTAAATCAGTGTAACAATAACATCGGGAATGAGCAGCACGTAATCCCAAAGAAATATGGTTGGTAATGAACCTCATTTGTGCAATATGTCTTACTGCGACAGAAACCCTCAAGTAAACGGACCAACGTATGCCATCTCGCTGTGTTATCCATATTTATGCACTGCAGCAGTGCCAAAAACAAAATAGTCTACCTCAGCAAAAGCGATGCATACAACACAGATTAGGACGAAACAGCACGAGCGCTAAGGCGCAGCTCAACATGCGGTAGTACAACCAGTTCGTGATGCTAGCCGCCGTGTTAGCTTATGGGCCAGATGTTGGCTTGCGGAGCTCGAGGTCCGAACCCTGCCCATGGTGGCCGAGTTTGGATGGAGGTTAAATCCGATGAACACTCATGTGGTTAGGCTTAGGTGCACTTTGAACAACCCCAGGTGGTCAAATTGCTCCCGTGCCTTCCACTACGGGAAGTGCCACGTCATTGGAGCTGACATTTAGGAACGCATAAGCACCATCAGTACGTGCTGTTATTTTTAATCACGTCCTGCGAAGCTGCCGCACGAGGGCACCCAGACCTTTAAAACCGTGCAAGACGCCCTTCACGTGAATATATACACAACTCACAGCTGATGTTACTTTGGCCTCCTCTTGTGTAGCGTCAATTGCGTTTCTCATGAGTGTTAAAATGTCAACCCTTCCTCGATCCAGTAGGACTACCCTCCCCCCCCCCCCCCCCCGGAAAAATAAAAACGACGCCTATGACATGCACAACTTCGCGCCGTGCAGTGCATTCTTTTTCGACAAAACCGTCGTCTTTGCCGTTCACTAACCTGAGCGTAAACGTCGTACCATGAGCCAGTCGCCAATGTGCTGTCAATGTCCCTGCTTAGCCAACGTTGGGCATACACCCAGTCATGCACTTTGCACAAAGACCTTGATCCTGGTCGTAACACTTGGCTGAATGCCGAGAAATTCGTCATATATAGGCAATTTCCCCGCCGATTCCTTCACATAACACTGATTCCTCCAATGCCTGGGAACTGCAGAATTTTTTGCCACTCCTTTGTTGTCAACGTATGAGGCGTAATACCTTTGCTGTTTACGAAACCCAAGAAGTTTGGTATAATATAGCTAATACTGTTAAAACCATAATTCTATCGTGGAAAATGTGTATGCCATGGATTCATTTGCGTTATGTCACATGGTGTTTTCAAATTATCTTGTGTAATAACGGCATGAACTGAGTGAACTAGTGTGTACTGCTCATATCCTTTTGTTAGAATCATTACCGGCAAGTGAATCGATAAGCGCCCCACAGTGTCTCCAATACTCGTATGTTTTCTGCAATAAAGCAATCTTTCAAAAGGTTCTGCGGCTTCCGCGTCAGGTATTACATTTTCTTAGTTGGCACAGTGTGAGAAAAAACCGCTGTTCCCAACCGCCACTGCAAATAAAGACGAGGCACCATGTCGAGTTACCAGTTACACTGCGTATCCACTATATTTACACGTCCTTGACGCAGCAAACTGCGCTCTTTACTGTCGTGGACCGCCGCGGTGCTCCAATGGTTAAGGCGCTCGACTAGTGAAAACAAAAACCTGAGTTTCAATCCCGGCCGCGACTGTCGCATTTTGGATGGAGGAGAAAATTTTGAAAGACCGGACAGTGTGTTTTGAGAGTGCACGTTAAAGAACACCGTGTGATCAAAATTTTTCAAGCCCTTCACTATGGCATGCCTCAAAATCTTACGATGAATTTGACGCGTAGTACACCAATTATTATTCCGGCGTCCTAGATTACTCGGCCACTCTGCCTTTTCTTTATTACTGGTGTGCCAAGAAATACAAGGAACACTATGTTAGCATGAAATGTCAGTTGCTTGTTGTTTTATGGGGTTTAAAACCAGCTCTGATCATGAGAGACGCCGTAGTGGAGGGCTCCGGAAATTTGGCCCACCTGGGGTTCTTCAACGTGCACTGACATCGCACAGCACACGGGCCTCAACATCTCGCCTCCATCGAAATGCAGCCGCCGCGGCCGGGATTCAATCCCGCGACCCTCGGATCTGCAGCCGAGTACCATAGCCACTAGACCACCGTGGCGGGGCATGAAATGTCAGTCGCAGCATACGTGTCTGCTTCGTGTTGGCGGACTATGTTGGCTAATAGCGCTTAAGGTTAAGAAAGTTAATTCGACATATATAGCCATCGAGGTTCGTCTTCATGAGAAGTGCACACAGCCTTGATGTAACATATGCTTTCAGTGACGCATTCTGTAGTCGGCCTTGGATTTGGGTCTGCATGTCTCACGCCCATTCGCAAGATGTCCAACGACAACAACACGATAGTTCCCGCCGCAAGTTCAGTCGGTTACCGGACAAATTAAAAGACCAGCTGCATTTTACTCATATTCGCACTATTATTGCTTACTTTTGTATTAGTTGGGACCTGCCACAGCTATAAGCACAAAGCAGCTTGAAAAGTATCTAGGCAAGGCGGCAGGCTTTGTGCTTAGAGTTATAGTGGAAAATTAAGCGTGCATAAAGAAAAGCAAATGTCAATTACCTTGACGGGCGCTACAACACCACCGGTGAAAGCTTAGGTTCAAATCTTTTTGAGGCTGTTCGCCATTCCAAAACTGGAGTAGAGCAACAAACATACTGCTACAGAGCCGGTCAGAGTATGAGCCGGCCACAGAAAAGAAGGAAGACGACCCTAGCTGGTTGGGAGCAGGAGCACGCCAAATGTGAAGGACCATCATCAGCAGCAGCAGCAGAACGACAACGCTATCCAACGTCCATCCCTTTGGCGTGCCGTTCCAGTTCTTTGCGGACAAGGTGCCTTATTGGTGCTGCAAGGTCTAGCTGGGTGCTGTAGCTGTCGTCAATGCTTGCAACAGTTGCGACGTTCGTCAACCTCCCGAACTTTCGCGTAATACGGCGCAGCTTCAAAGTCTAGAACGCACGGCAATGCTTGGTGAGATCAGCGACCGAGCTAAGGCTTTCCTTCCCGATGAAGTAGTTCTACAATCCTCGGCAATGTCTTTGAAAATGCCTATAACTTATTCCTCTTCGGACATTCGAGGATCAAGGGATTTACAGAGCTTCAGGATTGCTTCTATCTAAGTCGTGAACGTCTCACCTGGGACTTGCGCATGCCGAAGCAATGTCTGCTACGCCCGCTTCCATTTCGCAAAGGAATCTCCAAAGCACTCCGTGAAGTCACAAACGAAGCGGTCCCACGTTGCTAGCGTACCCTCGCGCTTCTCGTACCAAACGAGTGCGGTATCCGTTAGAAAGAGAACAACGTTCTCTAACTGAGCCTCCGAGTTCCACCCGTCGTATTTGCTCACACGATTGTAGTGAGTGAGCCATTCTTGAATGTACTCGCTGAACATCCCGAGAAAGTACGTGGCCTTAGACCGCTCGGTCAAGCTACCACGTTTCTGTGTCAGTGGGCAAGTCACGCGCACATTTTCCTCTATATGTTTAGCGAAGGAGCAAAATGATCTGGCAACGGTGGGATTCAAACTCACGCCTCCGAACAGACTGGTGCCTTAGACCGCTCGGCCACACTACCATTTTTTTTTCTTTATTGCCGACTCCGACGGTCAAAATCAAGGCCTACAAATGGTAAAATGTGCCGGCCACACTTTGGCCAACACAGCATTAAAATCTTTTCAATGACACCAATTCATCGAGTACAGAGATCCACTCTGGTGGATCAGGCAGTGCTCTGTACGCGTCTCTGACACAAACAATACCCTCAATGAAGTGCTCAAGAACCGGCCGCACAACAATATCTACATGTTCAAACTGCATTCGAGTTTTCCACACAGCGTGGAGGCCCAGGACCATAATGAGATCGTAGGGTATATCATCTGAGGCATCCACGGGTAAGAAGCGTATTCCATATGGGTCTAGGGGGAACTGTATCTTCAACGTTCTCTGCAGTACATCCCATTGAAATATGGGGTCCCAGCAATATAAGATTACATGTCCTATTGTTTCCGGTTTTTTACACAAAAAGCAGTCAGTGTTCCAGGGGATGAAAATACCCTTGCCTTGAAGCCAGGTCTTAACAGGAAGTGTGTTTGTGCGTAACTTGAAAAAGAAAGATTTAGCCGACGGCCGTAGTGGCATTTTCTTTACCCTTTTAAGGACATCCTGTCCTGGGCCTCCACGGTGTGGAGAACGGTACAAAGGTATAGGGAGCATCGTGTCAACAAGGTCTTTGTACAGGTTCTTCTTTGTAACGGTGGACAGATACTGCAGTGAAAAGCATACATTCAACATCCTATAAGACAGAATCACTTCTCGCAGGTATCCCGTCACGGCTCCCTGCATACTCCCAACCGACGAAGCAACGAATCCCGGAAGAAGTCTACACAGCCTTAGTTGAATAACTGTTCGAAGAAAGGGATCGTTTGTTTTGGTCAAGTAAAAACACAAAGCGTGACACGACTTGTCGCAGAAACAAGTGAACCAAACCGAGCCCACCTTTCTTGGTAGGGCGAAACAAATTCGTTCGACTCATCCTCTCCCAGGTGGAGGCCCAGATGAAAATAGCGAAAACGCGGTGAATCTTTTGTACGCTTATCGCGCAGCACACAACACATTCATGACATACCAAATCTTGGAAACTAAAAAAAAGGTTACAGACAGTGGCTCTAGAAAACATTGACAGTTGTTTTCCTCTCCAACCATCAGCCTTTTCCCTTGCCCTCGCAACTTGGTCAGACCAGTACTGTTCAGGCTCACGGTAACTTCCGAGAGGCACCCCTAGGTACTGTGTTGGCAACGTCGACCAATTCAGTCGTGAAAATGTCTCCGGCGTGTCTTCCCAACAGCCATGCCAGAAGCCGTAACATTTATCCATGTTTATTTAGGACCCAGTTGACTCGAAAAACTTCTGGACGACTGTAGTAGCCTCTTTAATGCTCGCTTTGCGCAGAAAATAGCGATGTCACCTGCATACGCCAGGATTTTAACGTGTGCAGCCTGTAACCTGCTATACGCTCACTGCTTTTAATAGCCAAACAGAGTGGCTCGAGATAAGCAGCAAACAAAAGGGGCGACAACGGGCATCCCTGCCGCACCGACGAGAGCACTCGAAAGCTGTCGGTGAGTTCCCCATTGACAATGATTCGCGTTGAGCAGTCTTTGTACGCCATCATGACGCCCTCCGTTATGACACTGCCAACGTTCGCGTGTGCAGAGCAGAGCAAAGCCTTATGCAGAGCAAAGCCCTATGAGAGACGAGGTCGAAGGCCTTTGCCAAATCGATCTGCATCATTGCGACATGATAACCGATTGCATCACAACATTCAAGCAGACTTCGAGCCACGTGTACATCTGTTGCAATAATGCGGCCTTTAATGCCCCAAGTCTGGTGTCGCCCTACCAGTATTTTAATAACACAACGCAGTCGTTTCGCTAAATATTTTGTGAATATTTTAGAGTCGACATTTGCAAGAGTTATCGGGCGATATCATCATTATCTTATAATCTCCATTAGTGAGGCAAATAGGACGGTACGAAGTTACTTGGCGTAGTGCAACGGGGTCTTCTGATTTCGGAATAAGAACTGTGTGGGACGAAGAGAAGGACGGGGGTAACACTTTGAACTCGAATGCTTCGTTGTATACATCGGCTAATACTGGTGATATCACTCCTTTTGAAACATCTGTAAAAGCCTGCTGTTAGACCATCAGGGCCCGGGGACTTTCCCGGATGCATACTTTCAATGGCACTTTTCACCTCATCTTCTGAAATAGGCTCCGCCCCGCCACGGTGGTCTAGTGGCTATGGTACTCGGCTGCTGATACGAGGGTCGCGGGATCGAATCCCGGCCGCGGCGGCTGCATTTCGATGGAGGCGAAATGTTGAGGCCCGTGTGCTGTGCGATGTCAGTGCACGTTAAAGAACCCCAGGTGGTCTAAATTTCCGGAGCCCTCCACTACGGCGTCTCGCATAATCAGAGCTGGTTTTGGGACGTTAAACCCCACATAACAACAACTGAAATAGGCTCCTCCAATATCTCTTTCGTACTGTCCTCTAGTCTTGGCATCAACGTTAAGAATTCTTTCTTAAAACGATCAACGTCAACTGAACAATCGGTGAACAAGTCACTGTAACCTTCATAAAAAGCGCGCTCGATATGTTCTGCCGTGTGGCTGACTTCCTCACCGCAGTCAATTTCTACTATCTGATTATGTCGCGCATGCCACTTTTCTGAGCCTAACGCTCTTTTGGACGAAGCTTCTTTCGTAATCAACCTTTCAACCCTTGCCCGCACCATAGCGCCGCGATATCTTTCGATATCGAACTGTTCTATTTTGCGCTTCAAGGCACGAATGTCGTCTATGAACACGCCGGGCATGCCGCATTCTTCAGTCATCAATTTCTGCAAGGTGCTGCGCATGTGTTTTTCTTCTCTTTCTTTTTCTCTGCATATAGCGCTCGAGCGTTCTAACGCTTTGATTTTAACTAGCTGCTTGAAGTTCTCCCATTTTTCCCTGCATGTCGTGCTACCCATTGCTTTCATTTCCTCAACTTGCTTCATTACTTCCGCCATGAACATTTCATCGCTAAGCAAGTTCGAATTGAGTTTCCATAGTTGCCACTCAAATCTTTTTTCCTATCTTGTGTACTGGCTACTGAAAAGCTAAGCAGTGGTCACTAAATGAAACTGCTGTCACATTGTACTGCTTGCAAAAGGGTATCAAATCAAGGATTACATATGCTCTATCTAGTCGCGCGTGGCTGGCGGCTTGAAAGTGGGTGTATTGCGTAGCCCTCCCACCACCAAGGCATTCAGCCACGTCCTCCAGGCCATCCAGCCTGATTATTTCACTCAAGGCAGCAGTACTTGCATCCCTGAACGGACGAGTGCTAGTTTTATCACAGGCGGACAGAACGCAGTTAAAATCACCGATAATAATGAGGAGCCTGTCACACTGGGTATACTGCTTCAGCTGTTCAAAAAACGTACGCCTTTCGTCAGCAGCATTTGGCGCGTACAAACAAATTACACGCCATTCTAATGACGAAAACAGAAAGTCGCATACAACAAGCCGACCAGACGGGCATATAGTCACACTTTCTATTCTGGCTCCGAGACTATGTCGGACGAACAACACATAACCAGACGAAGCCCCCACGGCATGGCTAACTAAGGCGCTGTATCGCGCTAAGAATTGGCGCACCATGCCCCCGGTTTCCTCGTCGCCCTTCGACTTTTGTCTCCTGCACTGTCTAGAATGTCAAGATCAACATCACTTACTAGTCGGTACAGTTGACATTGTTTCCTCCTTGAGGATAGCCCACGCACGTTTAACGTGCCCACACGCATTGGCTTATTAATTACCGCCATCGTGAGGCTGTGGAAAACCCGGGGGCGTGGCGCCTACCTCGCAACCCTTCCTCGATACCTTGCCGCCGTACAGTCCTCACGGTGGCAAAGGCGGCGTTTCCGCCGTCTTGCGCTCCGTCGGGAGGTTCGGCCGTGGCCGAAAGGGAGGTCGCCACACGTGAGTCGTCTTAGTGGGCGGCTCGTCCGTTGCGGCAGCACTAGGCCCTCGCTCATTTTTCCCTCCGTCGTGGGGCCGCTTCCCAGTCGCATTGCCGCTCTCACTGTCAATCCCGGTCATCGGTTCTGGCTCCTGCTGGGTCTCTTCTGCTACGCCAGAACTTGTACGCCCTTCCCTGCTTGCGTCCACCTTTTCACCATGCCCTTCCATGACTTCGTGTGGAAGCCCGTCTTCGGGCTTACCTGGTGGTTCGAGTGGGGGGTCCCCTTGATTGGCCGGCGCTCCATCTTGGTTAGGCGTGCTGCACGTCGCTCCAGCCGTTTCCTCCGAGTCTACCTCGTCCATGAGGTGGTCCGATGCGTCGTTCGCCTGGACAGGTCCGGTCACGCTAGCGTATGTCCTCGCGCACTCTGCATCATCGTGGCCAAACCGGCGAAAACGACTGCAGCGAGGCGCCTTGCAGTCGCGACGTATGTGTCCTGTGCTCTTACAGCTCAGACACAACGGGGCGCGGCCAGGTACAACGACGAGCGTCAGCTCTCCAGCGATTCTCAGCTGATGCGGGATGTCATCGACCTTGACGTCGGAGTGTAACTTCAGCCCCACGGTGCGCGTCTTCGATCCCTTTTCAGCTAAGCCTTGCGCTCTCCACTTCTCTCGCGTAACTTCTAACACTTTCCCGAAAGGTGACAGGGCGACACGGACGTCCTCGTCGGACACGCCGTGCAGAAGCCAGTGCAGCTTTACGCGCACTTCCCTGTTACTCGGATCAATAAGTATACGCGGGCGATCCTTCACCTTTACGTCAACAGCGGAGAGCAGTTTCCGAGCAGCTTCAGCGCTCGTCATTGTCACGGCCCACACGTGGTTCATTTGATACGCCCCCAACGCCAAAACGTCGGGAAGCGCACCAAGCTTGGCCAAAGTGTCCCGGTAGTCTTCAGCACCGCAGGGCCGGGCTCTTGGGTCGCCATGCATAAAAACCGTGCTCGCCACGATGCGTCCGGAAGGCAGATTCGGCAGAACGACCTGGTAATCTTCAGCGCCTGAAGCAAAAACCCTGTTACCGCGGCCCGCCTGGGCCGCTATCACCGCTCCTACGGAGCAAGACATCCCGCGTCCGCTGCGCTCGAAAGCCGGAAGTGGAATCGGCCACGCTACCACTCAGTGGGCGTGACACGAGCAGATCTTCCTCTATATGTTTGGCGAAAAAGCAAAATAATCTGGCAGCGGTGGGATTCGAACCCACGCCTCCGAAGAGACTGGTGCCTTAAACCAGCCTTAGACCACTCGGCCACGCTACCATTTTTTTATTTATTGCCTGGCTGAGACAATGTACAAAGCACTCAAGCACATACACATTGCAATACAAAGCAATCATTGCACATACACATAACAAATACTAACACCAGGATGAAAAAACGATGCCACCAGTCCCATTTGGACTGGTGTTGTCCACTTAAAAGTGCTTAAGGCCTGCCAGAGGTTCTAACCTCGGCAGCCATTCTGGCACAATCTCCTGTATTTTAATACACTCAATAAATGCAGACATGCTTTGCCTGAAATAAATTATTGCTGGCTTCGCATCCAGGTCAAAGTGGTATCCGGCCATTCGCGCACGCCATATACAGTGGAGACCAGTCAACATCACTACATCAAATGGGATCCCGTCGTCATTCCTTACGGCGAGATACCTTATCCCGTGTGGGTCCAGTGGAAAATCTTTCTTTAGTGTCCTCTGCAAGATGTCCCATAAGTATACCCCTTCCCAACAGTGCAGAAAAACATGGTCTATTGTTTCTGGCTTCTTACATACCAAGCAGAGTGACCCCCATGGTGTGAAGCATCCCCGTTCCTCTGTGAATGTCTTTACTGATAGTGTTCCTGTGTGTAACTTAAAGAAAAAGGTTTTCACCCCTGCAGGTAGCTGCATACTTTTCACCCGCTTCAGTACATTTTGTCCCGGTCTTCCACTGTACAATGGTACTGGCAAGACCATGTCACATACATCTTTGTACAATTCTTTTCTTCTAACACTTGATAAATAATCGAAAGAAAAGCGAACAGAGAGAAAACGCACACTATCTACAACTTCTTTAATATAACCGCTCAACGTCACCGGCCTGCTATCAGTAGTAACAACAAGTCCCGGTAAGGCACTGCCTAATCTGAGTTGGCATCTCGTACGCAAAAAAGGATCACTGACGTCACGGAAGAAAAAGAATCTATTTACTAACTGTCTTACAAAAAGGTGCGCCAAACCGAGACCCCCGTCCTTCAGGCGCCTGAACAAATTGGTCCGGCTGCACCTTTCCCAATCCGAGCCCCATATGAAGACCGCGAACACCCTGTGCAGCCTTTGCACGTTGATCCTTGAACAATGTAGCACCTGCATCACGTACCACAGCTTAGCGATAAAAAACATGTTGCACACAGTTGCCCTAGCGAAGACAGACAGGCTCGTGCCTTTCCACCTGTCTGCTTTTTCCTTCGTTCCTTTTGTTTGACGGGAACAGTACTCCTCACTGCCCTTATAGCATTCAAGGTGAACACGAAGGTACCTTGTCGGTGTTTCCGTCCAGCACACGTTCGCAAAATGGTCCGGCTTTGAAGGCCACCTTCCGTGCCAAAGCCCCAGAGATTTCCCCCAGTTTACGCGGCTTCCTGTGACGTTACAAAAATGTTTCACAGCACTTATCGTTTCCTCTACACTTTCTTTGTTCGTACAACACACAGCAATATGATCAGCATATGCCAGCAGCTTGACTTCCGCTGCCGCCAAGCTAAAACCACGTATTTTCTCGCTATCAATTATCGCCAAACACATCGCTTCAATGTAAATGCAAAACAAAAGTGGGCTGAGGGGGCAGCCTAACGCATTACGTTAATGGGGGCCCCCAAAGACTTATTAACAACTAATCGTGTTGTGCAGTTCTCGTACGCCAAGGCCACTCCCTGCCTGATGATGGAACCAACATTAATATGATCTAAGATGACAAACAAAATATCATGCGCAACACAATCAAATGCTTTCTCCAGGTCTAGCTGGAGCACAGCAACGCCACGTAACTCTTCGTCACAACACTCTAGCACGCACCGCATCTTGTGAATGTTTGAGCTGATAGTTCTGCCTTTGATCCCACACGTTTGATGCTCTGCAACAATTTCTTTGATGACACTTTGAAGTCTCGCTGCTAAAACCTTCATAAAAATCTTGCAGTCAACATTGGTCAGAGATATAGGTCTGTAAGATATGACCAGCTTGAGTTTTTCCACTTCGTCTGTTTTAGGAATCAATATTGTATGTGCTTTGCTAAAAGATGGCGGCAGCGTTTCCCGTTCGTACGCCTCATTGAACAGCTCCGCCAACAAAGGGGACAGTTCTCTTCTAAACGTCTCATACCACGCAGCGGTTAGGCCATCGGGTCCCGGTGATTTTCCGGGGTTCAAATGACCAATCGCGCGTTCCACTTCGCCTTCCGTTATTTTACCTTCTAATAACTCCCTCTTTTCATCACACAGCTGAGGCATGCGCTTGAGAAAGTGTTCTTTAAAACCATCTACATTCGCTTTTCGAAAAGCGGAAAGTGTCTGATAATGAGCAGAAAAAGCCCGTCTGATGGTTTCATTATCGCTTGCAGGTGTGCCGTTGCAATAAACCATATCGATATGATTACGGCGTCCTTGCGCTTTTTCGAGACCTAGCGCCCTTTTAGTGGGCGTCTCCCCGGCGACCAGTTCTTTTGCTCGAGCGCGAACCCAAGCACCTTTATAACGCTCCTTGTCAAGCTGTTCAATTTTTGCTTTTATGCTGCGCAGATCATCTGTCCATGCCCCTGGATTTCTGCTTTCCAGGGCTATCAGCTGCTGTAGTGTTTTCTGCAGGCTGGTTTCTTTCATTTGCCTTTCGTATTTTAGGCAATTTTATCTATCTAAAGCCTTCATTTTCACTTTCTGTTTTAAGCATTCCCATTTTTCTGCTATTGTTTCGAAGTTTTCGGTATGCATTTCGTTAAAGGTCCCTTGCATTGCGTCGACAAATGACTCATCTTTCAATAACAAGCCGTTCAATTTCCATAGCTCCCAGTTAAAAAGCTTGCTTTTGCGATTCATACCTATACGACATAGCACGACACAGTGATCTGAAAACGACACTGGTACCACCGAGTATTCATGACACCTTGGTATAATGTCGAGCGAAACGTAAATTCTATCCAGCCGCGCATGACTAGATCCTTGGAATCGGGTGAAAGTGACTTCGCGGTTCGCTTCAAGACATTCACATACGTCGTCCAGGTCGTTTGCGTTAATCAGCTTTGATAACATATCACTGCTCTTATCGCGAATTCTAGCACAGTTGGCTCGATCACGAGCATTCAGAACACAATTAAAATCCCCCAACACAACAACCCGTCCATCACAACTCACATGCTGAAACAAGTCTGAAAAAAAAACCAACGCGCTCTTCTATACCATTCGGAGCGTATATACCGATGGTACGATACTGAACGCCACACAATACAAAATCGCAATAAACAATTCTCCCCGATTGACAAGAAAAAACACTTTGAATAAATAGGCCGTCTAGTTTCTTAACAAACAGCAGACATCCTGCTGACGTGCCTAGTGCATGGCTAACGACCACGTAATATCTTTCTGTGAAACGAAGCACCATGCTCCCGGTCTCCTCCTCCCCGTCAACCTTCGTTTCCTGGAAGGCTAGGACATCGATGTCATGGTCGGTGACCAACCGAGAACCTGACTCTGCTTACGCCTAGCCGCCAACCCTCTAACGTTTAGCGTAGCTATGCTCAGTGACGGACTCGGAGCCATTATGACCGCTAAACTATAGGAGTAGGCCCAGAGCATGGTGCTTACCTTTCACGACTAGCCAACAACTAGCCGCCTCCAGGCCCGTCCTGCTCCCCGGCGTTCTTTTCCTTTCCCTTCCGCCCAGGCCTCTTGTCACTGGAAAAGTTCGGTGTGGGTCGCAGTGCGGATCGCCTTCCTTGGGGAGTCTTGGCAGGCGGCTCCTCGTTGCTAGTAGACGACGTCTTCTCCACTTCCGTTGTCTTCTCGTGAGACCGTTTCAGGGTGGCACTTGTGACACTCATCTCGTCCTCACTCCCCGACGTCTCACCCTGGGTCGCTGCTGCCTCGTCCGCCTCCACTGGCACCACTTTCTTAGCGGCCTGTTTAGGCTCAGCCACTGACGGGGTGATGAAAAGGTGCCATCAGGTGCTGAGGCTCCTCCCCCACCTTATGTGCCTCTGCCGACGCCGACCCCTCGGTTGCCGCCAGGACCACTGAGCTGCCGGCTCCTTGAGCGGCGTCCTCCGTCTCGGCCACGTCCATGACGTGCTCGGCCACCACCTCACTCTTTGCTGTTCCTATCGCCGAAGCATACGTCCTGACGCAATCGGTTTCAACGTGCCCGAAGCGTCTACAGCGGGAGCAACGTAGTACCTTGCACTCATGTCGGACGTGCCCTGTGCCTTGGCAGCGCAAGCACTGCATTGGCCTTCCAGGCACAACCACCAAGGCCAGCTCTCCGTCGACGCGGATCTGGTGGGGCAGGTCTTCAACCTTGAGGCCGCTCTTCAACTTCAGGAGGACTGCCCTTGTGGTCGAGCACTTGTCAGCCATGCCTGGAACGCGCCACCGCTCACGGCTCACCTCAACTACTTTCCCGAAGGCAGCAAACGCCACTCGCACATCCTCGTCGTTCACACCGTGCAGCAGCCAGTGAAGCCTGAGCTTCACCTGTTGGTCCTGGGGGTCGACTACAACGCAACGCCGCCCCTTCACCTTCAGTTCCTTTAGTGCAAGTAGGCGTTTCGTGGGAGCAGCATCGTTGAAGGTAACCGCCCACAAGTGGTTAATCTGATAAGCGCCGAGGCTCACCACATCGGGCAGCAGGCCCGTGTCCGTCAGCGCATCCCGAAAATCTTCAACTTTGTAAGGCCTGGCTCTCACATCCCCGTGTAAAAACACGGTGTTAATAACAGGCTTTCCTTTTGGCAGCTGGGGCAAAATAAACTGGTATTCGTTGTCTTCGGTGTTCCTGTTTCCGCGGCCCATAGTGGCCGCTGTCGCCGCTCCGCTGGAGCCCATGATCCACACGCAGGCGCCAAAGCTATAGAATTCGGTCCCCCTCCCAGGAGTCTCATCGCGTGCACGGCGTCTTTCCTCTTTATTTTCAGTGGTGCATCAGCACCAACATGTTCTTCAGCGGTGACATGGCGACTTTCTCCTTTTTTTGCAAAGACTGGAGCCGTGGATGAACCCAGCCTCCGAGAGCTGGTGCAAAACAGCCTAACCTGGCCAATACCACGTTGTTGTCTCAGTGGCGTGACACGAGCATTTTCCTCATATTTGGCGAAAAGGCAAAATGATCAGTGCAGCGTGGCTTTCGAAACACGCCTCGAACGGACTGGTGCCTTAAACCAAGCTTAGACGCTCGGCCACGCTACCACTTTTGTCTCAGTGGGCGTGACACGAGCAGATTTTCCTCTATATGTTTGGCGAAAAAGAAAAAATGATCTGCGCGTGGGATTCGAACCCACGCCTTCCGAAGCGACTGTGCCTTAAACCTCGCATTAGACCGCTCGGGGCCACGCTACCAACCTGTTGTCCTCAGTGGGGCAGTGACACGAGCAGAATTTCCTCTATCTGTTGTGGTGAAAAAGCAAAATGATCTGGCAGCGGTGGATTCGAACCCCACGCCTCCGAAGAGACTGGTGCCTTAAACCAGCGCCTTAGACCGCTCGGCCACGCTACCACGTTGTTGTCTCAGTGGGCGTGACACGAGCAGATTTTCCTCTATGTTTGGCGAAAAAGCAAAATGATCTGGCAGCGGTGGGATTCGAACCCACGCCTCCGAAGAGACTGGTGCCTTAAACCAGCGCCTTAGACCGCTCGGCCACGCTACCACGTTGTTGTCTCAGTGGGCGTGACACGAGCAGATTTTCCTCTATATGTTTGGCGAAAAAGCAAAATGATCTGGCAGCGGTGGGATTCGAACCCACGCCTCCGAAGAGACTGGTGCCTTAAACCAGCGCCTTAGACCGCTCGGCCACGCTACCTTTTTTTTTTTTTCTTTATTTCCTGTTTTTCTCACAAAATACACATTGGACAAAAATTCACGGCTCTGAATTCATCATTGGGACACACACTCTTTTCTGTACATTCTAAAACCAGGAGTAAGTAAGTACTTACTTACTAAAACAGGACTTACAACTTGTCCTGCGCTGTAGTGTTAGTAATACTTCGCCGTTAGTAATTTATCCATCACAGGTAACCAATCAGGTGGCTCAGGAAGTTCACGCAATACACTTCTCACGTACAACAGATATTCATGTAGGTATACCTTAGCCGGTTTTGCGTCTTCGTGTTCATTTCTTATATCCATTCGAGTTTCCATACACTGTGCATAGTTATCAGCATTATCAGGTCACATGGCACGCCCTCGGTTTCTTCACATGGCAAGTAGCGAATTCCAAAAGGCGTGAGCTGAAAGTCTTTCTTTATCGTCCTTTGAAGGACGTCCCACAAGAACACAGAATCGGAGCAGTCCAGAAAGATGTGTTCAATTGTTTCAGCCTTCCTACATATCATACAGTTAACGCCCCATGGAAAATAAAACCCTTTGTCTTTCAGCCATGGTTTAACCGGGAGCGTGCCAGTGTGTAACATAAAAAAGAATGTCTTAGTTGATGATCTGATAGGCATTCTATTCACTCTTTTAAGCACGTCCCTTTCTCGTCCTAATACATATATTGCACGGTATAAAGGTACAGGGCACATAATATCAACTAAATCCTTATACAGTTGTTTCTTTGTTACCAAGGACAAATAATCAAAAGAAAAATGCACTACAAGGAACTGAAAAGCATACACAACTTCTTTTAAAAAACCTTTCAATGCTCTCCGCTGCGAGCTGTATGCCGATACAATGTAGCCTGGTAACTCGTCGCGCAGTCGTACTTGTATAACAGCGCGTAGGAAACCATCACTTTGATCTCTCAGATAAAAGAAACGCAAAACAATCTGTTTGAGGAACAAATGCGACAAACCAAGTCCCCCTTTCTTTACCTTGCGGAAAAGATTAAGTCTGCTAGTACGTTCCCAAGTAGATCTCCATATAAATACGGCAAATATTCGATGCAACTTTTGTACACACACTCGCGACATAGATAATACCTGCAGCATATAAAACACTTTCGCAACAAGAAACACATTGCAAACCGCAGCGCGCGCAAACATGGAAAGCTCACACCCACCCCATTTAGTCGTTTTGGTCCTAATCTCTTCAGTTTCGGCGGCCCATTGCTCGGTGGTTTCCTGATAATATTGCAGAGGAACGCCGAGATACTTGGACGGCATATTTGTAAATTTGATCCCTTGCATTTGTGCTGGTTTTGCACTCCATTCACCGTGCCAGAAACCTAGACACTTGTGCCAACTAATCGCACTTCCTGTGAGTCTACAAAAGGTTCGTGCATCCCCTATAGCCTCCACTATACTCTTCTCATTTTCACAAAATATCGCGATATCATCAGCGTACGCTAGGACTTTTACTTCCGTTGACAAAAACTGATACCCTGTTATTTTTGTATTATTCAACACTTTCAAACACAAGGGTTCTAAGTAGATTGCAAACAACAGAGCTGAGCAAGGGCAACCTTGACGCACGCTAGATTTCACAGCTATGTCCGGGGTAAGTCTTTTGTTAATTACTAGTCTGGTAGAGCAATTCTTGTATGCCATTTTCACTCCATCTCTTATTACAGTCCCCACACTAACGCGATCCAGTATCGCAAATAGTATTTCTTGACTTACTCTGTCAAATGCTTTTTCTAAGTCTAATTGTATCATTGCTATTCGTCCATAGGACGCATCACAACACTCCAAAATTGTTCTTGCCGTATGAATATTAGTGAAGATGCTCCTACCTTTTATTCCACAAGTTTGGTGTGAACCAACAACGCTCGTAATCACTGTTTGAAGTCTTTTGGCCAAAACCTTCATAAATACCTTGTAGTCTACATTCGTGAGACTTATAGGCCTATAGTTTTCCACCGACTGCAACTTCTCAGCATCATCATTCTTCGGGATGAGTATAACGTGACTTGCTCTAAACGATGGAGGCAATTGCTTTAGATCGTATGCTTCTATTAACACGCGGTGTAGTATCTCCGATATTTCAGTCTTGAAAGTTTTATAAAATCCTGCCCCTATGCCATCGGGCCCAGGCGACTTACCTGTCCGAAGGTCATCAATTGCTTGCCCAACTTCTTCTATCGTTATCGGCGTCTCAAGACTTTCCCTAACGTCATCATCCAGCGTTGGCATCAGTGATAAAAACTCTCTTATATATTCATCTTGCACTTCCATTTCTATACCCAGTAATGTTCGATATCTTTCTAGGAATGCGTTTTCGATAAAATCCTGCTCTGTTGATAGCACACCCTCATAGCGTATTTCTTTAATCTCATTTCTCATTGCATAACGCTTTTCCTCTGCAAGCGCACGTTTTGTGGGCACTTCGCCCATCATGAAGCGTTCCGCACGTCCTCTTATCACTGCACCCATATATCGTTCTTCAGCGATGCGTTCCATCTGTCTTTTAACATCTTTGATTTCTTTACTGAATAATCCGGGTATTGTGCTGTCGGCATTTAGTAAGTAATCGAGCGTACACTGTAATTCTTTCTCTTTTTGTTTTTCCTTATATCGTACGATTCCTGCTCTCTCGATCGCATACATTTTGACATCATTTTTAAATTGCTCCCAAACGGCTATAATGCTCGTGTTCTCAATGGAGAGAGCGTCCCTAGCTTTCTGGCTCACAACTTTCACGAAGGTCTCATCTTTCAAGAGTTTTTCGTTTAACTTCCATAATTCCCAGTTAAACTTCATATTTTTCTTTTTTCTGCCAATTTCGACCGTGACTAGACTGTGGTCGCTGTAGCTGACATGCTTCACAGCATAATTCGCGCATAAAGGTACGATATTTTCAGCCACATAAATGCGGTCCAGTCTAGCATGGCTTTGTTGCTGAAAATGCGTAAACTGCACATAGTTGCTACGGAGAACATCACCAACGTCTACTAATGCACACTCTTCAGCTATTTCACTAAGCCGCAGGGCACTTTTATCACGTACTGGTACACCCTTAACACTATCCTCAGGCATACAGACACAATTGAAATCGCCAAGCAAAATAACGACTCTGTCGCATTTTAAGAAGGTGGCTACATAATCAAAAAAAACACTTTCTATGGGACGCAACGTTTGGCGCGTACACACAAACAATTCGCCATTTTTCCCCAAATACAGACATGTCACAGAGTACTAATCGTCCGTCGTCAGAAGTCACGACCCTCTCTACAATTATACTGCTAGAACGTTTTAAAAATAGAATGCACCCTCCAGACCTCCCAACGGCATGGCACACACATACGTCATAATTAGCATTAAACATATTTACCATGCGGTCCGCTTGCTCCTCACTCTCAATCTTCGATTCTTGCAGGGCTAATATGTCTATTTCATCTTCGATGAGTATTCTCTTTACCTGCGCTTGCCTTTTTTTCGCTGTTAAGCCTCGTATATTCAACGTGGCTATCTTTAGTGCAATTGCCGAATTCGAAGAACCAGAGAGTGATGAGACAAGCCCCCCACATCGCGACTCGTACATATTGCCGGGTGACAGACTCACATCTAGCCGCTCTTCTTGAAGTGGCCTAGCCATCTCTGGCCAGGCAAAGGCGTCTCCTCTTGCAGCGCACATCTTTAAACTCTGCACGTCTGCCCCCAGGCCAGTCGGGAAGTCTCAAGAGTCCACGTACCCGCTAAGGCGGATCTGCTGGCGTTGTCTTCTTCGCTGCTGGTGGTGTCGCCCTCCTATCAGGCGGCACCTTGGGTTGTATCTTGAGGGTCGGACGTCTGGTGAACTGCGCCTTTGGGAGTGGTTCGCCAGCAGAAGCTTCCGGCTTGCCGTTTTCTTCGGATACTTCAAGCTGTCTCTTTCCGACCGCTGGAGTAGCACTTTCTTCGCATTCCATGTCAAGACCCTCCTTAGCTGGTCCGCCCGCACAGGCCTCTGTGGTAGCCTGGACAATGTTTTCCCTCTTGGCATCTTCCTCCCTTGCATCAGGTGCCTTTATGCTGGCAGCGAGTACAGCTGCGCCGTCGCCTTTTTCCTGGCTGTCACCGGAAGCTTCCGTCTGTTGCTTTCCACCAGTTTTCGCCGAATACCCGCCTTCCTTGGCGGTCGCCTCCGCATCAGCCTGGTCCATGTAGTGTTCTTCCATGGCTTCATTTCCTCCGGGGCCCGTCACGTTAGCGTAACTGCGCACGCACTGGGTCTCGTCGTGACCGAAGCGACGGCAGAGCCCGCAGCGTGGTACTCGGCACTCGCGCCGTATGTGCCCGGTGCCGCGGCACCGGAGGCAGAGCGGTGGTCTGCCTGGGACGTGCACGAGTGCGTGGTCTTCTCCAACACGAAGTTGATGCGGCAAGTCTTCCACGGTGTATCCCGCCTTCAAGCGCAAGGACACCAGACGCGTGTGAGACCCTTTGTCCGCACAGCCTTGCACACGCCATTTTTCCCGGGAAATTTCGGTCACAGTACCGAAGGGCAAGAGGGCGGTTCTCACAACTTCATCCGGGGTTGTGTGCAAAAGCCAGTATAGCTTCATCCTGACATCTTGATTACAAGGGTCTATCACGACACACTTGTGATCTTTAACGCTTAAGGCTTTGGTGGACAGCATCTTCTTTTTTCCGTTTTCATCCTTGAACGTAATCGCCCATACGTGATTCATTTGATAGGCACCTAGGGCCATCACTTCCGGCATAAGCTGCAGGCGGCTTAAAGCATCGCGGAAATGCTCAACTCGATAAGGTCGCGCCTTCACGTCAGCGTGTAAAAAAACGGTTGTTGTTACGGTCGTACCTGTAGGCAGTTGTGGCAAAATAAGCTGGTATTCCTGCGTCGGCGTATCCATGAACCTGGTACCGCGACCCAGCTGGGCCGCTAAATCCGCCCCTTTCGAGGAGCACGACATTCCGCGTCCGCTCACTACGGTGGCCGGAAGTGGAATCTCGGCCACGCTACCACGTTGTTGTCTCAGTGGGCGTGACACGAGCAGATTTTCCTCTATGTTTGGCGAAAAAGCAAAATGATCTGGCAGCGGTGGGATTCGAACCCACGCCTCCGAAGAGACTGGTGCCTTAAACCAGCGCCTTAGACCGCTCGGCCACGCTACCACGTTGTTGTCTCAGTGGGCGTGACACGAGCAGATTTTCCTCTATATGTTTGGTGAAAAAGCAAACAGCGTCCCCGCAATCTATGAATGCATATTGATCGATAGTCTCCGGTTTTTCAGAGTGATGCAGGTCAATCACTCCCATGGCACGTAATACCTTTTTCGTGTAACACACGTTTCAACTGGCAAACAATGGTATGTAGCTTAAGAAGAAAGATTTGTCTGTGGAATGAACGGGCCATCCTTCTCACACGCTTCAAACGTCATTTCCTGGCCCTCCACAGTTAACCGCTCTGTATATTGGTCGTAGGCAACATTACATCGATAAGTCTTGTACAGTTCTTCTTTTTGTAATGTTAGAGAATATTCCAAAGACAACCGTGCACGTAATACGCGAAACGACATAATCACCTCACGCATATACCCAGTCACACCTTGCCCACTGTCTTCACCAGCACGTTATGACGAATTCTGGTAGGGCACTTGCCAGTCGAACCTGTATCACCGTGCGTAAGAACTCGTCACTTTGCTCTCGTAAAAAAAGAAAACGCGACACAAGCTGCCTGATATACAGGTGAGCAAGCCCCAGTCCGCCACTGCGGACTGACCGAAATAAATTGGTGCGACTGACGCGTTCAAAAGTTGAACCCATATAAACACAGCGAAAACCCTATGAATCTTTTGCACACACATCCTAGTCATGAACATAATTGCAAAACATACCATACTCTGGCAACTAAAACAAATTACATGCACTGGCACGTCCGAACATTGACAGGCCTCGGCCAGTCCAGCTGCTTGTTTTTTCCCTCATCTTGTCAGTTTCTTCAAGCCAATAATCTTTAGTATCTCTGTAGTGCTGTAGCGGCACTCCCAGGTACTTCACAGGTGTAGTCGTCCACCGTGTCGAAGCGAAGTGTTCTGGCGTTACGTCCCAGTTGCCGTGCCATATACCAACGCTTTTATCCCAGTTGATCTCCGATCCTGATTGCTTGCAGTATGCCTTTGTGACTCGAACAACTTCCTGGACGCTTTTTTGGTCATCACAAAAAACAGCAATATCGTCCGCGTAGGCCAGCACCTTCACTTCAGTCATCTGTAGTCTAAACCCTCTAATATTTTCGTTACTGATTACAGCCAAACAGAAAGGCTCAAGGTATAATGCAAAAAGTAAAGGGCTTAGTGGACACCCTTGCCGAACACTTGATTTGACAGGTATTCTTTGACTAAGGCTTTTGTTAATTATAACCTGTGTAGTACAGTCCTGATATGCCATTTTAACTCCCTGCATAATAACATCACCTACGTTTACATGGTTAAGTATCAAAAAAAGTACTTCGTGCGACACTCTATCAAAGGCCTTTGCTAAGTCGAGCTGTAACATGGCAACTCGGCCAGCAAAAGCGTCAACACATTCAAAGACACTGCGAGCTACATGAGTGTTCGTACAGATAGTACGTCCTTTTATACCACATGTTTGATGTGGTCCCACCAAGTCTTTTATCACAGTTTGTAACCTGTTCCCAAGAATCTTCATTAACACTTTGTAATCACAGTTGGTTAGACTTATTGGCCTATATGAACTTACTGACAGTAGCTCCTCACGGTCATCTGTTTTCGGAATTAAAACCATGTGGGCACTTCGAAAAGACGGCGGTAGTTGTTTTTTGTCGTACGCCTCCGCGAAGACATGATACAATATCTGTGATAACGCAGGCGCAAAAGCCTTATAGAATTCGGCTCCCAGGCCATCCGGCCCCGGCGCTTTTCCTACAGCCATATGTTCTATCGCGTGTTCAATTTCTCGCTTGCTGATCGTCTCTTCTAATCTCTCTGTTTCCTCTTTATCCAGTCGTGGCATGGCCTTCAAAAAGTTTGTTTGAAAGCCCAAGTCAACCGATCTCTTGTAACCAAATAATTTGCGGTAATGTTCTTCAAAAGCACGTTTGATCATTTCACACTCTGAAGGTATCTGATCATCATACACTATTTGTTTGATTTCCTTTTTAAGGGCGTATCGCTTTTCGTCTGCCAGCGCGCGTTTATTTGGCCGCTCATCGACCCAAAATCTTTCGGCTCTTGCCCGGACTGTAGCAGCCCTGATATTTTTCATCGTCAATAGCTTCTAGTTCTTTCTTCACTTTACTGATATGTCCTGTAAGCATTCCTGGTTCGGCACTCTCCATTTCAAGCAGCAGTTCAAGTTGTCGTTGTAGCTCTTTTTCTTTCATTTTTTCATTGTGGCTCTTCACGCTACCCCTTTCTATCGCTATCATTTTAACCTTGATCTTTAGGTCCTCCCACGCTTCCGCATAGTGCGCTGGCTCCTTAGCTAGCATTTTTTCAATTTCCTCTTGTACTTTCTTAACGAAGCGCTCATCTTCAAGAAGCTTCCTATTAAATTTCCATAGGTACCAGTTGAATTTACGTTCTTTCGGTCGGGACCCAATTTCAAAGTGTACCATACTGTGATCACTGAAGGAGACTGGCTTCACACCATAGTTGCTGCATATTGGTACTATAGCAAGCGATAGATACACTCTATCCAACCTCGCATGACTGTCACGTTGAAAATGCGTGTATTTTGGTTGTGTGGCGCTCATTAATAAGCGGCCAACATCTTCCATGTCGTATTCCTGGACCAGGGTATTTAGCAAAAGAGCACTTTTATCGCGCACGAAGGTTCGCTTAGCGCGATCATCGGTATAGCATACGCAGTTAAAATCTCCCAACAATATGACATATCTATCACACTTGAGATACTGTTCAAGCTCTGCGAAAAAGGCACTTCTCTCCTGCATATCGTTCGGCACATACACACAAATCAGTCTCCATTGATAACCGCTAAAAGAAAAATCATACACGATAAGCCGGCCAGTTTCATTAACCTTGAGAAATTGTTCCGTAATATCCAAACTTTTCCGCACCAAAAGAAGACAGCCACCGGACGTACCCACGGTATGGCATACGCATGCGTTGTAGTATGTTCTAAAAGGTGCCACCATGCGATCAGTTTGTTCTTCGCTTTCAACCTTTGTTTCCTGTATTGCTACAAGATCCAGTTGATTCTCAGCACATAGGCGATTAACTTGGTACTGCTTTCGTCTTGCGGCAAGACCTCGAACGTTAACGGTTGCAACACGCAGTCCTCTAACCAAATCCCCTACCATAATAATTTGGAGCAAACTAATCGCACGGTTCTACACACCCCTCGCGCGCTAAACCTAGGCTAATCGAATCACGCGTACAATAAGGCAAACATACAACACTGCACTTTTCAATTGTGGTTTGGATGCGTACCTCAGATACGCAGCACATCCGCCTCCTCGTCTTCGTATCCATTGTGCGTGGTTCATCGCCCATTCGCCATGAAAGGCATGGGCTGGCGTCCTACACGAGTCTCGTGACCGCCGGTTTTCTATCCGGCGGAATGTTCGGCTTTGGTCGGAAAGTTGGCCGCCTTGTAACCACAGCCTTTGGCGGTGGTTCCTCGCTTGTAGGGTCTCCTGTTTGGTCTTGTTCACCAGTCGCTTGGTCACGACTCCTCTTCGTCACACTTCCACTGGTGGAAGCTACGTCCATTTATTCATACTGTGGCCCTTCGCTGTCTTGATCCCCGGAGCTCTGTGCCTTTTGCGAGTCGCTGCCTTCCTTCACTTTCTCTTGCCTATCGCCCGCTCGCGAGTCAAGTTGCTCAGGGGGCGTCAGTCCAGGGGGCGTCTCCTGTACTTTCACATTCTGCGCGTCACCAGGACATACTTCCTCGACTTCGGCTTCGTCCATAAGGAGTTCCGCCACTTCTTCCTTCTCTGCAGGGCCTGTCACACTGGCGTACGTTCTAACGCATTGTGACTCATCGTGTCCATAACGCCGGCAGAGCGCGCAGCGTGGAACGCGACATTCACGCCGTATATGCCCTGTGTTCCGGCACCGAAGGCAGAGCGCAGCTCGGCCTGGCGCGACAACCAATGCCTCCTCGCCTGCGACACGCAGCAAATGTGGCACGTCGTCCACGGTTAGGCCTTTCCGCAGTACCAAGGTGACAAGCCGTGTTGAAGAACTCTTGTCTTGCAGACCATGAACGCGCCACCGCTCCCGCGTAATCTCCTTAACAACGCCGTAAGGTTCCAAGGCCTCGCACACATCCTCATCTAGCAGGTTGTGGAGCAGCCAGTGAACCTTCAGGCGTATGGCTTGATTTCCAGGGTCGATAATCAGACAGCGACGCCTCTTCACCTTGACTTCTTTTTCTCGTAGCATTTCTTTCACCGCATCAGCATTCTTGAAACTCACGGCCCACACGTGACTCATTTTATAAGCCCCTAACGCAACTACGCCAGAGAGCACCTTCAAGTTATCCAGCATGTCCCTGAAGTGTTCCACACGATACGGCCTTGCACTCACATCGGCATGTAAAAACAAAGTATTGGAAACAACTCGCCCAGTAGGTAATTGTGGCAGAAGCACTTGATATTCCGTGGAATCCTTGACAGTTGTCCTGGTACCGCGGCCCTGTTGGGCCGCTGAAGCCGCCCCGTTGTTAACGGAGCACATGTTACCCACGTCCGTTCACTACGGTGACCGGAAGTGGACTGAACCACCGACGCTATGACACGTGAGTGTATACGCGTACCGGGGATTCATGAATGATATCCGCAGCTTTTGTTTAAAAAAAGTGTGCATGCGTCGGCCGGGAATCGAACCCGGGCCACCCGCGTGGCAGGCGAGTATTGTACCAGTGAACCAGCGACGCTTTTTTTTTCTTTATTGCCTGTTTTCCTTTACAGGTGTTCACACAGAAACAGGAATGATAAAACACACTTGGACCAAAGTTTGATCCGAAGTGTTCAATTAAAATTTTTTCAAGTTACACAGATCGTCCAACATTGGCAACCAGCGGGGAGGTTCTTCTTGCGCTCTATACACTTCAGCAATATGCCGCATATTTGCAATGAAGTTTTCCCGGACAGGACGCGTGTTTTGGTCCATATGTCGGACCGCCATTGTGGTCTGCCAGATGCTGTGAAGACTAATTAACATAAACATGTCATATGGGACGTCGTCTTCATTGTCCACACACAGAAAACGAATGCCATAGCTCGTAATTGGGAGCTCTTTTTTCAACGTTCTTTGAAGGATGTCCCAATGAAAGACTGCGTCCCAGCAATGAATAAATACATGCTCTATTGTCTCAGGTGTCCTACAAAGCAAACAATTGGTTGTCCATGGCACATCGATTCCCTTATCCGCTAACCATTGCTTTACGGGGAGCGTACCGGAATGAAGTTTAAAAAAAAATGTTTTTGCCCCTGCTTTAACGTTCATCCTTTTGACCCTTTTTAAAACGTCCTGTCCGGGACCTCCATTGAACACAGATCTGTACAAGGCTGTTGGCAACAGGACATCACGGAGGTCTTTGTACAGTCTTTTTCGTTTAACAGTCGCAAGGTATTCGACAGAAAAAAGGACTTTCAAAATTTGAAGAGACTGTATAACTTCTCTCAAAAAACCGGTCACATATAGGCACATATCATTGCTTGATGACACAACAAAATCCGGAATGCGCGAAGACAGCCTTACTTGTATCACAGTTCGCAAAAGTTCATTTTTTTGATCTCGAAGGAACATAAAACGAGAGACATGTCTTATGAACATATGACATAAACCAACTCCTCCGTTGCAAACGGACTGGAATAGATTTGAACGACTTGTACGTTCCCATGAGGATTTCCACACAAACACAGCGAAAATCCTATGAAATTTCTGCACATTAATGCGCGACATACAGATGACTTGCATGACGTACCATATTTTGGATATGAGGAACATGTTGCATACGGTCGCCCGCGCAAAAATAGACAAGTCCCGACCACCCCAAGCGTTTGTTTTTTGCTTGAGTGTTTCTGCCTCACCCTTCCAGTAGTCCGTGTTGTCACGATAGTTTTCCAAAGGCACACCGAGGTACTTTAAGGGTTTACTTTCCCATTTTACGTTAAGGTATACCTCTGGTCTCATATCCCAATTACCGTACCAAAAGGCAGTTGTTTTGTCCCAGTTAATTACGCTGCCCGTCATATCACAAAATTTATTTGCCATGTGAACAACTTCACATATACTCTGTCTGTCTTGGCAAAGTACCGCCACATCATCGGCGTAAGCAAGTAGCTTTATCTCTGTGCTCTGTAACCGAAAGCCATGCACACTTGTGTTATTAATGATTGATAAACAAAAGGGTTCTAGGTAGATGGCGAATAACAATGCTGAGGCCGGACATCCTTGTCTGATAGAACTGAGTATTTCAATTTCTTCACTGAGCTGCCTATTGACTATCAGACGTGTTACACACTGCGAGTATGCCATCTTAATACCATCCAAAATTATTTCACCAACTTCCACATGCTTCAACACACTGAACAATACTTCATGCGAAACACGATCGAAAGCTTTTTGCAAATCTACTTGCATCATTGCTATTCGTTCTTCAAAGGCATCACAAATCTCTAGAACGCTTCTTACTATATGTATGTTTGTTGTAATGCTGCGACCTCTAATGCCACATGTCTGGTGTGTCCCCACAATCTTTTCGGTAACAGTCTGCATTCTCCTGGTTAAAACCTTCATGAATATTTTGTAATCAGTGTTCAAAAGGCTTATAGGTCGATATGATGCTACAGATTGTAGTTTGGTGCTATCATCTGTTTTCGGAATTAAGACAGTATGCGCCTGCGTGAAAGAGCGCGGTAGTTTATTCTTTTTGTATGCTTCGACCATAACTTCATACAGCGCATGTGCTATGTCTTCTTTAAACTTTTGATAGAATTCACCTCCGATTCCATCTGGGCCCGGCGTCTTTCCCGTGCTTAGGTCATCGATAGCTTTTTGGATTTCCTGCACGCTGATAGGAGCCCCTAATTTTTCTTGTGTATCAGTGTCAAGCTTGGGCATGATAGGGAGAAAGACGTCCGTAAAGCCTTCGGCCATCGATACACGTTTTCCGAGCAGATCGCGATAATGTTCCACAAACGCTTCCATTATCTGAGTGTTTTCATTTGTCAGCGTGCCCTTGTGCATTATTTCCTTTACTTCTTTTCTTTGTGCATATCTCTTTTCGTCTCCCAAAGCTCTTTTTGTGGGTGTCTCGCCCATCCAAAGTTTTTCACTTCTAGTTCTTATTATAGCTCCTTTATACTTCTGTCTATCCAAAATTTCCAGTTTGTTTTTAATATTTCTAATTTCTTCGGTGAACAAGCCAGGTTTCATACTTTCTTCTTGCAAGAGAGCTTGTAGTTGCCTTTGTAGGTTTATTTCCTCCTGTTTCTTCTCAAAATTTTTCTTAGTAGTTTGTTCTATCGCCTTCATTTTAACATCTTGTTTAAACGTTTCCCACTTCGATTCCCAGTCGTCTTTTTGATTATCATATAGCTTCGTACGGGCTTCGACTACATCTCTACCAAAAGTGTCATCTTTCAAGACATTATTGTTTAATTTCCACAGGTACCAGTTAAATTTCGGCATCCTCTCCCTAGCACCAAGTGTAAAGCTAATCATACAGTGATCGCTGAAAGTACCGGTGTAACAGTATAATCGTCACAGCACATAACAAGGTCCAGCGGGATGTACGCTCTGTCTAACCGTGTGTGGCTTAGACCCTGAAAGTGCGTAAACTGAACTCTGCAATTAGACATGCATAGGCCAACATCTTCCAATCCGTTGTCTGCAATCAATTCATTCAACAACACCGCGCTTTGATCCCATAATTGGACCGGCTTGGCACGGTCTTCTTTCGCACACACACAGTTAAAATCGCCAACAAGTATTACATATTTGTCACATTCCAGTAGATTTCTTATTCTTTGAAAGAAAGCTCTCCTTTCACTGTCTCGGTTCGGGGCATACACACATATCACACGCCATTCAAAATTCAAGAAAGAAAAATCACACACTACAAAACGTCCGTTATCACTGCTTACTATACTTCTTTCAACAGCGCCCATCGATTTTCTGATGAAAAGAGCACACCCTCCTGATAAGCCATTGGCGTGGGACACACAAACGTTATACATTGAGCGAAAAGTCAACACCATGCGATCGGTATCCTCCTCGGACGCTAATTTGGTTTCTTGCACAGCAATTACGTCGAAGTCATGCTCTGAAAACAATCGACTCAATTGGTATTGCCGCCTTTTAGACGCTAACCCGCGTACATTTATACTGGCAAACCGTACTGCTCGCTCAAGTCTCACTGCCATTTTGTTTTTTTTAAGGTAGATGTAAATGCTCACCAAAACTTTGCGTTCGATAACAGCTACTCAGTCGTCAGGCACACCTTCTGGGGAGGGCGCACTCACCTAGTGCGTCGTCAAGGGGGCGGTTTGCCCGCCCTCCTTTCCCCTTATACGACGTTTGGCTTGGTCAGCAGCCGCTGCCTCCGAAAGACAGCCGCTTTCGCCGGCGGTTCTTGACCGCTTGTATCACTTTGTTCTGATGGGACTGCGTCTCGTGGTCTTTTCCCTCCAGTCCCGGGTTCCTCGGCGTCGTGCCACTCCATGGCCCAACCGTCAGAAGGTTCCTGGTCAGTTTGAGTAGTTGTTTTGCTCTCACTGGCTTCAGCGGTGAGAGCTTCCTTTCGTACATGGGCCTCCTTTGTGTTCGTCGATGATTCCGCGGCAGATTGCACACCCGCACTTTCCGCTGATTTTGCCGTTTCTTTCACCTCCGTCATGCCCCCTGTACTTGGCGTTTTTCCTGCAGAAGTCACCTTCGGTTTCACCGGTGATTCCTTGATAGATTGCACCGCCCCTGCACTGTCAGTTGACTTTGCCGCTTCTTTCTTCAACTGCGTCATGCCTGCCATGCCTGGCGTTTTTCCTACAGAATCCGCCTTTGCTTTCACTGATTCTTCGGCTTCGGCCTCGTCCATAGTGAGCTCGGATTTATCCGTGCTCCCGGTGTTCAGGGTAGCCGCCGCATACGTCCTCGTGCAGTTCGCTGGGGCATGCCCAAATCGCTTGCAGGTGTCGCACCGCGGAACTCGACAGTCCTTTCTAATATGGCCAATCTGCTGGCAACGCAAACACCTCGGTGCTCTTTCGGGTGCCACGATAAGTGCGAGCTCCCCTCCAACTCGCAACTGGTGGGGTATATCGTCCAGCGTAACGTTAGCCTTAAGTCGGAGCGTCACGGTTCTTGTCATGGTATTCTGCTGCGCGTAGCCGTCAACTCGCCATTTATCCATTCCTACATCAACGACTGTCCCGTAAGGGATCAGCGCATTTCGGACGTCTTCTTCTCGCACGTGGTAGAGCAACCAATGCATCTTCAGACGGACGTCGCGGTGGCTTGGGTCAATTACCATGCATTTGAGGCCTTTCACAGTCAATTGCGGCTCAGCTAAAAGTTTCTTCACACCCTCAGGGCTTTTACAGGTCACCGCCCACACGTGATTCATTTGATATGCGCCAAGAGCATGGACTTCGGTGGGCGGGACACGTCGAAACAGGGGCTCACGAAAATCTTCCGCGTGATAAGGCCTTCCTTTTACATCTGCGTGCAGAAAAACAGTGTTCTGAACCACGTACCCATTTGGCAGAGGGGGCAAAATGACGGCGTAATCCTGTGGCATTTCAATCCTGGAACCGCGGCTAAGCTGTGCCGCCGATGCCGCTCCAACGGAGCTCATGATGCACACGTCCGTTCGCTATCGCGGCCGGAAGTGGAATCACTGAACCACCGACGCTATGAGACGTAAGTGTATACGCGTACCGGGGATTCATGAATGATATGCGCAGCTTTTGTTTAAAGATAGTGCGCATGCGTCGGCCGGGAATCGAACCCGGGCCACCCGAGTGGCAGGCGAGTATTCTACCACTGAACCACCGACGCTATGAGACGTAAGTGTATACGCGTACCGGGGATTCATGAACGATATGTGCAGCTTTTGTTTAAAAAAAGTGTGCATGCGTCGGCCGGGAATCGAACCCGGGCCACCCGCGTGGCAGGCGAGTATTCTACCACTGAACCACCGACTTTTCTTTATTTCCGGTTTTACAAAACTGATTACATGAGATTACAGACTTATGCAGACTGAATAAAGAAACAAAACAAACAAAACAAACAAAACAAACGAAAAGTTGCAAATACACACATGCTGTCAGTCACTGCGTGACTAACGTCATTTAAAATTCTTTCATGGTGACCAGTGGCTCTACAAAGGCTATCCATGATGGAACACATTCTCTTGTTTTCTCAACTTCAATAAACCGAGCAATGCTTTCTCGAAAATACAGTCGTTCTGGTCTCCTCTCAGGGTCACAGTGGAATCCAGCCATTCGTGAGCGCCATATACTGTGCAGGCCAGTTAGCATGATTAGGTCCAAAGGTACTTCTTCATTGTCAGTTGTAAGGAACCTGATTCCACGTGGGTCTAATGGCAGTTGTTTTTTTTATTGTCCTCTGCAGCACATCCCAAATGTATACCCCCTCCCAACAGTGCAGAAAGACATGATCAATCGTTTCTGATTGTTTACAGATCAGACATTCCGAACCCCATGGCATATAAAACCCTCGTCCCTCTAAAAAGGTCTTTACTGGAAGTGTTCCAGTGTGTAACTTAAAAAAGAATGATTTTGTCGATGGGGCTACTTGCATTCGTTTAACACGTTTTAGAACGTTTTGCTCCTGACCTGCACTATATAGCGCTCTATACAGTGGTATTGGCAGCACAACATCACACACATCCTTTAAAGGCTCCTCTTTCCAACGGAAAAAAGGTATTCAGCAGAAAAACGAACACTCAGAAAGCGCACACTTGCCACGACTTCCCTTAAATAACCACGTACAGTTCCCGTCACGACTTGAGTGGCAACGACATACTCGGGCAACAGCCGCCCCAGTCTTGCTTGGCAGACTGATCGCAGGAAGGGGTCGCTTGCCTCACGAAAAAATAAAACTCTGTTTACTACCTTCTTGATAAAAAGATGTGCCAATCCCAGCCCTCCGCACTTAACACGCCTGAACAAATGGGTTCGACTGCACCTTTCCCAGTTTGACCCCCACACAAAGGTCGCGAACACCCTATGCAGTTTCTGCACATTGACACGTGAACAGTACATCACTTGCATTACGTACCACAGTTTAGACACAAAAAACAAATTGCATACCGTGGCCCTCGCGAACATGGATAAATGACTTGCCCTCCAGTCTTTCGCCTTTTCATTGTCACGGTAATATAGGCGCAAGAACAACATTCACATTGACACGAGGAGACAGGACAAGCGCTCACTTTCATCTACCTTTATTTTTGGCTACGCCGACAAATATATACACGTACCACACGTATGCTCCATCAGTCAAGCACATCGCCACCGTCATCCGACATCACATATCATTACACACATCCGTCTAGATATTTTATCTCTCCTTTTCTAAGATTAACAGATGTTTCGCTAATGCATTCTTTGCCCTTCTTGAAAATAAAATATGCTTCTAACAGTTCACGTGCCGTCTGTTCCTTTCCCCTACCAAGAATTTTCGCTTCTTTCCAGCTTGGCTCGCAATCACTACATTTTGCACAGTGTTCTGCCATATTACTTCCACCGTTCTTAACAGCCCGTGCGTGTTCCATTGCCCGGTCATTGAAGCAGCGGCCTGTTTGTCCTATATACGATACACCGCACGTCATCGGAACCTCATAGACCACCTCAGTGGCACACTTAGCATATTCTACGCCATGTTTTTTCTCGCATTCTCTCCTTTTTGCTCCCTTTCTTGACACACGTGAACACAGTTGCCCAAGCTTCTTCGGCGCAGAAAAAACGACAGGCACTCCGTACCTGTTGGCCACCTTTTTCACATGGTGTGCGATTCTATGTACGTACGGTATTACCACCGGTTTGGTGGCGGTCCTTTTTTCTTTGTCAACCACTTCTCCGAACAGTGACTGTTTTGTCTTTCTCAGAAGGCCCTCAGTGACAGATAGAATCACTTCCGACGGGTAGTCCGCCGAAAGCAATCGCTGTACTTGCTTAACAAAACTTGAGTGCATTTTGTGCGGGCAAGACTTGGCCACCGCCGATCCTAAGAACATATGGGCGATAGCCCTCTTGACAGTCTCGGACTGCGCAGAACGGTAGGGTAACGGCTCTTTTTGGGCACGCGGGGCATACTCCCAACATACATGGTCGTCCCTTAGTGTCATGTTAATGTCTAAAAACTGTAGCGACCCTTTTGATGGTAGCTCGTGCGTAAAAACCAAGCCCTTCCCATTATCTCGGAAGCTGTCCAAGATGTTACCCACAACTTCAGTGTACGTCATATCGGTTAGCTTGTCTAAACAAATAAGATAATCGTCCACGTACCTAAACACTTTCTGCACACCTTTTCCCGCAAAACAGCGCTGAAGGTCGCGGTCAACGTAGGCTAAAAAGATATTGCACAATACTGGGGCCACGCAGGAGCCAATGCAAATACCCTTCTTCTGGCGATAGAAATTACCCTCAAAGGAGACGAACGTTGCATTCAGGTAAACCTGAAGGAGACGCAAAAAGTTATCAACCGACACACCGCAGGAGTTCTGGAAATCAACCACCTCTCCTCCCTCTATTGCATTCCTTACAGCAATATACAGGTCAGCATGGGGCACAGAATAATAGAAATCTTCAACGTCTACAGAGAAAACAAAACCTACCGACGAATTACCCTTGAGATACTTCACAACTTCGTCAGAATTCTTTGTAAGAAAGGGGTCACAAACCACCAGCGACTTCAAATGTTTCTGTAAATATCTGCTCAGGACAAGCTGCCACGTACCGCGCTCACTCACAACAGACCTAAACGGCACGTTCAGCTTATGTGTCTTCGCCGTAAAGAACACATTAGGGCCATTCCCCTTTGTATTAACAATATCACTCGCTAACCTGCTAAGTTCCAAGTCCCTGCACAAGGCAGCCGTTTTGCACTTCACCTTGGTGTCACTTGGCCTCAGAGCCTTGGCCCAGAGCAAAATGTAGTGATTGCGAGCCATGCTGGAAAGAAACGAAAATTCTTGGTAGGGGAAAGAAACAGACGGCACGTGAACTGTTAGAAGCATATTTTATTTTCAAGAAGGGCAAAGAATGCATTAGCGAAGCATCTGTTAATCTTAGAAAGGGAGAGATAAAATATCTAGACGGATGTGTGTAATGATATGTGATGTCGGATGACGGTGGCGATGTGCTTGACTGATGGAGCATACGTGTGGTACGTGTATATATTTGTCGGCGTAGCCAAAAATAAAGGTAGATGAAAGTGAGCGCTTGTCCTGTCTCCTCGTGTCAATGTGAATGTTGTTCTTGCGCCTATATTACCGTGACAATGAACTTGCACCATCTAGCCCAGTATCAAGTTTTGTTAAACTATGTTTCGCCTTTTCCTTTAGCTCTTCGGTTTGTTGCTTCCAGTAGTCATCGGTGTTCTTGTAGGACTGCAGCGGCACGCCAAGGTACTTCACTGGTATGTTCGTCCAATTGACGTTGGCAAAGAAGGCAGGAGTAGACGGCCATGCTCCGTGCCAAAAACCCAGGCACTTGGCCCAGTTTACACGACTTCCTGTGGTCTCACAGAAATGTTTAGTTTCTCTAACTGATTCTTCTATGCCTTCATGAGTGGTACTACAAATTGCAACATCAGCATACGCAAGGAGTTTTACCTCTGAGGACTGTAATCTGAAACCAGGTATCCTATCGTTTACAATTATAGCCTGGCGCAATGCTTCGATGTATATGAAAAACAAAAGAGGACTGGGCGGGCAGCCCTGGCGCACAGAACGCTCAATTTTTAAGGGGGCCCCCAATGTCTTATTAATAATCAATTTGGTACGGCAATTCCGGTACGCCAGGGCAACACCGTCCGTGATGATGGCACCAACTTTGATATGCTCCAGAAGTGCAAACAAAATAACATGGGCTACACAATCAAAAGCCTTCTCAAGGTTCAATTGCAGCACGGCTGCAGAAGCTTGGGTGATATCAACACACTCTAGAACAGATCGCATCTTATGAATGTTTGTTGTGATCGTACGGCCCTTTATTTCGCACGTTTGGTGCGGCCCAACCAGATCTTTTATTACTGACTGAAGTCTTGCTGCCAGAACTTTCATTAGGATCTTGTAGTCTACATTTGTAAGTGCGATTTGTCTGTATGCTGTAACTTCCTTAAGCCTGTTTGCGTCCTCTGTCTTCGGAATGAGCACGGTGTGCGACTCCCCAAACGATGGTGGTAAAGCTTTTTTCTCGTACGCCACGGCAAAAACCCGTGTGAGTATCGGTGACAGTTCTTTTTTAAAACGCTTATACCAAGCTGCACAAAGACCGTCCGGTCCGGGAGACTTGCCGGGGTTCAACTTATCGATCGCCCGTTCTACTTCGGTTGTAGTTATTGGTGCCTCTAATGCCTGTTTGGTTTCATCACTCAATTGGGGCATGCGTCACAAGTATTCTACTTTGAATCTTTCCAAGTCTGCCTCCCTGCTTGCGAAAATCCTTTCAAAATGCCGAGTAAACGTACTTAAAATGCTATAGTTATCTCTCACTTCGCGACCGTCGGCCACAATCTTTTCAACGTTATTCCTTCGCGCATGCGTTTTTTCCATCCTAGCGCCCTTTTGGTGGGCGTGTCCCCAACAGCCAACGCCTCAGCTCTAGCGCGAACAAGTGCGCCGCGATAACGGTCTTCATCGTGCACTTCAAGTTTCTGTTTGATATTGCGAGTGTCGGTCTTGTATGCTCCAGGCTGTTGGCACTCCAAAGCTGTTAACTTTTGCAAGAGTATTCTCAGTTCCTTCTCTTTCTTTTTCCTTTCAGAACTTAATGCGCAGGAACGATCAATGGCTTTTATTTTTATTCGCTGTTTAAACGCTTCCCATTGTTCTGCCAGTGTGTCTTCACTGTTAACATTGATTGAACTAATGCAGTCCAACGCTTCGTCTACGAAACATTCGTCACCTATTAGATTGAAGTTCATCTTCCACAGCTCCCAGGAAAAGCTTCCCGCTTTCAATTTGTGACCTATATCAAATTTCACTAAGCAATGATCACTGAAGGAAATAGGACAAACAGCGTAACTCGTACAATGAGAGATTACATCCGGTGACACCTATATGCGGTCTAAGCGCGCGTGACTGTTACCTTGAAAGTGCGTGAAACGCACTTCACGTGCCCCGTCCATGCAATCACCTACATCTTCTAAATCGTACTCTGAAGTTATGTCGTTCAACACACTGGTGCTTTTGTCGAACGTTGCCCGTCTGTTTGACCTGTCCCACGTACTCAATACACAATTAAAATCACCGAGAAGTATGAGCTTCCTCTCGAAACATAGGTGCTCCTTCACCTTTGAAAAGAAAAAAGCCCTTTCCTCTAACAAATTCGGTGCATAAATGCACCCAATGCGCCACTGAAAGCCGTCTAAATCACAATCGCAAAACACTAATCGACCAGACGGGCATGAAAAATAACTGTGGACCACAAGACCTCGTAACTTCTTAATAAACAAAATACAACCCGCAGTTGTTCCTATTGCATGGCTTATCATCGCGTAATACCGCTCCGTAAACCTGAGCACCATGCCTATCTAGCTATTTGCCTTTATGCTCCGTTGCACCGTCCCCGCCAGCCGGTGCCGACATCCCTCCTGAAACATTTGGGCTCGCCTGGCAACCAGCTCCTTTCGCCGCGTCCTCGGCCTCCGTCGCGTCCATCATCAACCGCGCCGTGTCTTCGCCTTCCGCTGGGCCAGTTGCCGACGCGTACGTACGCACGCACTGGTCTTCACTGTGGCCGAAGCGGCGGCACTGTGAGCACCGGGGCACCTTACACTCCCTCCTGACATGGCCCGTGCCATGGCAGCGCAGACATTGCATTGGCCGGCCCGGTGCCACAACGAGGGCTAATTCGCCCGCCACCCGGATTTGATGCGGGAGGTCTTCAACTCACGCCGCTTTTAAGCTTTAGCAGCACGGACCGCGTGGTCGACCCCTTGTCGCTGACTCCTTGAACTCGCCACCGCTCTCGGGTCACCTGGACGACCTTCCCAAAGGCCGCCAACGCCGTACTTACATCTTCATCGGCTACCCCATGAAGCAGCCAGTGAAGGCGCAGACGCACCTGCTGATCTTGCGGGTCGACGATGATGCAGCGTCGCCCCTTAACCTTAAGTTCCTTGACTTCCAGCATACGTTTTGTAGAATCTTCATTGCACATGGTGACGGCCCAGACGTGATTGATTTGGTAGGCACCCAAGGCAACCACCTCCGGCAGAAGACCCGTAGGGCCGAGCGCATCTCTGAAATCTTCGACTCGATACGGCCTGCCTTTCACATCGCCGTGTAAAAACACTGCGTTCTGCGCAACACGCCCTTTTGGCAGTGGGGGCAAAATAATCTGATAGCCTTCGTCTTCGTCCCCGTTTGCGCTGTAAGCTGGTCAATATGAATTATCACCAACTCGCCCAGATTTCCGTTCTGTATCTTCGGTATCGCCGTCCATCCTGTTTCTGCGGCTAGTCGATGCCGTGAACGCCGCTCCACCGGAGCACATGATTCTAACAACCGCTCAGCTCGGCTGCCGGAAGCAGAATTGACCACTGAACCACCGACGCTATGACACTTGAGTGCATACGTGTACCGGGGATTCATGAACGATATGCGCAGCTTTTGTTTAAAAGAAGTGTGGATCCGTCGGCCGGGAATCGAACCCGGGCCACCCGCGTGGCAGGCGAGTATTCTACCACTGAACCACCGACGCTATGACACGTGAGTGTATACGCGTACCGGGGATTCATGAATGATATCCGCAGCTTTTGTTTAAAAAAAGTGTGCATGCGTCGGCTGGGAATCGAACCCGGGCCACCCGCGTGGCAGGCGAGTATTCTACCACTGAACCACCGGCGCTATGACACGTGAGTGTATACGCGTACCGGGGATTCATGAATGATATCCGCAGCTTTTGTTTAAAAAAAGTGTGCATGCGTCGGCCGGGAATCGAACCCGGGCCACCCGCGTGGCAGGCGAGTATTCTACCACTGAACCACCGACGCTATGACACGTGAGTGTACACACGTACCGGGGATTCATGAATGATATCCGCAGCTTTTGTTCAAAAAAAGTGTGCATGCGTCGGCCGGGAATCGAACCCGGGCCACCCGCGTGGCAGGCGAGTATTCTACCCCTGAACCACCGGCGCTATGACACGTGAGTGTACACGCGTACCGGGGATTCATGATGATATCCGCAGCTTTTGTTTAAAAAAAAGTGTGCATGCGTCGGCCGGGAATCGAACCCGGGCCACCCGCGTGGCAGGCGAGTATTGTACCACTGAACCACTTTTTTTTTCTTTATTGCCGACTACAAATGGTAAAATGTGTCAGCCACACTTTGGCCGACACAGCATTAAAATCTTTTCAATGACACCAATTCATCGAGTACAGAGATCCACTCTGGTGGATCAGGCAGTGCTCTATACGCGTCTCTGACACACACAACACTCTCAATGAAGTGCTCACGAACCGGCCGCACAACAATATCTACATGTTCGAACTGCATTCGAGTTTTCCACACAGCGTGGAGGCCCAGGACCATAATGAGATCGTAGAGTACATCATCTGAGGCATCCACGGGTAAAAAGCGTATTCCATATGGGTCCAGGGGCAACTGTTTCTTCAACGTTCTCTGCAGTACATCCCAGTGAAATATGGGGTCCCAGCAATCTAAGAATACATGTTCTATTGTTTCCGGTTTTTTACACAAAAGGCAGTCAGTGTTCCAGGGGATGAAAATACCCTTGCCGTGAAGCCAGGTCTTAACAGGAAGTGTGTTCGTGTGCAACTTGAAAAAGAAAGATTTAGCTGATGGTCGCAGTGGCATTTTCTTTACTCTTTTAAGGACATCCTGTCCTGGGCCTCCGCGGTGTGGAGCACGGTACAAAGGTATAGGGAGCATCGTATCAACAAGGTCTTTATACAGGTTCTTCTTTGTAACAGTGGACAGATACTGCAGTGAAAAACGTACATTCAACATCCTATAAGAGAGAATCACTTCTCGCAGGTATCCCGTCACGGCTCCCTGCATACTCCCAACAGACGAAACAACGAATCCCGGAAGAAGTCAACACAACCGTAGTTGAATAACTGTTCGAAGAAAGGGATCGTTTTGGTCCCGTAAAAACACAAAGCGTGACACGACTTGTCGCACAAACAAGTGAACCAATCCGAGCCCGCCTTTCTTGGTGGGGCGAAACAAATTTGTTCGACTCATCCTCTCCCAGGTAGAGGCCCAGATGAAAACAGCGAAAGCGCGGTGAATCCTTTGTACGCTTACTCGCGCAGCACACAACACATTCATGACATACCAAATCTTGGAAACTAAAAAAAGGTTACAGACAGTGGCTCTAGAAAACATTGACAGTTGTTTTCCTCTCCAACCGTCAGCCTTTTCCCTTGCCCTCGCAACTTGGTCAGACCAGTACTGTTCAGGCTCACGGTAACTTCCGAGAGGCACCCCTAGGTACTGTGTTGGCAACGTCGACCAATTCAGTCGTGAAAATGTCTCCGGTGTGTCTTCCCAACAGCCGTGCCAGAAGCCGGAACTTTTATCCCAGTTTATTTGGGCCCCGGTTGAGTCGCAAAACTTCTGAACGACTGTAGTAGCCTCTTTAATGCTCGCTTTGTTTGTGCAAAAAATAGCGATGTCATCTGCATACGCCAGAATTTTAACGTGTGCTGCCTGCAGCCTGTAACCTGCTATGCGCTCACTGCTTTTAATAGCCAAACAGAGTGGCTCGAGATAAGCAGCAAACAAAAGGGGCGACAACGGGCATCCCTGCCGCACCGACGAAAGCACTCGAAAGCTGTCGGTGAGTTCCCCATTGACAATGATTCTCGTTGAGCAGTCTTTGTACGCCATCATGACGCCTTCCGTTATGACACTGCCAACGTTCGCGTGCTCAAGTATGCAGACTAAAGCCTTATGAGACACGAGGTCGAAGGCCTTTGCCAAATCGATCTGCATCATCGCGACACGATCACCGATTGCATCACAACATTCCAACACACTTCGAGCCACGTGTACATTTGTTGCAATACTGCGGCCTTTAATGCCGCAAGTCTGGTGTGGCCCTACAAATGTTTTAATAACACACTGCAGTCGTTTCGCTAAAACTTTTGCGAATATTTTGTAGTCGACATTTGCAAGAGTTATCCCGGCGATACGACCCTGGCGACAGGCGTTTTTTTTCATCGTCACTCTTCGGGATTAGCACGATGTGAGACGTTGTGAAAGACAAAGGAAGTCTTTTACAAAAAAAGTTCATAGGCTTCGCTGATAACAAGGTGGAGAACTTGAGCCAAGGCAGACTTGAAAGCTTTGTAGAACTTGGCCCCTAAACCATCAGGCCCAGGTGCTTTGGAAGTGGCCAACTCGTCTATTGCGCACTCTATCTCACTCACAGTAATCGGCTGTTCCAACCGTGTTCTAACTTCTTCATCGAGCTTTGGCATCAACGAGAGGAATTCTTTTTGGTAGCCATCTTTAACTTCACGGGGATAACCCAACAATGCCTTAAAGTGATCGACGATGCCTTGCTTTATTTCGTTTTTATCACACGTAATGTTGTGGCCTATAGCTAGTTGGTGGATTTCCTTCCGACATGCATACCTTTTCTCGTCTGAGAGAGCAGGTTTTGTAGGCATTTCGCCCGCCCACAGCTTCTCTGACCTTGATCTAACGACAGCCGCTTTGTATTTATGGGAATCGATTGTTTCCAGTTCACTTTTCACTTCCTTTATTTCATTAACATACCGCCCAGGCTCGTCACTTTCCATACTGATAAAAAAATTAGTTGCTGGCGGAGCTTTGTTTCTGCTTGTTTCAGGTTATACCGAATGACACTGCTTCTTTCAATTGCCTTTATTTTAACTTTTTGTTTAAATTCTTTCCATTGAATGGCGATGCATTCTGCCTTGGTTGAAATCAGGTTGTCTAATTCCTTCGTGACAACGTCTACAAACACATCGTCGTCCAGCAACTGCGCATTCATTTTCCAGAGGTCCCAGTTAAAGGTTCGCTTGCGCTGTCTTTTCCCAAAAGTGGCAGTTACCAAGCAATGATCGCTATATGATACAGGCTTCACTTCATATCCACTGCACAAGGGAACTAATTCGGCTGACACATATAATCTATCTAACCGAGCGTGGCTGTCACGCTGGAAGTGGGTAAACTGCGGGCGAGCACCGCTGGCAAAAATACTACCGATATCTTCCAGATCGCAATCGCGCACCACCGCATTTAACAACTCGGCACTCTTATCGCGACCACGTGAACGTTTTGCGCGATCATCAGCAGTGCAAACACAGTTAAAATCGCCCAGCAGTATTACTACCTTGTGACAGTTCAGGTAGGTCTCAAAACACTGAAAGAAAGAAGCGCCGGTCCCTTTCAATGTTCGGAGCATAGACACAAATGACGCGGTAATCCAAATCACGAAAGCAAAAATCGACCACCAGGAGACGGCCAGTTTCACACGAAACCACTGACTGCACGGAAATGCCCAAACTGTTTCTTATAAATATAGCGCAACCACCTGATCCACCAACCGCGTGAGATACGCAGACATCAAAGTTTGCACGAAAATTGGACACCATTCTATCGGTTAGGTCTTGGCTCTCGATTTTCGTCTCCTGGATTCCGACTACGTGCAAGTCATTATCTAAAAGAAGACGACTTAGTTGGCACTGCCGCCTTCTCGCGCCGAGCCCTCGTACATTTAACGTGGCTACACGTAGCGCTCCCTCAATATTAACCGCCATGGCTAAACGGTAGAAAGGTGCCCATCACAGTAACACTCGAAAAAACAAAACCAACTGCTTACAATAGTGTGCCAGTAAGCACGTACACCAAACAGTAATTTGGTCCCTCCTTCCTGACACAAATCGGAAAAGGATCCGCTCAGGATGAAGGCCATTGCACACACTCACCCACCCACCCCGTCGCAAGCCACAGTACAGACTCACGGAGGCGGTTTACCCGCCTGCCGTGAGTCGACCGTAATGTTCGGTCGCGGCTTAAAAGTTGGTCTTCTAATACCTGGCGCTTTCGGCGGTGGCTCGTCTCCGCCACTGCCTTCCTGTTGCGTCGCCTGGGTGAGGATCCGGTCGTGCGGTCGTTTTCCGGCCGGTAGGTTTGGTCCGGAAAGGGTGTCCATGCCTTCAGGTTCAGGAAGGCTGCGAGACGCATCTGTGTCAGGTGGTGCTGCAGTTTCAACCTTCGCCACGGCCGTAGAGCCGTCTGCAGGCGTTTGTTGGCTAGTGGCAACAACATCGCCGATGCGTTGCTCCTGCTGCTGAAGCGGTGCCGTCGCCTTCGCTGTGAGGTCAGGTGAATGAGTCGTCATGGACGTCACCTCTTCGATGTCCGCCTCGTCCATGAGTAGGGCAGAGGCGTCGTCGGTCACGGGTCCGGTCACACTAGCGTACGTCCGTTCGCACTGGCCTTCCTCATGACCGAAGCGTCGGCACGAACCGCACCGCGGAATGCGGCATTCGCGACGAATGTGCCCAGTGCCACGGCAGCGTAGGCAGAGAGGGGCTCTGCCTGGCACTACCACGAGAGCCAGCTCGCCGGCGACGCTCACCTGGTGCGGAAGGTCGTCGAGCTTTACACCCGGCTTCAACTTCAGCGTCACCAGTCTTGTGGTTGAGCCTTTATCAGCCACGCCCTGCACCCGCCACCGCTCGCGGGCGACGTCCGTGACATTCCCAAACGCCGCGAAGGCAAGACGTACGTCTTCGTCAGGAACACTGTGCAGCAGCCAGTGAACTTTCATGCGAACGTCCTGGTTGGCGGGGTCAATGACGAGGCACCGGCCATTTTTGACCTGCAGCTCACCAATGCTGACGATTTTCTTCACGGCGCGGTCGTCCTTGAATGTTACGGCCCACACATGGCTCATACGGTAGGCCCCGAGGGCAATCACATCCGGCAGGAGCGATAACTGAGCGAGCGCATCGCGGAAATCTTCCACCCGGTATGGGCGGGCCCTGATATCACAGTGCAGAAACACAGTATTCAAAACGAAACGCCCTGTTGGCAAACTAGGCAATACAACTTGGTATTCGTTGTCCGAGGCAGTAATCCTGTTTCCGCGGCCCTGCGGGGCCGCTGAAGCCGCTCCTACGGAGCCCATGACACACACGTCCGTCACGCTCGGTGGCCGGAAGTGGAATCCTACCACTGAACCACCGACGCTTTTTTTTCTTTATTACATGTGAGTGTATACGCGTACCGGGGATTCATGAATGATATCCGCAGCTTTTGTTTAAAAAAGTGTGCATGCGGCGGCCGGGAATCGAACCCGGGCCACCCGCGTGGCAGGCGAGTATTCTACCACTGAACCACCGACGCTATGACACGTGACTGTATACGCGTACCGGGGATTCATGAATGATATCCGCAGCTTTTGTTTAAAAAAAAAGTGTGCATGCGTCGGCCGGGAATGGAACCCGGGCCACCTGCGTGGCAGGCGAGTATTCTACCACTGAACCACCGACGCTTTTTTTTCCTTTATTGCCTGCTTTGACACCAAATGAACACACATATACTTATTTATACAAACAAATCACTCACACTAAAAATACATGGTCATATTAAAAATGCTTGAAGTTTACAAGTTCATCTAGAATAGCCACCCACTCAGGAGCGTCGGCTTGCGCACGATACTGTGCTCTTAGATTTGCAATGCTTGCAATAAAATTTTCCCGCACCGAACAAACTTTCACATCGACATGGCGTACTGCCATCCTTGTTTTCCATAAGCTGTGGAGGCTCAGGAGCATGAACATATCGCAAGGTGTTCCATCACTATTATCTGTGGGCAGAAACCGTATACCAATTGGTGTAATTGGAAGTTCTTTTTTAAGTGTTCTCTGTAAAATGTCCCAATGGAAGACAGCGTCCCAACAATCTTTGAATGTGTGATCGATAGTCTCCGGTTTTTTACAGAGTGAGCAGTCAACACTCCATGGCACGTAAATACCTTTTTCGTGTAACCACGTTTTAACTGGCAAACAATTGGTATGTAGCTTAAAGAAGAAAGATTTTACTGTGGAATTAACGGGCATCCTTCTCACACGCTTCAAAACGTCATTTCCTGGACCTCCACAGTTAACAGCTCTGTATATTGGTGTAGGCAACATTACATCGATTAAGTCTTTGTACAGTTTCTTCTTTGTAATGTTAGACAAATATTCCAAAGAAAACCGTGCACGTAATACCCGAAACGACATAATCACCTCACGCATATACCCAGTCACACCTTGCCCACTGTATTCACAGCACGTTATGACGAATTCTGGTAGGGCACTTGCCAGTCGAACCTGTATCACCGTGCGTAAGAACTCGTCACTTTGCTCTCGTAAAAAAAAGAAACGCGACACAAGCTGCCTGATATACAGGTGAGCAAGCCCCAGTCCGCCACTGCGGACTGACCGAAATAAATTGGTGCGACTGACGCGTTCAAAAGTTGAACCCCATATAAACACAGCGAAAACCCTATGAATCTTTTGCACACACATCCTAGTCATGAACATAATTTGCAAAACATACCATACTCTGGCAACTAAAAACAAATTACATGCACTGGCACGTCCGAACATTGACAGGCCTCGGCCAGTCCAGCTGCTTGTTTTTTCCCTCATCTTGTCAGTTTCTTCAAGCCAATAATCTTTAGTATCTCTGTAGTGCTGTAGCGGCACTCCCAGGTACTTCACAGGTGTAGTCGTCCACCGTGTCGAAGCGAAGTGTTCTGGCGTTACGTCCCAGTTGCCGTGCCATATACCAACGCTTTTATCCCAGTTGATCTCCGATCCTGATTGCTTGCAGTATGCCTTTGTGACTCGAACAACTTCCTGGACGCTTTTTTGGTCATCACAAAAAACAGCAATATCGTCCGCGTAGGCCAGCACCTTCACTTCAGTCATCTGTAGTCTAAACCCTCTAATATTGTCGTTACTGATTACAGCCAAACAGAAAGGCTCAAGGTATAATGCAAAAAGTAAAGGGCTTAGTGGACACCCTTGCCGAACACTTGATTTGACAGGTATTCTTTGACTAAGGCTTTTGTTAATTATAACCTGTGTAGTACAGTCCTGATATGCCATTTTAACTCCCTGCATAATAACATCACCTACGTTTACATGGTTAAGTATCAAAAAAAGTACGTCGTGCGACACTCTATCAAAGGCCTTTGCTAAGTCGAGCTGTAACATGGCAACTCGGCCAGCAAAAGCGTAAACACATTCAAAGACACTGCGAGCTACATGAGTGTTCGTACAGATAGTACGTCCTTTTATACCACATGTTTGATGTGGTCCCACCAAGTCTTTTATCACAGTTTGTAACCTGTTCCCAAGAATCTTCATTAACACTTTGTAATCACAGTTGGTTAGACTTATTGGCCTATATGAACTTACTGACAGTAGCTCCTCACGGTCATCTGTTTTCGGAATTAAAACCATGTGGGCACTTCGAAAAGACGGCGGTAGTTGTTTTTTGTCGTACGCCTCCGCGAAGACATGATACAATATCTGTGATAACGCAGGCGCAAAAGCCTTATAGAATTCGGCTCCCAGGCCATCCGGCCCCGGCGCTTTTCCTACAGCCATATGTTCTATCGCGTGTTCAATTTCTCGCTTGCTGATCGTCTCTTCTAATCTCTCTGTTTCCTCTTTATCCAGTCGTGGCATGGCCTTCAAAAAGTTTGTTTGAAAGCCCAAGTCAACCGATCTCTTGTAACCAAATAGTTTACGGTAATGTTCTTCAAAAGCACGTTTGATCATTTCACACTCTGAAGTTATCTGATCATCGTACACTATTTGATTTCCTTTTTAAGGGCGTATCGCTTTTCGTCTGCCAGCGCGCGTTTATTTGGCCGCTCATCCACCCAAAATCTTTCGGCTCTTGCCCGGACTGTAGCAGCCCGATATTTTTCATCGTCAATAGCTTCTAGTTCTTTCTTCACTTTACTGATATGTCCTGTAAACATTCCTGGTTCGGCACTCTCCATTTCAAGCAGCAGTTCAAGTTGTCGTTGTAGCTCTTTTTCTTTCATTTTTTCATTGTGGCTCTTCACGCTACCCCTTTCTATCGCTATCATTTTAACCTTGATCTTTAGGTCCTCCCACGCTTCCGCATAGTGCGCTGGCTCCTTAGCTAGCATTTTTTCAATTTCCTCGTGTACTTTCTTAACGAAGCGCTCATCTTCAAGAAGCTTCCTATTAAATTTCCATAGGTACCAGTTGAATTTACGTTCTTTCGGTCGGGACCCAATTTCAAAGTGTACCATACTGTGATCACTGAAGGAGACTGGCTTCACACCATAGTTGCTGCATATTGGTACTATAGCAAGCGATACATATTGTAACGGAAAGAATAGGAGATGGTAGATGAAGAAGACGACGAAGTGGAGTGCGCCATTGTACCATCTCCGTGGCTATCTACCTTGGCGATCCCTCATCCCCGCTGACCGTCACTTGTAAATAAACATCCTTCATCCGTAACAGTTAGTGGTGGAGGCGCGGGGTACCCCGACCACAACGAAACACGGGAAACACGGTTCCCCAACCGCCTGATCTGCGTCGAAGCCGCCGCATTGCTGGATTGCCTCCGTCGCCCCCCGGCGTCCGAGATGTCCCACACCGAAGCCAACAGACGGAGCGAGCCAACAGCACCTTCGCCCTCAACGGCGGCTGGTTCTTGTCCACGCCAGCACTTGGTTGAGCCCCGCATGTTCGGAGGAAAGCCCGGTGAGGACGTGGACGAGTGGCTGAACCACTACGAACGGGTGAGCAAGCACTATTGTTGGGACAGCGCAGCGCGGCTCGCAAACGTTGTATTCTTCTTGACCGAGACGGCGCTCATGTGGTTTGACAATCACGAAGAGACCTTGACAACATGGGACCGTTTCATGTCCGATATTAAGGAGCGCTTCGGTGATTCGGTCGCAAGGAAGAAGCATGCCGAGCAGACGCTTCTTCAAAGAGCTCAGTTGCCAGGCGAGACGTGCACGACTTATATAGAAACCATACTGAAGCTATGCAGAATGGCCAATCCTCGAATGCCGGAAGAAGACAAAGTCGGACATTTGTTGAAGGGAATCGCGGAGGACGTATATAATTTCCTCATCGGCAAGGAGAGCCTTAGCTCAGTGGCCGACGTAATACGTCATTGCCGCACCTTCGAGGCCCTCAAACTGCGCCGCATAACACCGAAGTTTGGCAGGCTGGCAAATGTAACGACTGTTGCTAGCATCGAGGACGACACGTCGCCGGCCGATCTCGCGAACACCATAAGACAGATTGTTAGAGAGGAGTTAAGTCGCTTCACGGAATTGAACAACGACTTCCGTGATGCCTAACAGTCGCACTTTCCGTCACCAGCTCCTCGAGATCTGTCTGTTGCTGCGGCAACTGTCGGAGAGCGGCACCCGAGAAGGCCTGTATGGACGCAACACAACTACCACCAAGAGGAGGATAACGATCGTGCTGCAGGGTATCCCCGTCGAACCGCCTACTTGGAGCCACGGACATACCCGGTCTACCCGAACGTAAGCCGCGAGCCTCCGGTGTGTTACACCTGCGGTATCACGGGGCATATCTCTAGATTCTGTCCCCACCGTCGCCGGTCGCCGCGGTGGTACGAACGCCAACCACAACCAACGTCCTATGGAACCGAACGTCGCAACTATGACCACTCCTGGCCTCCCTGCTCGTTTGCTCCACCGGTGAGTTTCGGCAACAACACTTCACGACAGCATCCCCGCAGTGATTCCCCCGTCTCCGACCGCAGTCTGACTCCGCCGCCTTCACGCCAACGTCGGTCTCCTTCGCCGAGGCGGCGTTCATTCTCACCACCAGCTTCGGGAAACTAGGCTGCGCGACCGATGGGGGTGAGGTCGCCAGACACGATTCGACACAGATACCTCTGCCCGTTACTATGATGCGGAACAAAGTGAAAGTGGTTATTGACGGTGTATGTGCTATGGCCTTGGTGGACACCGGGGCAATGATATCGGTTATGAGCCTGACGTTCAAGAACCGTCTTCGACGTAAAGTGATGTTCTCCCTCGACAAGCCTACTAGATTCCGTGGAGTAGGCGGCGAAATACTGCGCCCCCTTGGTGTTTGTGTTGTGAACGTTCTGTTGGCGGATAAGTGTTATTTGACCGAATTTGTTATTTTGGAACGGTGCACACATGACGTTATCCTGGGCATAGACTTTCTACAAACCTGCGGGGCCTCTGTTAATTGCGGTGCCGGTGAGCTTTCGGTAAACAGCGGGAGCCCAGGAATCGTTGCATGCCCAGAACAGCTACTGCCAGGATTTGTAGACGAACCACATGAAGAACAGAAGACATTTGCTGTAGCTGATGACGTGAGGCTACCTCCATGGTCATTCGCATCGGTATCGGTAGTCGCTTCTTCCTATACTGATGTTT